>CAKNYM010051271.1:181038-223836 GCA_932195095.1 Andricus curvator | reverse complement strand
AAGGAAGCTATGGTAATGCATAATATTTGAAAATACGGTTTTTTATAATAAAACTTTTTTCTTCAACATAATTCAAAGTTGATGCAAGAATATAAAAGATCCCTTGGTTTGAAACGAATCGATTGACCTATAATATTAATACATTTTATTAAAGAGTAGGAAAGTTATGGTAATTTATATATTTTGAAAATCGGTTTTTTATAGTAAAAGTTTTTTCTTCAACATAATTCAAAGTTGATGCAAGAATATAAAAGATCCCTTGGTTTGAAATGAATCGATTGACATATAATATTAATACATTTTATTAAAGAGTATGGGAGTTATTGTGATTTATATATTTTGAAAGTCGGTTTTTTATAGTAAAACTTTTTTCACTAACATAATTCAAAATTGATGCAAGAACGGAAAAGATTCCTTGATTCAAGGCAAATCGTTTGATCTATAATATTAATACACTTTATTGAAGATTAAGGAAGTTATTCTCATTTATAATATTTGAGTCCTCTGCTCAACAACAACAAAATCTGCCCGCTTTGCGGGCACATTCTCATCGCGCGCGGCTCGCAAGTTTGAGCGCGCCTAGGGCGCGCAACTGTTGGATCTCGCACTTCGCGCTCGATCATATATTTATCTCGCGCTTCGCGCTCGATTATGTATTCACCTCGCGCTACGCGCTCGGGCATATCTACATCGCGCTTTACGCTCGGTTCCTCTAGATTTTTCAACTTCGTGTTCGACTTCGATGAAAAGAAAAAGTTTGTTTGCAAATATTATAAAATTATCAAAACCTCTACATATTAAGTGATTGTTAAATTTGTTTTCATTTTTGACTGAAAAGGAACTTTATTTACTCAAGGTTCTATCGACCTTAAGGAACACATTCTCATCCAGACACTCGCGCCTCGCGCTCGATATTTGATTTGAAAATCATTTGAACCTTACGTTCCACGCTCGGTTTGTGCACCGTATGATAGAAACAAAAAAGTTTGAACGCACTTACGGCGTGCGATTTGGTAAATACACTGAGCGCTCACTTTGTGCTTCGTGTTATATGTTCTTCATATACAAATTACCAAATTTGTATTTGATTTCAAATGAAAAATAATGATATAATTTAGGCGACAAATGTTATTAGTTAAAATTTTATTTTAGCTTGTGCCGTTTTTCAAAAAAGTTAATTTTTTCATTTTGAATATATTCTTACAACAAAAATTGATTACAAGTTTGTAAATCTTTTTTGAATGCACAATTTTTGTTCATTTATCTGTTTTCGTACCTTGCATTGTTTTTTCAAAAATTTGATTTATTTTACTGTCAATGTTATTTTCACGAATAAAACAAAAACTACGCATCCTATCGAAACATGATTCACAACAAATTTGTACCTCGTCCTTGGATGAACAAATTTTGTTCCTGTCATTTTTTTCGTAGCTCGTGTTATTCGTCTAAAAATTTGATTTTTCTATTTTCAATGCTGTTTTTTACGAATAAAACAAAAACTACGCGTCATATCAAAAAGTGAATCATAAGAAATTTGTAGATCTTTTTTAGGTGCACAATTTTGGTGGAATGATCTTTTCTCGTATCTTGCATAGTTTCACAGCAAAATGGAATTTTTGATTTTTCATTATTTTTTTCTGCGATCAAAATTTGAATTTTTTATTTTTCAAAAATTCAAAAAGTTGTTATGAAAATATTGTAGGATGTTCAAGAAGCAACGTTTTTCTCCTCTTGACTTTTTTTCATATCGTGCGTTTTGTGTACTACTAATAACCGTACATAGAATTTTCAAATCTTCAAAAAAAGTGGTCTCAAAAATTTTCAAAATGTGCTCACTTTTTGAATTTTAATTAAAAATAGCTGGTTAACGAACTCGTTCTTTCTTTTTAGGCCGTAAAAAAGTGTGCCGAAGCTCAATCAAATCTGATCATTTTTTCGAAAGTTATCGTGACAGACTACAGACAGACAGACACCTTGGTAAAAATCGTTTTTTCTAGCTCAGGGGGTCTCAAAACGTGGAGATTTGATGAAAACCGACTATGTAAAATTTTACATAAAACCAATACCTTCTCATTAGAATGAGAATGTAAAAACGTTTTTCATTGACAGAATTCAAAGTTGACGCATGAATAGAAAAGACTTTTTGATCCTAAGTTTTCAAATAGGGTAATTCTGACAATTTTTGTAGAGAAATCATAAAGCTGGGAAAGGGATAGGGTGCTACAGAACTTTTCCCATCCCTTTTCCAGCTCGAAAAATTATCATTTCGAATACAAAATTTGATTTGTCTGATTTGTCTTTGTGTTACAAAAATTTTTGTATTATTTTGTAGTTTCGCATTTTTTGTACATTTCTATTTTTAAATTGATCAAAATGAAGACTTTGGTTTTTCTATTATTGAAAAAAATAACTAATGCTTCCTCTATGAGGAAGCAAATACATTTGCTAACGGGAAGCAAAGTTCTCGTGAAATGAGCACCATATAAGTATAAATACAAACAAAGTGGAAACACTCGAGATCGAATTCACAGCTAGTTTTTCATTATTTTTTGTGCGATCAAAATTTGAATGTTCAATTTTTCAAGAAAATTCAAAAAGTTGTTATAATAATCTTATAGGGCTTGTTATAATAATCTTTTTTTTCAAAAAACAACGTTTTACTTTTCTTGATTTTTTTCATATCGTGCGTTGTTTGGCTTAAAATTTTCATTTTCTTTTTTTTTTAATTTTGCAAATGCTATAACTCTGATGATTTTCTTTGTTTCAAAAAAACCCGTGAGGATAAATTGTTCGAATTTCCGAGTATTATGAATACCCGTACATAGAATTTTTAAATCTTGAAAAAAATGATCTCAAAATTTTTGAAAATGCTTCAACCTTTTGAATTTTTATTTAAAATAGCTGGTTAACGAACTCGATCTTTCTTTTTGGTCTCTAAAAACTGTGGGCCTAATTTTAACTTATTCCGATAAGTCTTTCAAAAGTTATCCGGTATACAGACGACAACGACAGTCAGACGCCATCATAAAAGCTGTTTTTTCGGATTCAGAGGGTCTCGAAACGTGGAGATTTGAAGAAATCCGCGATAGTCAGTTTTCACATTTTCACTTTTTTTCAGTTTTCTCATTATGATGAGAATGTAAAAAGTATTGAGTTAATCTAACCAACCTACCAGAAGTTGCCCACTAGCAATTTTGATGTACAGCAGAATTAAAAAAGCCAATAATTCGAAATAATACAAGATGAATGGAAAAGAATTGAAGTTAAATGCAAAAGAATTCACGATGAATGCAAAAGAATTAGAAAGCATTCGACGATTTGAAAAGAATTCAAAGCATTTTAAGGAAGTCACCGATTTCAAAAGAATTTAAAGAATTAAAAATATTTCACAGAATTCAAAAGAATCATCATTAATCTTCTTAAATAAGATAGCAGACGTTACTTTAGTCCTTAAGATTCATGTATTATTCACTTAAATATAAATGAATTCAGAAACAAGTGTACACCTGAAGATAATAACCCTGGGCAACTCGATTTTTCTCTTTACAAAACTTAAATGGTTGAATGTTTTGAATTTTACTTGTAAATAATATATTTTTATTATTTTATCATACGTTATATGTAAATTACTGAGTTTTGTCGAAAAGCTCTATTTTGTTTTTAGATCAATGTTTTCTTGAAGTTATGAACCGAAACCCAAAAAAAGTAAGTTTAGAAAAATATTATGCTTTTAGCGATCACCTGGTTCGAAAGGGATGAATAATGAATTGAGTGGATTACTTAATTCCAGACTATAATTTTAAGTGTTTTTCTCTGGATCTATATTATGGTCTGCTAGTTTATATTTAATTACATAGAATTTTTTACACATAAATTGATAATTAATATATTCATTATTCATCCTATATTTGCGGAAATGAATTATTTTATTAGATTATTTGCAGAATGATATTGATTCGAATCTTATTTAATCTTTATGAGTAGAGAAGATATTATCAACACACATTGCAGAGTAAAAAGCACTATACTTAAACTTATCTGTCAATTTTTTAAATGTCTACTATATGTGCTTGTGTAGGACATTGAAAGAAAAGGGACCCTAGTTTCCGCTTCACTTTCTTATCTATCAGTTTTCTGTGAATAATTTTAAGATATAGGCATATTGGATTCCGTAACAAGCTACTTTGGCGCCCGAGGCGAAACCCGTTCTGTAACAAAAATATGCCAATCTCAAACTCTTCTAAAATATTATACTTCTCGCGAGAACTGGTTAGCGGTTGTCTTCTAGTACTAATTTCAAAGCAAATAAAATCCATAAATCATTTTTCCACAATACAAAAAAATGGCTTTTGAGTTTTTTAAGATTTACAATTTTGATACCTTGGAGCAATTTGTATTTTGATTTTTCAAATCACCACCGGCTGAAAAGAAGCGATCGAAAGAAATGATTTATTTCATTATAATTTACCTTTCTGAGATTTTTATTATACTTGTATTTTTATAACTGCTCGAATTGGGATATCGCATTTTCATGGACGTGTTAGACTAATACCATGTAATAATTTTAAATTGATAATAGGTGCATTCTAAGATGAACCTTGGTCAAAATCAGGTTTTCAAGAAGAAGCTGATTAAAAATGATTACAATTACTTTAAAAAATGTTAATTAAAAATGGGTTAAAAGCCCACTATTTCAATTTGTATCGATAGGTGCAAATCCACCTGTAAAGTGGAAGTTAGAAGGACTGATTCTATGTATTTTAAATGATGAAATATTTAGCTTAGTATGTCAGAATAAATTGAAATGTATTATTCTACAAAGAAAATAGTCATTCATTTTATTTTTTCGGCAAAACAGAATAATTAGGGCTTACTCCCTATTGAAATTAATCCAAAAGTTATCAAAAAATGACTTCATTCTTTAGGTCGGGCCTGTCCAGATAGGGGAAATCGACTCAATCGCCACATGTTCAAATTCCACCACCACTTCTCTCTTCTCAGGACCAGAGGCTTGGGGGGTGGTCGCTCTCGTGAAGTTGAATGAGTAGAGGTCGGTGGTGGTGTTAAAATCCCATCTGGCAAATGAGCAATTTCGACGAAATTTCCCCTATCTGTACAGGCCTGCTTTAGGTCCTGGGTTTGAGACCACTAGCACGGACGGGAGTGAAGTACGGAGGCCAGACAGCAATTAAAATAAATAAAAAGAGACGAAACACAAAATTTCCGACAAACACCAAATAGTTCAAAATTAAAACAAGTCAAAAACTTAAAAATAAAAAAAAATGACTTAATATACATATTAGACTATAATGCGACTATTTCGACCATTTTGATGACAACCGAGGAGTGCGCGAGGACAAGGATGGAATAGGTGTTGCTAGCCCTAATCTTGTTGGTCGAGTTGAGAGAACTCTTGAGAACCGATCTGAGCCTTGTCCCGAAGGCAGTCATTCAGAAATACTGAATTCAATCGATGAATAATTCACATTTTACATTAATCTGTATGAAAAAAAATTATTCTAAAATTCCTTTTCCAAACAGTCGTATAAACAGTCGTGCGTACGTGACGGGAGTCTAACGTAGTGTTGTGACTGCTGCTCTCCCCTCGCTAACCTCACCTCGGCGCTCGCTTCAATAACACTGCGTTGAATTCCAGCTCATGCACGTCTGTTTATACCGCGCTCCTCATTGGTTGAGCCTAAATATTTTATAACTCAACAACTAAAACTTCAACTGGTTTTTGGAAAAGGAATCTTCGATTTATTTCTTTTATTTTTATACAGCTATATAAGTCCGGACACTTGAGCCTGGGACACTCTGTATATATATGCCCTGCCGAACGCTCCAAAGGAGATAGAGTCGATTGTCCGAAACGAGAAGTGCCAAATTTTCTGAAACTACGATTTTCGGGCAGCAGTCTCCGTTGCGCACTCGAGGCCTGACATTGTTCTCCAAGCCTTCGAGAAACGAACTATATTCGTGATCGAATTCTCGGCTCCGTCCGAATACAACATCACTGCAAAGGAGAAAGAAAAAGAGGAGAGGTATCAAGACCTTAAAAGAGAGCTACAACGACTGTACCCAAAATATTCGGTACAAGTGATTGTCCTTGTGATAGGTGCTCTCGGAGGTGCGAAACTATCACTGGTTCGTAACCTTAAAGCCATACCCGCGTGCCAAAAATATGCCAAGGCACTTGCGAGATGGATGCAGAAAGCTGTCATCCTTGGGTCGCTTCGTGTCCTCAAGACACACGAGGGTTTCGCCGGCCTGTCGTTGTGATTTTGTCGTTGCCTATGACCACCCATCTCACGGTTGTGAGACGTGGCCATAGGTGTGATTTACCGCGGTGCTACTGGGGGCTATTGACATTTTGTTGAATGGCAGTTGCTCTTAGTGGGACCCTGCGGTGGTTGTTTAACTTTTTTTTTTAATTATATATATATATATAATTTAAAAAAAGGGTTAAACAACCACCGCAGAGTCATACTCTGAGCAAAAGTTTGCTTCTTCGACAAGGACTGATCTTCTATATTTCTGTAAACGTTTCCGTGCATTTTCTTGTCAAGTAGCTGTTGGCGGAATTTGTCAACCTCTGCTTTCTTTACTTCGGCTTTTAGAAGTGAGGCATCTAGATGGAGTAATGCACTTTCCTCACTTCTGGTGTTACAATCCAGAAAAAATTCATATATATAATTTTAAAAAAAAGTTAAACAACCACCGCAGGGTCCCACTAAGAGCAACTGTCATCCAAAAAATGTCAATAGTCCCCAGTAGCACCGCGTTAAATCACACCTATGGCCACGTCTCACAACCGTGATATATATATGTGTGTGTGTGTGTGTATAGTTTAATTGGTTTATAGTACATAACTGCCTACACATATATCTATATAATATTTAGGGGAACGATCGATCGAAATAGGCCGGAATTTGAGTGCTTTCTATTTACATTGCATGTTTATATATAAGCATTGGTAACTGTAAGTGCAACCTCGGAAATGAGCGCTTCCCTGCCGTATTCGCGTAAATCAGATTTGATTGGTACAAACCCAATCACTGTGTATATATTCTCCAATATTATTCTTTATTTTGTAAACCTGGATCAAATAAACCTATTTTGAACACATGCATGATTTCAGCCGATTTTAGTGCCTTTAAAGCGAGGCTAAAGTAGTGCTTTTCGAGTATGGTAATGTCAGAGGAAGCAAAAGTGTGACGTTAGAGATGAAAATTATACATCTATGATCTCACATTTTTGACTCACATAAAGGGGTATAATCATTAGATCGTGTTGACAGATTTTTTGACAGATTATAACAACTCAAACCGATAAATTACTATAAATTACCGAAAACTTCTGGAAATTTTTGGTTACTTTATAACCCTAAATTTCCAAATAATTTAGAGCATTACAAAATCCGTTTTTAACATTCTGGTAAGTCAATTTTTTTAACTTCTTAATTGATTCCAAATATGTTACAGCCATTAGTATATAAGATCTAACTGTTAATAAGTGGATATGTTCCTTTGTATAGAATATATCTGATGATTGTTTAAAGTCTTAACTGAATAAAGTCTGGAGGGGTCGTAGAGAATTGAAAAAAGAAATATTTTTGTTCTCAATCCTTAACTTTCGAAAAATTTCTGGAAAGTTGGGAAATTTATGGTTAATTTATAAAATACTTGTGTATTTTTTCGGTGCTCGACTCCGGCTCTCGCTTACACATTTGCATTAGGCTACTGCTCGCTCCTACGGCTCGTGCTGCAAAAATTATACTCGGTGTAAAAAGTCCGACTTTACTTAGTTCATAATTATACTATTATTGTGGGTAATCCAGCGGATTATTTTAATTGAAATATCAATTTTTTCGATGGATTTCTTAATTTTTCAAAATATTAGTTTTATTGTGTCTTAGTGAAACCTGAAAGTTAGTGTCTTAGACTTGAATTTTGAGTTACTTTTATAAAAAAAATATAATGCAATCTTAAATTTCAGAAGCAAAGCAAAATGGAGAGGGAGGTGGCAATGCGAGCGGTGCCGTTGAAAATATTCTTGAGAAGGGTGAAGTTGAGGCTACCAAAGAAGGAGAGAAAGAGAAAGATATCGCTAAAATCAAGGGTGAGAAAGACGGAGAGGGCGAGAAAGATAAAGATTCATCAAGTGAACAAGAAGTTGTCTTCATCCAGGATATGGGCTTCACTGTAAAAATTGTTAGCCCTGGAGCGGAACCTTTCGATATTCAAGTTTCGAGCATGGAGCTAGTGCAGGTAAATAACAATTTTATATTTAGGTCAGTCTACTGATTTTCATCTTGAACGTGTTGCGAGCAAATTTTTACATATCTGATCTTTAGTCATAGTACATATTAGGTCATTTGAGTTTAATTGAGAGTTGATTTATCACCATTGGGATCCGCTACAATGCAATACGCCAGCTATGCTTTTAACGTGGTCAAAATATGATCTCGCGAAGCCAGGTAGAATTTTTAAGGTGCATTTTAATTTGTGTTACAAAATAATTTTACTATTATTACTCATAGTTGAAAACAACACAGCCCCTCAAAAAAGTAGGATGTCCGACGGTCCAGATTAGTCAATTTTTACGAATTTTTGGTCGCTTAATCCGAATCCGAAGTCGGACTGCCGAATTTAGCTCTTGTTTTCTTCCTAACCTCAAAATTTCGTAACCTCAACCAAGAACAAACCCTTTTTTCGTACATTTCACAGCCCCACAAAAAAGTAGTAGTTCCAACGATCCAGACAAGTCAATTATTACGTATGTTGTGTCGTTGAATTTGAATCCAAGGTCGGAATTCTGAAGTTAGCTCCTGTTTCCTTCCTAACCGCAAAAAATGTACGAAAAAAGTGTTTCTTGAGGTTAGGCAATTTTGAGGTTAGGAAGAAAATAAAAGGTAATTTCCGAATTCCGACTTCGGATTCAGCGACCCAAAATGCGTAAGAAGTGTCCAGCCTGGTCCGTCGGACATCCTAATTTTTTGCATAAAGAAAATGATCAAATTTCGTTGTAGGAGTGCTAGCGGAATGCACCTTTATCCCACTCTTAACTGTTCTCATTCACTCCACTGTACTCACACTCTTCCCTTCCTCGTCACTCTTATACTCAAATTAACGCCGTTCTAACATGCACCTGCCACTCTACCAACTGTACACCACTTTGACAGCGTGCGCCCCCCACCTCACCCGCCCCTAAACTTGCTCGCACTTAATTTGAGTTTTCACTTTTTCAGTGCCTTCGTAAAATCTCGAAAATGGCAGAAAACTGCGAGTAATAGGTCAACCTTTGATATGCAATTTGTTCTCGATATGTAAAATTAATAGCATATTCCACTTGTTACACCGGTTCTTCAATCGGTGACGGACTTTTTTAAAACTTTTTTTTTATTATTCTGAAAGCCAAAAAAAAAAGAAAAAATTATTAATTTCCAAAAAGTCAGTTTTAATACACGACCTTATCCAGGGGTTGTAGAAAAACAGTGCAGCGTAACTTTTTTCAACTTCATTTATATTGATGTTTATGTTGTTGACCAGATGTGGATATTAATAATCTCGATGTTCAGTTTTTTAGCTACTGGTCCTTTATTGTTGAAAGTTAGTTAGAGCTTTCGCCCTTCGACGAAGGGTCTCATCAGTACAATAAAAAATATAAGAACACTCCTTCAAGCTCGGTCTAAAGGCAGACATGTGTTGGCCCACCAGGTTATTTATTTACCAATTTTAATCATGCCAAAAGACTGGCGGGAGGATGGGTCTCATAAAAACCTCCTTTTTTGTTTACTAATCTATCATGAAAATTACTATTTTATCCATGTATGAGTTGTGGCGACGGCCTTTATACTTTGATGCAGTTAGTTCGGACTCTTTTTAGGTGGTGGATTGGCGTCTTATATTTGTTATTGTACTGATGAGGCCTTTCATCGAAGGGCGAAAGCTCTAACTAACTTTTAACAATAAAGGACCAGTAGCTAAACAACTGAACATTGAGATTTTTTCAACTATTTTTCACTTTTTTGTTTTTTTGTTTGTTATTTTTTTCCTTTTTTTTAACTTTTAGAATAACAAGAAAATTTTTTCAACTCTTACACCGTGTGAAGAACTGTTGCAGACCAGTGGAATATGCTAATAAAGTTAAAAATAAAAACCCGCAGACTAAGATGTAATCAAGGAAAAGTTTCTATTTAACTTATTTTTTCCTTTAGGAAATCCATCAACTTCTTATGGATCGCGAGGATACGTGCCACCGGACATGTTTTTCACTCCAACTTGACGGGAATACACTCGATAATTTTGCCGAATTAAAAAACATTGATGGTCTGAAGGAAGGTTCGGTGATAAAGGTCGTTGAAGAACCATACACAATGCGAGAGGCTCGCATTCATGTCCGACATGTTCGAGATTTACTCAAATCCGTCGATCCTGCAGATGCCTACAACGGAGTCGAGTGTAGCAGTCTATCGTTCCTGAACGTCGTCACAAATGGCGATATCCTAGAGAAAAAGAAATCTAGAGCTGACTCAGTCGACTGTACACCTCCCGATTACATCATACCCGGTTGCAAGGACAGACCATTACTGCCACTGCAACCTCAAGCTAAGGAACAAAAATGTCCACCCTGCTTAAAGGTAAGAATATATTTATATACAAATTAATTTATTGCTTATATAGGTCTCAACAATGATACATGTAAGCATGAGTACAGTATTATTATAAAACTCTGAGAAACAAAAAAATAATGCCTCTGTTACATTAGTAATAGGAGACGATGAAAAATAAGATTCTACAGGTGACATATCACAAGTTTCAGATTTTTTTAAAATTGTTCTTAAATTTGGTTAGAAGTAGAAGTGAGGAATGCAAATTCTGAAAAATCAGAGTGTTTCCCCATCTTCCTCACGTGATATCTCAGCAACCAATTAAATAAATAATTTCAATTAGGGTTCATTGTCCGGGGGATTCACGCCACATCAATAAATTTTATCTAGTCACTTTGAATTTTTGTTGAATGGGATACGGAGTTATCCACTTTGTAGAAAAAGCAGTTTTTTTTCAATTTTGCAAGTAGACGCTTCATTCCTGACCGGTAATGTATTTTGGGCATATTCCGAAATAAATGCACAATTATTTTTTGATTTTGCCAAAAGCAAGTTTGAAAATCGTCACAAGAGAAAAGAGAAAATATAAATCATTTCTAGGTTCCCTTTTTGCATGTTCCTTGTAGCGTTTCATGAAATTTCTATTCAGGTTTTAACGACATCGGGATGGAATCCACCGCCAGGTCACAGAAAGCTTCATGGAGATTTGATGTATCTTCACGTGATCACGCTGGAGGAGAAGCAGTATTACTTGACAGCCTGCGCTCGAGGTTTCTTCGTTAATCAATCTTCAAAAGAAACTTTCAATCCGAAACCAGCAACCCCAAGTCATCTTTGTCACAGTCTTATAGAACTTCTTAATCAGCTAAGTCCTGCCTTTAAAAGAGGGTTTGCAGCTATGCAGAGGCGTAGAACACAAAGACATCCATTTGAAAGGGTTGCAACGCCCTATCAACTGTACGCTTGGAGTGCACCTCAAATTGAACACACTATTGATGCCATTCGTGCAGAAGATAGTAAGTTCTACTAATTTAATTTTTAAATAAAAAATGACTGTTATTTGTCCAACTGCCCAACGCTCTGACATCATCTGAAGTAAAATTTTTTGTGTGTAGTTTAATATCTTAGGACATTCGAAATTATTTCTTTTAAAAGTAAGGCATCATCTGTACGGTTTCCTCTATTTTTCGAACTCAAAATACTTTTTCTCCCAGGAGCAGGTTCCGCCCAATGGCGAAAAAAGTTATAATAAACATGGAGAAGAATGTGCACAAATGAAAAATCCATATAACTTTCTCGGCCTTCGTCGAAGTGTTCCATAAAGCGAGAACCATATCCTTCTTTCAAATTTAAAAAAAATAGTATAAAGTAAGAATTAAAATTTTCAAAATGGCGAACACATAAAAGATGACCAAAAATGGTATTTTCTATAGTTATTAACAAAAAGGATTTAAAGTTGGGGCAAAATCTTCTCAATGATTACAAAGCAAGTGCTGATATGAAAAATAAAAAATTTGGAAAATATTGAAGTTATGCGCGGCAAAAAGGACTTGTAACTTAAAAAAAAATATTCAATATAATAGGTTTTGCCCTATATAATAAGTGATTTTGTCCAACACCCGCGATGGAAATACGACTTCGGAGGCTCGTCTCTCGACGACATCCTCAGTCGCATTTCCATAGCGAGTGTTGGACAAAGTATTATGTGAACCTAGTGGGAGACGGCGATTCGACTCGTGTGATTGCCGAGCTCGTTGCGCTCACGCGGCAAACTTCACTCGTCTAGAATAGGCAACTTCTCCCACTCGATGCACAGTATACTATTTTCTAGGCAGCTATTGGCGATCAGCACGGCCCGTTTCCGTATTCCGAAGTACACGATAGTGGCGAAAATGAAATAAATGAACTAAAAAATCAATTATTTTCCTATTTTTGAATGAAAATAAAATTATGCAGTAAAAATAAATAATTTTGCATGCACAGTTCAGAAATCGCAAAATTTTTAAGTTAACTTCGATTCTGAAGCATTATGAGATTATATGCCAAAATTTTGAAAAAATTCTAAATGGCCGCTGGTTCAAATTCAGGAAAAAATATTAATTACGCCGTTTTTCAACGAAGGCCTTTCAAACTATGAATATGTTGAATTCTAAGAATACAGTATACATTTTTCAGAAAAATTAGTACATATACTGCTGACCGGTAGCCATTTTGGATTTATTCAAAATTTTTAATATTAGCACTTACTTTGTAGCCATTAACAAGATTTTGTTACAAAATTGGGTTTCGCTCGACGACGGTGACACTTACGCACTTCGTGATCGGGCGTGTGCGCCATTTTCATCTCTCGAATTTCGATTCACAGCTTACTTCAAATTTCACCTGCCTTAATAACATATAGCATTTTGGAAGCTAAAAGCAAGTGACGAGGATATATCGTGTACGCTTCCGAACCTCCGTGGTGATGCTGAAAATTTAGTACAAAATCTGCTGCCTACAAATTGTCAAACAAAATGAAGTCATCAACACTCTGGTCCAGCTACTCGATCTTAAAAAGCGCAATTAATCTAAGACACAATGTCGACATAATTAACTAAAAAAGATTTGATGCCTTTCCGAAAAGACAATCTGATGGATATAAGCCCAAAAACTCTGAAATCTTGTCAGAAGAAAAGATCGAAAGATTCACAAACAAAGCACTGGATTTCGCTTATTCAGAAACAAAGGTAAAAATTATAGAATAAATACTAATGAATGTGCAAATAAAATATTTTTATCTAAATAAGGTTTTTTCCTTATAAATTACATTTACTATGTTTATTTTCAGGTTGCTTCGATTTTTTGTATTATACGGGAGCTTGCTGTATAGAAGAACTCGCTAACTTCCGAATAGGAAGACACAGATGTCTCGTAAGTTTTCTATTGATGGTGTATTCCGAAAAATCGTCGCGTAGTACGAAGTTCTGAGGTCAAACAGTGTAAATACCGATAATTTTTTCTTGAACTTTCAAAACGGAAAGTGCAAGGCTCAAGTGATTCGGCAAGTAAATTTGGCAATAAGCCAAAAAAAATTTCTGAGTACCTGCAATTGTGTGATCCATATCTGTACACCTGTCATATCTTCCGACGAACCTCGGCGACGTTGCTAACCGATGATGGATCAGATCTCCTGACTATTAAGAGACACGGAGGCTGGACGTCTACTGCAGTTTCAGAAGGCTACATCGAGGATTCAAGTAGCAATAAAAGAAAGATCGGTCAAATGATAACTTCTTCTATAATCTTGCCACCATCAACAGCAAATTCGTAATTGAAAAGTCAGCCATTGAAGCGAATAAAAAACGATCAAGTTAATTCTGGAGCATCAACTTCGAAAAATTCTGCCTGTGCTGTGTTGCTTGAGAAGAAACTAGATTCATGTAAATTTATTGCAAAAATATATGCAATTATAATTGTCAAATGTGCATAATTGCAATATCTACATTAATTTCAATAAGTTTTAAATAACCACAAACATTCCAAAGAAATATAACTTTTAGACTGATTCACATATTTTTCATATGTAACACTTATGTAAAGCTATTGCATGTATATAAAAATAAATATAACTTTCGTTAAACAAAAGTGAACTTCTTTTCATCCTTGTAAATGTCATTTTTTAGGTTATAACTCATAAATTAATTTAAAATTAGAAAAATACTCTTCACAATTTTAGTAGTTTTTTTCCTTTGCAGGGTGCCAAGGCCACCGCGGGGCTCCGCCCGTACACCCCTTACGTTTTTATTCATCTATGCATACTTCCACCTTTTTTATTGGTTCGGCGTCTTGTTTATCGTGCACTCGGACAAAAAGTTTCGTGTCCGGTACGGGCGATATTGGTCAATGCCCAGTCGTGGGAATAGGCCAGGGGTCTCCAAAGTTAGATCCTGTATCTACTAGCGCTTCCGGGCCAATAGGTCGGATCTACTCAGCTTTGACACAGAACTGTCAAGAAGGATCCCCATCCTTTACCTGAATCGAAGTGCCTCAAAGAGTTGCATCTGCACAGCAGAAAAAAAATGGGGCCCTCGAGGTTTAGGTTTATGAACCATACCCTTCCAACTAATAATTTCTTTCAAGGGGTCATAAATTTTATCTCAGTTTCCCATCGAAAAAAACTGGTAGATCCTGAAAATGGCTAGTCGATCCTGCGCCAGGCTGCACCTCACGGTGGTCGGGAAGGCGGTAAAAGTTTGTTGGCAGTGCCGACAAAATCGGATTGAGTAGTTACCTTTGTTTTTACTTATATTCTCAGGAAATCATTGTCCGAAAATCGGATCTGCTCCTTTTTTTATTTTATTAAGGATTAATCGAAAGAATATGTCAAAAATTTATTTCAATATATTTATACGTATTGATGGGTATGTATTACTTATTACATTGTTGAAACAACAAAATTGTGTAACACGAATATGTAAGTAAGATATAATACGAATAGCCAACACCGTTGATTGAATTAATTTTATATTTTTCCTAGTTGCTTAAAATAAATTAAATCATTAATAAAACTTTCAACCCAATAAAATACAAAAGTACACAGAAATTAAAAGAATTTAAAGACTCATTCCATAGCTGATCTACTATTGACATCGATGCACACGTTTATAGTCTATGTTTACACTTGATTCTTAGAAAAACACGGGCTGATGATCGACACGTATAATATAATTAACGAGTTATATCAGTTTATCTTGGGTCGCCTCGGAGGTGCGACCGCGCGCGTTTAGCTCGTATATGAATCGAAATCGAGACGTAATATAGTTATTAGTAAGTTTTGTTGCTTATTAGTGTATTAAAGTGGCTGTGAACATGCCGACACATGCATCAGCTAAGTGCAGTCATGGAGAAAATCGCAGGAAAGTGTGTGGGCCGTGTGGACAAAAAATCATTCTAGGCCAAAAAAAAATTGAATCATTTTAATATCACAGACACTAATTATAAGTTAATTAAAGATCTTATCGACAAAAATTATGACTTATCTAATGAAAGATATCCTCTGAGCATTTGCTCATCATGCCGAAAGACGCTATCGGAGCATAACAAAGGTGTGAAGAATAGAACTATTCAAAAGATCCCAAATTATGCTGACATTGTCTTACCAAAAGTGACTAGATCTGAAAGCAATTTAGACTGCATATGTTATATTTGTAGAACAGCTCAATCAACAAAGCATTGCAAAACCAATATACTTCCTACACATAAGAAGCATTTAAATAATTGTATAGATAAATCTAATGGATTATATGGCTCTTCACTTATTCCAAAGGCATCTCAATCTGAAAGCAGTGTCAACATACAGCACGTAAACAAAAGTGTAAACAACGTTCTCAAGTTATGTGGGAAATGCTTACAGCAGATTGGTAATGGTCTTCATCACTCATGCGAAACGCGAGATTACAATGTTCGAAAAAATGTCATGTAGTTAGTGAATCAATTACCTGATAAACAAAAAGGGCATATAGCTTCATCAGTCTTGCAAGAGTTATCAAATGAGAAAAGCGTTGAAGGCTTAAAATTGAGTACTGGAGGTCGCGAAAAAACTGTTTATTTGAAAGCAAGTCAAGCCAATAATACAGTTTCATTCGCAGCAGATGATTTTGACGATTTTCACGCTAATACTACAGTTTCTACTAGGCATATGAGAAAAATGACCTCTTTCATACGCAAAACTGCAGGTAGAAAATCGGTGCCCGTAAAATATGAAGATCACATGAAAGATCGATCACACTTATTAGAGAAAGTTTATTAGAATTCGAAATAAAGGATGGAAAACGCGAAAAAAGACCTGTGGTTTGGGCTAATGCAAGTAACTTATTGGAAGAAGTTATAGAAAAACGTAACTTGATTGGTTCTTATGTTGTAAAAGTGATGGCAGATGGCGGACAAGGTTTCTTCAAAGTATCTATGTCGATAATTCCGGATGCAGTTAGTAGTACTGATGACGATACCAACGGCATTCCTTTGAAAAAAAAAGAAATTAAATGTGGAATCACAATTCAAAGATACCAGTGTTAAAAAATTAATTATGATGTGTATCGTTCCAAATATAAAAGAAACATATGAAAATATTAAGCTACTTTTTGATTTAGTAAAACTAAATGACATTTCATTCAAGTTTGTTTGCGATGTCAAGCTTCTATTGATAATTAATGGAAAACAAACAGCTACATCAACGTTTCCGTGCCCGTATTGTCCAATTAGTCTACAAGAATTGAGACAATTTCATGAAATAAACAACTATCAATCAAAACCTTTGAAAACTTATAAAGATTTGAACGAGGATTATGCAAATTACGCATCTGCAGGTAAGAAGAAGAAAGAGGCTAAATTGTCGCATAGTGTAATAAATGAACCCATTTTTCGTGAAAATGATAAAGTTACAGTATTGGAGAAATGTTGTGTTCCAGAGTTGCATTTGCTACAAGGCTTTGTTAACCACCTTTTTTTGAATGGCTTAGTACCACTAGTAGGTCGAGAAAAAGCTT
The DNA here is from genome assembly GCA_932195095.1 of Andricus curvator. NCBI lineage: Eukaryota > Metazoa > Arthropoda > Insecta > Hymenoptera > Cynipidae > Andricus > Andricus curvator. The sequence goes on along the minus strand of CAKNYM010051271.1, from coordinate 206,700 downwards.
TGATATGGCCTCTCAAATTAAAATTAATTTCAAAAAATTATCATGGTGAAATCTTTGAGGGGAACGCATGCAGAAAATTGTTGAAGGAAGCTGATGCTTTGAGTGACAAAACAATATATGAAGAGGTTGGCCCATTGACATTAGTCTGCAGATGAGATCAATAAAATAATCACCGAATTACAAAAAGACATTCTTTCAACCAAACTATCTGTAACTCTGAAAATGCATGTACTTTTCGAACATGTTGAGCAAACTTTAAAATTATTGAAGAATTCTGAAGGTCTTGGCAAGTGGTCAGAGCAGGCTGGTGAATCAGTGCACCGAGAATTTTTGAACTATTGGGAAAAATATAAAATTAATGTACTCAACGACTCTTCCTATTCTAAGAAATTGAAAGCTGCAACTGTTAAATTTTCATCATTTCACATCTAAAAAACTTACTACATGTATATTGGAAAAACAATGGACTGTATACTAAAAAAGATCTTAATAAGTTCTATTTCACATAATTAATTCAATCAGGATTATACATATATTGCGTTTTCACAAAAAAAAGGTGTTTTAATGTATAAGTCGCATCGAACGATATATTGTTTGAAGTCTTTGTTAATGAATACAATTGATTTATTTACGTTCAATATCGTTTATCATTTACTTATTTCTATTTTCGCTATATTCTTTCTTTGTTTCAACAATGTAATAAGTAATAAATACCCATCAATACGTACAAATATATTGAAATAAATTTTTGACATATTTTTTCGATTAATCCTTAATAAAATAAAAAAAGGAGCAGATCCGATTTTCGGACAATGATTTCCTGAGAATATAAGTAAAAACAAAGGTAACTACTCAATCCGATTTTGTCGGCACTGCCAACAAACTTTTTCCGCCTTCCCGACCACAGGTACCTGTGGATTGTGGAGACCCCTGTATTAGGCAAACTTCACACTCGTGCGGGATTGACCAACTTGTCTTCCTTGCCACACAATGGCCTATTTTGGTCACCTTCTATTGGTCCGCCATTCTGATAATTTCGAAACTTTTAAGTATAACGTTACATTACTTTTTTTGGATTTGAAAGAAGGCTGCTGTCCTTGGTTTATGAAAGATTTCAACGAAAACTGAGAAAGTTATCTGGATTTTTCATTTTTGTACACTTTTCTCCAGGTTAATCATATGGGTAGCTTTAAGGCAGGCCTGTCCAGATAGAAGAAAACTGCTCATTTGGCAGATGGGAATTTAACACCACCACCGACCTCTACTCACGCAACTTCACGAGAGCGACCCCCCCCCCCAAGCCTCTGGACCTGAGAAGAGGGAAGTGGTGGTGGAACTGGAACATGTGGCGAATGAGCAGTTTTCCCCTATCTGACAGGCCAGTTTTAAGGAGTGTGTGTTAGATGTAAATTTTAACCGATTTAGCTAAATCTTAAAAATATTAGTAAGGACAATGAGATAATAAGTGCTGAAAGTAGACTGCGTGACTTAATCTCAAGTTAGTAGATATGCGTGAAAAAAAAATATTTCGAGCTTGAAGTTCGAAAATTCGAAATCGGTTGAATGCCTTTGAGGCTTTACAGTGCTTTTGAGATATTCCCAGGCCGGAATGCATTTTTTAATTTTTAATCGAAAATTCAGAAAATATTGAGTGGTGTTTTTCACATCTCTATAGATTTTCAATTAAAACATAGAATATACACCCAAAGTAATTGTGGAACCGATTCAATAGATCTTCGCGTTTAAAGTTTTTACGCATAGTCCTAAAAACTGCCGAATTAGTAGATTCATTCAATTTTTCCCTCTGATTGTTAAGCATTTTTATATGTTTCAATATTAAATTTTTTTATAGCTTTTTCTTCCAAACTGGGATACGAAGAACACATTCCAGGCCAGACTCGCGACTGGAACGAGGAACTACAAACTACGAGGGAACTTCCACGCAAAAATCTTCCTGAACGGTTATTGAGGGAACGAGCGATATTCAAGGCAAGCATCGGTTAAAGACAGTAAATCATTCATTTAATAGGAACCTTCTTTGCAGAAGGCGCTTTCGAGATATGTAGTTTCTTATCATTGGGACGCATCAATATTAGGATTAGATTTTTACAAGGCGGACAATTTTTTTATTCAAAAATTACTTGTTTTAAATGGGAGAATTTTTCAACCGTTTGGAGTAACGAAAAACTTATTTAATATTCAATTAAAAATTTTGTGTGGCTTACGACCTTCTGGAACTACTTTCAACAACAATCTTGGCTGCTGTCCAGCTAGAAATTCGACACTCAAACTTTTAGATTTGCTGTAGATTTTTCATTGAATCCAAGCGTGGAAAGAACATTGATGGTTTATATTTCTCTTGTTAATGTATGACTCTACGTTGAGTTCTACTTAAAATTGTTTGAAAGTACAAAAGTGGCTTTCCAGTCCTCTATAGTACCTTAGATAAAACAAGTTTCTAGTTCTATATACATATACAATAACGGAATAGTTAAAAAGGACTACATACAATTCTTCTATCGTCAAAATAATCTTTACCGTAGCTGACTCTCTTCAGGTTCATAGTGATTTTGTGGCCGCGGCGACTCGGGGTGCAGTTGCAGTAATTGATGGCAACGTTATGGCCATAAATCCTGGCGAAGAACCTAAGATGCAAATGTTCATTTGGAATAACATATTTTTCTCCCTTGGATTCGACGTGCGAGATCATTATAAAGAACTTGGCGGTGATGCTGCTGCTTTCGTAGCGCCTCGAAATGATCTTCAAGGTGTTCGAGTTTATGCTGCTGTAGATCTTCCGGGCCTTTATACACTGGGCACAGTTGTCATTGATTATAGGTGCGTTGCAACAAGTAATTTTTATATTTTTATAATGGCTAATAAAAAATAACATGAATTTCCAAGTTAATGTTTTAGGCATTTGGAGGTTTCAAGCATCCAGCCGACTGCCGGCATTCAGAAGAATTTGGGACGAAATCTATACCTGGTGTACAAGTGCCTGGTTTATTTAGACATTCAGAAGAATACTCAGCTATTCTTCAGAAGGCCTCATACGTTTTAGGCAATTTTAAGAAACCAACCATAGAGTATTAAAACACATTAAATGGCTATTTAACGTTTCATTTTTATTTTAATGTTCATCTAATTAATGAAATGTAATTTTACAAAATAATAAGAATAATGATTTTATGTCATATATTTAAAAAGTCTTAATTTAAGTTGTTCATGTTTTCATAGGTTTCGAAGGTAAAAAATTTATTTTTTGTGGAATTTAGTGAATATTACAACGTTAAATAGCCGTTTTTACGATTTCCCTGGCACAAGTTACAATTTAAAGAAGTAAAATTGATTAAATTCATCGAAAAAAGTGTGTTCAAAGTTCAGATGATGCATTTTAAATGATAAATTAAGGCATTTACTAAAAAATTAAAATTTTGGAAAAAGTGCGAATTTTTTTAGCTTCTTTTTTCTAGCGTGTGAAACAATCTTCACGTGTATCAAGCGTTTTCCCCCTAGAAAAAAATTTACAAAGGAAGCCGGTTTCTGTACAATTAATATGCATTGGCTTGGCACGCTTCAAGCATAAAACTGTTTCACATGGTTCTAGAAAACTACCGCAATTGCCACAATAACTCGAATTCTGCACAGTCGGTTACGCTTTTTCTTTTTGATTTGTTGATTCTTTATTTTTCTGTGCATTATCAATACACTGCGCCTTCTCAATATACTGTTTTCTTTGAAACCTGTGAAAACGTGAAATTAAATCAAAAGACTTTTTAAATATATGACATAAAGTCATTATTCTTATTATTTTCAAAAAGTATATTTCATTAATAAGATGAAAATGAAAATAAAAACAAAATGTTAAATAACCATTTAATGTGTTTTACTCTATGGATGGTTTCCTTTAATTGCCTAAATAAACCAGGCACTTAGACGCTAGGTATAGATTTCGTCCCAAATTCTTCTGAACGCCGACAGTAGGCTGAATGCCTGAAGCCTCCAAATACCTACGGCACACACATACACACACACACACACACACATATATATATATATATATATATATATATATCAGGGTGGTTCACAAAAAACTGGTTTTTATTTTTCCCTGGCCGTATCGCGACAGTTTGTTTATCTGGGTAAGAAAATACTCTCCTAATTCTTTCAAATTTAAAAAAAATTCTTTAGAGGTTGCGAGCTTCAAATTCACGTAAAAAGTGAGATTTTCGTAGTTTTTTTATTTTTTTAAATATACGTATTCGTTTTAGAAAAATATTTTATGAATGAAAATTGTAGCTAATACAAAGGACAAAACTCTCATTCGTTGTCCGATTGGAAAAAACTTATTTGGTGCTGGTAAAAGTTATAAAAAGTACGATTTCTCAGGAACAGAAAAATATAAGAGCATAATTGTATCCCTAAACATTTTTTTTCAGGATTGCCAAAATGTTGGGACATTCCGCATACAATATGTGAAAAATATATAATATACATGAGATGAAAAATTTAAAACCTTGGCATCAGAAAAAAAAATTTCTTTAATAAGGCTTTTAATGGCTTCTTCATGACTAAAATTGGATAAAATCTAATCTGAAAAACTGCACCCGCTCCCAGCGAAATCGCGGTAAAATTTCAGCTGTGACCACATCTCACGCCCGTGAGATGGGTGGTTATAGTCTGCGACGGTTTCAATACGATGATCCGGCAAAAGTCTCGTGAATCCTGAGGACACGGAGCGACCCAAGGACGACCGCTTTCTGCATCTTCCCCGCAAGCGTCTTAGAATTTCGTGGACACACTGGGATGCTTTTCAGGCTATTGCCCAGTGAAAGCTGGGCACCTCCAAGAGCGCCGATGATCAGGACGATTAGCTTAACAGAATATTTCGGGTATAACCGTCGCAACTCCCTATACCTCTCTTTATTTGCATTCTCCTTGGCTATGATGTTTTTGTCAGCTGGTGCCGAAAATTCGATAACGAGCATGGTTCGCTTCTCGAAGTCAAGGAGAACTATGTGAAGGGTCGGGGAACAAAAGGGCCTAACCCCGTTTCTCCAAATTTCTCAGGACGCCACAAAAACTTTTGTATTTTGCGAGATTGCCGAAAAAAATATATTGGATATATATGATCGATAATCTCCACCCTTGAACATTGTTCTTTCAAATTTCATGCGAATCGGTCAAACAGTTTTCGATTTATGAGACACCAAAGTTAAGCACGGGCCTAACCCAAGGGGGTACATGCGAACAGAAGGGCCTAACCCCGAGCAGCAAGCATTCACTCGGCTTAGTTCCGCCTGGTCTGCGGTGCAATTCTATAAATAAATACTAAAAAATACAATAATAATTTTTCAATTAATATATTAGCTATATTGTGAACAATTCATTATTCATTGATTAGTACATTTTTCTGAACCTGATCTATTATATTGAGGTTCAGATATTAGGTAAACAATGAATTTGCGCTATTTTTATATTGATAAAAATAATCGAATTGGACAGTAGGATTTTTCCCACGTACGAGTTTTCCCTTTGCCGTCACGTACTCCAAGCCCTGACGCCGAATCTCGCGACGCTCGGCTTGCTTCCGCGGCATACTCCACCAAGTTCTCACCTAGAAAAAATATCAAAATGACCGTGAGACTTTACTCAACAAACGCCCGTTTGAAATTTTTCAAAATTGTATCACTAAAAAAAAATGAGAAACAAAAAGCCAAACAATGTTTACTTACCTTTCTCACCTTGTCAATCAACACGTACAACATACGAAGTAAAATCGATAATATCGACCGCGATTAGTTTCCCCAAAGCCTTTGATACAACCTAGTCACGCTACATGGCGCCACATACCTATAAAGTGGCAATAAACCTAGATGAACCGAATGAAAGTATCGTTTTTACATAAGTAGCAATGTGCGGTTAGGTCCTTTTGTTCGCTCGGTACCCCTTGGGTTAGGACCTTGACTAACTTTGATGCATTTAAAAAGATGAAAAAAATTGTTATAATTTTTTTGGTTTGCACCTTCGAAACGGCGTTTGGTTGAGGAGTCCAAAAATGTGTAAAAGTCCATTTTGAAAAATTTGTGGGATAGGCCCTTTTTTCCCCGACCCTTCCTGTCAGGCCTTGAGTGACCGAGATGGTAATAAAGTACTCTTAGTGCCGCATTATGCCTTTGGATGTAGGTCGCTCCCGCAAGAGTTGCATAACTAGATAGTATGTGCCCTAGATGCTTGGAGTGTGCATGACACTCTCTGCAGCTATCATCGGGAATGTCTTGGCTTAAAATGTGGCGACGTTATGCTAGAATGGAAATGACACCGTTTTGACAAGGCCCAAATGAAACCCTCCGTGCACGACTTCATTCCGGGTGATTTAAGGAAAGCAAACGTTAGCTCATACGACATCGGCTGATCCTCCACATTTCTGTGGAAGATGCCGTGCATCCTCTTGTCAATGAGCTGGGGCCTATTTCATAAAACCTACAAGTTACAATTTACAAGTACAAGTCTAGTAACTTTTTGCTTGTATTAATAGTGTGCGTTTCACAAAGTCATTGGTACGTTTTACACGTTACAAGTACGGCGACTCCTTTTACAAGTAATATCCCGCAGTTTTACAAGCGTTCTGTTTCATGTGTGAAAGTTCTTGTGACCGTATTTTAATTATTTGTTATTTGAATGACACACCGACACGATTCAGGAAAAGAGAGGTTAACAGCCATGATGAGTTAAGTGCGCATGTGCGGACTTGTGAAAGCGCTTGTAACTTGTAGGAGATATTACTTGTAATTACAAGTGGACGTAAAACTCTTGTGAAACACAAAATACAAGAACTTGTAATTACAAGCTAGTAATATGGTAACTTGTAACTTGTGAACTTGTAATTTTTATGAAATAGGCCCCAAGGCGCAAACACCCTCCGAAATTTCTTTACAAATCACAAGTGTTTTCTACAAGTGACGAGCTCGCATACGCTTTATGAAACGAAACGCTTGTAGAGCGACGAGATATTACTTGTAAAAGGAGTTTCCGTACTTGTAGCTTGTAAAAAGTGCCAATGACGTTATGAAACGCCCGCTTGTAATACAAGTTACAATTCCCTAGACTTGTACTTGTAAATTGTAACTTGTAGGTTTTATGAAATAGGCCCCTGTTCGCGGAAGTTTTTCTCCAGTGCTTTCTTAATCCGGGCCTTCAGGAGAGAATACTCGAGATGAATAAGATTTTAATGCATTTTATTCACCCCATAGATTGAAGTCAAGGTCTAGTGTTTCAGCAGCCTCCTCCGCTGCTTTGTACATAAACGCTCCTTTGCCCACTTCTTCGTGCTTCCTGACCATTTTAAGAAAAAGGTTTCGTCCATTTGCGACTTTATGTGCTGTACCCAGAATAATCCCGTTGTGAAGACATTCAAGATTCAGTATTCCACGACCACCTTAACGGCGTGAGATGTAAAGTCGCGGAACAGAAGACATAAGGTGCATGCTTTTATTCATGTGCATAACCTTTCGTGACCCGATATCAAGGGATCTGAGCTCGTCCTTCGTTCATGTAATCACTCTAAATGAATAGAGTACTACCGGGGCGGCAAGCATGTTCGTTGCAGATACTTTGTTCCTCGCCGACAGTTCGGAAGACCAAATCTGCCGGATGATACGTTTGTATCTGCTTCGGAGAGTATCCTTTATAGATGTCACGTCTTGAATGCGGCTCTGTGGCACGCCCAGGTATGTATAGGTCTCTCCAGCGCTAAGGTGTCGTATAGTGCTTCTGTCGACGAGCTCAGTGTCTTCGGGGATGCCATTAAGTTTTCCTCGCTTCAAATCAACCTTGGCGAATTTTTCCAAACCAAATTCCATTCCAATCTCCTTAGTGTATTCTTCGACAATCGTTAGAGCTAGGTGTAGTTGCTTTTTATTTTTAGCATAGATCTTAAGATCATCCATGTAAAATACATGAGTGACCTTATGCTTTCGGTTTCCAGGTTTGCCGCAGATGTACCCTTCGGAATGGCGCAGTGCGAAGGATAGTGGCAATAATATGAGGCAAAAGAGGAGTGGGCTCATGGTGCCGCCCTGAAAGACAACTCTCTGAATGGTGACGGTGTTAGTTGTCACACGATGTTTTCCAGATGAGATAGTAAATCTGGTTTTCCAATACGGCATGAATCCCTCCCCTATGCAGGTTGTCATTTAGTTGATCCGTCCACCCAAAAGTATTTTGATTCCGCTGGTCCATCGCATTGATTCCGTCTTGATAGGCTCCACCAACTCTGGGTTAGTCGGCATTGTTGTCCGACCCATTTTCGGGAGCTCTGCGCGTTCGATTGTTTTGAACCGCACTTGCTACAACTATGTTTGGTGGTGTCATTGTGGTTCCCACGAGCAGCTAGGGAAAGGGTTCGTCCATCCTTGTAGAGCCCTGTATGCAAGGATAAGGCTGCATTCTCTGAGAGGTCGCTTGGTATACCAGAGTCACCGTTCAAGACACCTCACCCAGGTGCGATTCAGCTTTCGACACGGTTGTTACGTCTCCGCTTAGGGGTTTATTCCTTCTGGACCACCTATGAACAATTCGCCGCGACTGCTTATTAATTATTGTAACCATATGCAGCGGAAACCCTTGGTACAAGGACCCGCTATCCGCAACCCGAAGACGCGTTCGTTGGCTTTGTCATAGGCCCTTCTGTTTGATTCCAGAGAAATCGAAGCCGAAACCGAAGTTTCGAAGTTTATATATACAGGGTGTCCCAGACTCAAGTGTGCAGACTTATATGGCTGTATAAACGTTAAAAAAATAAATCTAAAATTCCTTTTCCAAAAGTTAGCTGAAGTTTTAGTTTTTGAGTTATAAAATATTTAAGCTGCACCAATCAGGAGCGCGGTATTAACAGTCGTGCGTGCGTGAGCGGGAGTCCAACGTAGTGTAGTGACTACTGTTCTCCCCTCGCTAACCCCATCTGGGCGCTCGCTTCAGTAACACTGTGTTGGACTGCCGCTCACGTACGCATGACTGTTTATACCGCGCTCCTGATTGGTTCAGCTTAAATATGTAATAACTAAAAAACTAAAACTTCAACTGATTTTTGGAAAAGGAATTTCCGATTTATTACATTCTTTGGCCAACGGCCAAACCACGCTGAAAAAACCAGTTCTCGTCAGATCACTGAAGTTAAGCAGCGTTGGGCGCGGTTAGTACTTGGATGGGTGACTATTCGAGAATACTGCGTGCTGATGGCACATCGTGGGTGTGGTGAGCCCAACTTGTAGTTATTTACTACAATAAACTATCCACCTAGAAGCACTACCCAAATCGGATAGTGTCACGCCTACCCTGAAAGGGAAATGGCTTAATGGTATACTACTACTACTACTACTACTACTACTACTACTACTACTACTACTACATTCTCATCATAATGAGAAGGTATTGTTTTTATGTGTCTGTCTGTCGTCATCGTCGTTGTTGTCGTCGTCTGTATACCGGATAACTTTTGAAAGACTAGTCGGATTGGATTTTGCTTTGACACACAGTTTTAAGGACCAAAAATAAAGATCGAGTTCGTTAACCAGCTATTTTGGATGCAAATTCAAAAAGTTAGAGCATTTAAAAAATTTTTGCTATCATTTTTTTCAAGATTTAAAAATTCGTTGTATGGCTATTCATAGTACTCAGAAACTTGAACAAATTATCCTCTTGATTTTTTTTTGATAAAAAGAAAATTATCAGAGTTATAGCATTGTCAAGATTAAAAAAAAAAAAAACGAAAATTATCATTTTAAGCAAAACAACGCACGACATGAAAGAAAGTCAAGAGAAGAAAAACGTTGCTTTTTGAAAGCCCTGCAAGATTATAATTCCATTATCCATTTTGCGGTCAAACTGTGCAAGATACGAAAAAAAATGAATGAACAAAAATTGTGCACCCAAAAAGATCTACCAATTTCTTATTAATCACTTTTTTATAGTACAAGTAGTTCTTGTTTTATTCGTCAAAAACGACATTAAATATTTAAAAATTAAATTTTTGGACAAACGACACAAGCTACGAAAAAAATAATAAGACAAAAGTTGTTCACCCAAAAAAGAGCTACAAATTTGTTATCATTAATTTTTTGATAGGATGCGTAGTATTTGTTTTATTCATAAAAAACAACATTAAAACTAAAAAAAAATTTTAGACAAACGTCACAAGCTATGAAAAAAAAGAATAGACAAAAGTTGCTCTGCCAAAAAAGAGTGAAAACTCATCCGAATCTGTCATAAATAATTTTTTCATAGGACGCGTAGTTTTTGTTTTAATCGTAATTTTTTTGAAAAAATACACATGGTACGAAAAAAAATTAATAGACAAAAGATTTTCACCCAAAAAGGATCTAGAAATTTTTTATTATTAATTTTTATGTAGGACGAGTAGATTTTCTTTTAATCGTAAAAAATAAGATTTACAAAAAAATTAAATTTTTGGTAAAAACGACACAAGAGACGAAAAAAATGAGAAGACAAAAGTTATTCAACTAAAAAATATCAGCAACTTTGTTATGAGCTCTTGTTATAAAAACATATTAAAAATACAAAAATTAACTTTTTGGTAAAAAGACACAAGCTACAATAACATTTTATTTAACAACATTTTTCGCCTAAATTATATCTAAAAAATTTGCTTAGAACCACCTTACGCTAGGATGCGTATTTTTATTTTAAATTGTAAAAACTAACATTGTAAATAAGCAATTTAAATTGATGAAAAACGATTAGAGTTGCAATAAAACGTTTAATAACCATTTTTTTTAATAGGATGCGGAATTTTTTTTTAATTATAAACACAAGACAATGAAAATACTTTTGTTTCAATACCAAAGCATATTATGAATTGTATAATATAACATTGAAATGATACATTTTTCAGGCTAGCTGAGAATTAAAATTAGTGCAAAATAAGGAACAAATATCAAAGTAATCATGAAAAATAAAATTTGTACTTCATTTTGTAATATCTGAATAAGCAGCCCCAGACCGAGGTACATAAATAAATATCATATACATTTGTTATAATAGAGTTGAACATAATGTAGAAAAGTTCGAATTTTGGACAAAATCGAGTGTGAAGCACGAGATGCGTGATGAGAATGTGTTCGTTGAAGCCGAAGGAGCTTTAACAAAAGAGAATTCACAATCACCAAATTACAGTTGTCGATGCTTTGACCTTTAATTTTAATAGGCCTGCTGACAAATGTGAGGTAAGTACAATATCGAGCGTGAAGCGCGAGATAAATATATTATCTAGCGCGAAGCGCGAGAACGAACAGTCGCGCGCCCAAGGCGCGCTCAAACTTGCGTGCGAAGCGAGCCGCGTTTTATGAGAATGTGCCCACGCAGCGGGCAGTTTTATTTTTTTATATCTACATAAGTCCGGACACTTGAGCCTCGGACAGCCTGTATATAATTAAAAAAAAGGGTTATACAACCATCGCAGGGTCCCACTGAGAGCAACTGCCATCTAAAAAATGAACCGGCTCCCAGTAGAACCTTAATTAAAGGTATATATATATATATATATATATATGAGGTTGAATTGGTAAGCATCTTCAGCTGTATCCGTGCTTTTTAAGCAGACCCATGAACCATCGCTTGTATACACCTCTGTTTTGAATTTACTTGATAAAGAAATATTACTCAAATAAAAAATGAGGAAGCTCATTTTTTTCAGGCCTAAGATTTCCTGGTATATATCATTAGTCAAAGACTCATTTTTTTTAAGGCAGTAATGTGATCTGATAAGAGGAATATGCCTAATTTGACATATTGGGCAAAGCCTGGTTGTTAACCCCACCAACCACGGGCTGGGTTACAGCCAAGTGCATGATGGGGGGACCTACAGCTTAAGGTGTGATCCGAAACACCAGAACGTCGGTAAAGACGAGAGAGTGTTTAAGCGGTTCGAACTTTTCATGTTCACGTTACAGTACACTGTACAGCACAACAGGTATAACAATGCGCGCAATTATACTGCGTTTCGTTTGTTGATTTATTTATAAATGTTTTAATGGAGTCGGGTGAGCGATCTGTAAGTGTAAAAAAGTGTAGTGCTTGTGGTGTCACATTTACGCATCAAAGCTCTCTAAATAAACATTGTAGAGAAGTGCATGGTGTGATTCAATTGCAGACTTGTTCTGTGTAAGTACAAATTAAATTTGTAATTTATAGATTTTTAGCAGGCCTCTATAGATTTGGTCTAAAGAATATAATCGTTTAAGTTACTTTCAAATTATTTTAAATTGTAACTGCAAAAGTTATTTTATTTTAAATAAGTCGGGTAGACCAGGGCAAACTTAATCATCGGAGCAAAGTTTTTAACGTTAATTAAACGTTTTGTTTTTTCATGGTACACAATACTCTCATTTTAAATAACTCAGTTCTATACATGAAAGCAATGCAACGATTCTCTGAGTATTGTTAAAAATGATGATATAGGACAAATAATATCATAAAATTACGTTTTTTTATAACGAAGAAATTAAAAAATGGCTGAGCAAAAGTTGTGAATAATCATTTAAAAAAAAATAAAAATCAATATTGAGGCAAATATTGAAATGAAAACGTCTTTTACTGCAGGCCCTATTCATTCGAAACAAATTTAAAATGTACGATATAGTACCTTCCAGATATTTTTATATGCATATGAAAGAAAAACATTTGCTTAAAAAATCATGTATTTTTCTTGTAAATTCGTTCTTATGGGAGAATTTTTTTTAATAACAATTACACTATTGCATTTTTGCTTCGAAATCTATCTTTTTTAGTTGTAAATTCATCTCTTGCTTCAAACTTTATGTAATGTGTTAAAATTCATTTTTTTGGTTGAAAATACTTGGTTCCAAGTTGCACTACTTTATTAAAAATTCATTTTTTTGTAGAAAACTTCTAATTTGGTTTAAAATGTATTTTTTTTATTTAAAATTGTACTATTTACTTGCAATCTAATGTATTTTGTTGAAAATAAGTCTTTTTAGTTAAATATTTATAATTTTAATAGAAAATTAATCTTCTTTGTTAAAATATATCTCTTTGGTTGAAAATTTATATATTGTGTTAAAAATTCGTATTTTTTATAGAAAATAGGGTCGATAGGGGTAAGAGTGATAAAGAGAAAATTTGGAATGAAAAAAGAATTAGTTATCAGCTTTTTTTTGTTACAACATAAAGATTATATCTCTTATTATTTGTAGAAAAAAGGTGGCTGGCATTAGCTATTCATTTAATTAATTTATTTTAAAGAAACTGAGATGCTTTTAGAAAACTTCAATTCGTAATTTTACGTTCGTTTAAGTTATATTGCAAGAAAATTGGATGGAAAAAATATAATAATAGGGAAAATTTTCCCTAAGATGATTAGGTTTTTGTAATTTTAATTAATATTAATTAATTCGTTTTTTTTTCAATGTGAGTCTACGGTTAGCCTCGATTAAGTTCAACTCAAAAGTACTTGCACATCCAGTTTCTCTTTTGTACGTGTTTCGGGGAGGACCCCCAGTTACTTTAAGCCATGAAATAAAAAAAAGCGTACTACGCGTTTTTGAAAAAAAAAAAGATTTTTTCATTTTAAGCTATTAAAAATCTCATTTTTCTCGAAAACGACGCAAAATATGAATAGCAGTTTAGAGTTCAAAATTGTTTCCCTTCATAAAATCTATAAAATTATACCCATACCATAGTTTAAAGAACTTTAATATATTATTTTTAAAAACGACTATTTTTAGTTCATTGACTGTGTAAAAACATGTTCCATGAGATTATTAAGGATCCTGAGCTTCAAAGTAAAGATAAATTAGGTTTTATGTCTAAAATTGAAAAAATATAATTTGTGACCCACAAGCATCACACTTTTTTACACTTACAGATCGCTCACCCGACTCCATTTAAACATTTATAAATAAATCAACAAACGAAATGCTGTATAATTGCGCGCAATGTTATACCTGTTGTGCTGTATAGTGTACTATAGCGTGAACATGAAGAGTTCGAACCGCTTGAACACTTCCGGGCTCATTGCCTGAGCGCGCATAGTGGTTTCAGTGAAGGGGGGGCACGGCACGGACTGGAGTGTTCCGCTCGTCGGTAAAGTACATAGAAAACTTTCCACAGGTACCGACTCAGGGATCGAATCCCGGACCTCTAACGTGAAGTAATGTAGAGTAATTTAAAAATAAGTAATTAAAAAAAAAATATAAAAAATAATTTTTTTTAAATACAACTAAAAATATTACATATATACATAGAAGTGTATGTGGAGATAATAAATGAAGATAAAGTCATGTACATGAAGAAAAATATGATGAAAGTACGTATTGTACTTTGTGAACTGGTTTGACGCTTTACTCGAATGTAATTTTTTTTAATAATATTTTTTGCAGAGGATATCGAGTTACTGCTCAATCTATTATACCGGGAATTTTGGAGCGAGAACAAGAGCAGTCTGTGGTTTATGGCTCAATAGATTTTGGAAAGACAGTTCTCACACATCCTAAATACCTTGAATTGGTGAGTAATATATCCTTGACATTTTCTATCATTATTCCGTGACAAAGCAATCCCCAAGATTTTAATACATTATCTGTGTATCTACGTCTATATGAAAAACGCCCTTATGATCGATTCTAGTTTTAGGATATGTTCGCGTTTTTCTGAGTCAGGGTTTAAAATGACCATTTTCGGGTTTGAGTGGAAAAGTGATATTATGACTTGATAACCCATACTGAATCTATCGACAGTATGCTCATTACCCATGTCCCAGAAGCAACCGTAAGTGGGTAGAATTCATTTCTCTCGAAAAGCTGTTTTTCGAAGTTTATCTTCAAACTTCTCCCGGTGACTCGGTTTTGAACGTAGAAGGTTCGATTTGAGCTCAAAATGTAAGGAATCTACTAGGGTATATACTCATTTGAATAACTTCATACCTATTAACAAACATCACGTGCGTCCTGAACTACGACCCAAGACAGATTTATGTGTAAACATCTTCGGTAAACGTTAACTGAAATTGTAATCTTACATTAAGCAAATAATAAATCACGCACATGTAGGAGTATGAAAATTGATTTTCTCTTATATGTAATGTCGTGCAAAAGTTTCTGGACATCTATTTTTCAATAGGTTGAACAAGCACCCTAGTTTTAATAATAATAATCTGTAGATTTTGTCTCAATTATCGCATGAAAGGTGATAAAAGTACCCGTTTTATGGGCATAAATGAAAGCCAGTATGTGTTAATTTTATTAGAAGTTTTTTGAAAAAACGTCAAATGTTAATGTTTCCGGAAAATATCAGTAAATTATGAAATAACCATTTTTTTAAATCTTTTTTCAATTTTCAAAAACATTTTAATTAATATATTCATAAGTAAATTCATAAGTTCAATATTTAACAATATTTGACTGTTTATTTAAAATAAGAAATTATAAATGAAATATTCAAAAATAAACTAAATAAAATTGAATTATTTAAAATAAAATAAACCTCGAATCGTTCGAATTTCAGGGTGCTGAATGTAAACTTTAAAATTTTCATTATTTCATTTTTTTTTTAATTTTTAATTTGTAAAGTACATTTTTCAATTTAGATTTTTCAAGAAGCAACTTATAATCACTAAATTGTTCTGTTTTTAAGTTAAAATTGTTTGAAAATGATATAATTTTGAACACATACAAATTTCTTGATTGATTGTTCAAACTATTTTAGTTCTTAAAATGCAATATCTTCCAGGTCTGCTCAGTCAAGCTTTGTTTATAAAATACTGATGCGGGCCGATATGATATCTCTGAAAGAACTCTGGACACGATTTGAGGTTCGCTATGTCTGTTATAATCAATTCAAAATAAAAAAGTAAAAATTAAATATTCAAAAATAAACAAATTGAAATTGAATTATTTTAAATAAAATAAGCTTCGAATCATTAAAATTTCAGAGTGCTGAATGCAAACCTAAAAATTTTTATTGTTTCATTTTTTTTTTAATTTATAAGTGACATTTTTGAATTTGAATGTTTCAATAACAATGTAAAATCCTTTAATTGTAGTGTTTCAACCTAAAATTGTTTAATAATGATATAATTTGGAACACTTAAAAAATTTATTGATTCATTCTTCAAACTATTTTATTTCCTAAAACGTATTCTCTCCTTTGCCTGCTTAGTCCAGCTTTGTTTATAAAATACCGATGCGGGCCGATCTGAGTTCTCTGAAAGAACACATTGTGTCGCTCTTATGTTACGCATCTACATTTAGAATTAGGCTAATTATATTTCATGAAGAAGAATAATAAAAATGGAAATTTCATTATGAAAAATTCATTATTATGATACTTATCATTATTATTACACATCTAAGTACTCAAAAATTATAATAAAAATATTGAAAATTGTTTCTTTCTTTCAAATTAGACACAGCATATTTCCCTCCTGTTTTTAAATGATTTAGAATTGTTTAAACAATTATTATTCGTTTAAAAAATATATTTTTCTCTGTAAGTCGTGGAAAACTATTATTTTCGAGATATAAATTCCAGAGAATAATAACTTGTTACAATTTGAGGCAGAAAAGATTGTTTAAACAAATGGAAATTGTTTAAATAATGACCAATTATGTAAAAATCAAAACATATTCTTACCATTCATAAAATCTATCACTTATATCCCGAAAACAATAATTTTTCACGATTTTAAGAAAAATATAATTCTTAAATAAATAATAATTGTTTGAATAATTAAAAATTATTTACAAAATACTTGGAAACTCGTCCCTTACCAATTAAAAATAATTCTTGTTAAAAAAATCCAAAGAATATCGTTTTTAGTATGAATTTGATAGAAAAATGCTATTTTGCAGTTTTTGGGTCACTTTCCAAGCACAATAACAATGGTTTGAAAGGGGGGCGGGAAGTCAAAATTAAAACTTACTGGGTGGAGATTATTCTTTGAACATGCTTTAAGGGGGTTTTAATACTTTAATTCACAAAAGGTTTATAACAAGTAGCTCTTTTTTCCATTTTTTTGAAAATCAAGCAAGTTGAATTTTTACAGGTATACATTTCGACCACCTTAATCCACACATTATACAAATACATCAAGCCTTATGTAAGTGTTAGCTTAAAATACTGAAATAATGCCAAGTTTGCCAAGTTACAGAAGAAAGTTAACTTAGGTAATATATAATTTATGCAATAATAATTGTAACGTTTAGTTGTATTTACTTAATTTAAATTTATTTTGTATAATATATGTAATTTTTTGTATACCTAATTGGTAAAATTAGTTAATGTTATCAATTAAATACCCCCTTGAAAATGAGCCTGTTTATGCATGTGTGGAGTAGGCGCAATGTGGCCGGCGTTAGCTCAAGTGTGGGATTCCGATGTCTATAATCTAAGAGATCGAAAAAAAACTATCGACTGCAACTATCCCTTTCTATCTTATTAATCAGAAAGAGAGAGCTGATAGTCGATAATAGAGATGTCTCGACTTGTCGAGTATTGATAGGACCCGAAAATCTTTGCTAAAACTCTCTGTTATAAAAGAAACTTTGACATACTGTGGTGAAAAAGCTTGGTTATGCTTTTTACGAACGAATTATTTTTTTAAAGAATTTTTATATGTATAAAAACGTGTCACATATCATTCAGAATTCCTTCAAAAGCAAAATCAAAAGCAGTTCAAGAAAATGTTGCTGCTTTTTGCAACTTTTCTCCATAAGCAAAAGTTGCAATGCAAAACTTTATATTTGTCTCTCCATTACAGCTGAATAAGGCCGGTCAACAGCTCAAAATTTTACCCCACAAAGTAATAAACGACGCAGAAGAAGAAATAGAGCTCTGCAGCAGCGTTGAATGCAAAGGAATTATTGGAAACGATTCTCGACACTATGTTTTGGATCTATTGAGAACTTTTCCACCTGACGTAAACTTTTTAAAACGTAGGCCAACACTTTAAATTATATATATATATATATATATATATATATATATATATATATATATATATATATATAGGGTGTCCCAGACTCAAGTGTCCGGACTTATATAGCTGTATAAAAATAATAAATAGAACATTTATTTTCCAAAAATCAGTTAAAGTTTTAGTTTTTTACTTATAAAATATTTAAGCTGGACACTTGAGTCTGGGATATAGTAAGGCCAAACTCACAGTAATCATATTCAAAAGTGCGCAGAGATGCTGTTATGCGCTATCTAATAGCGTCTCACTCGCATTCACCGTCCCTATGACTACTATGAAATTGACCTTACGGTGTATATATACACAGGGTGTCCCACTCAACTGTCCGGGCTTACATAGCTGTATAAAAATTTAAAAAATAAATCGAAAATTCCTTTTCCGAAAATCAGTTGAAGTTTTGGTTTTTGAGTTATGAAGTATTTAGGCTGGACCAATCAGGAACGCAGTATAAACAGACTTGCTTGCATGAGCGGGAGTCCAACGCAGTGTTATCGAAGCGAGCGCTGAGGTGGGGTTAGCGACGGGAGAATAGCGGTCACCACACTACGTTGGACTCTCGCTTACGCACACACGGCTGTTTATAAGGTTCTCCTGATTGGTCGAGCTTAAATATTTTATAACTCAAAAACAAAAACTTCAACTGAGTTTTGGAAAAGGAATTTTAGATTTATTTTTTTGTTTTTATGCAGCCATATAAGTCCGGACACTTGAGTCTGGGACACCCTGTATAACTGCCGATTGAACGTAACTGTGATGTTTTTAATATTCACAGTTGAAGGTGTCGAATTGAGTAAAGAGGCACGTGCCCTAGGATTTCCTGTTGAGCACAAACATAGACTGGCGTGTCTTCGTCAAGAACTAATAGACTCATTTGTGGAAGCAAGATATGTACAATTTATTAAACATGCAGCTGTTCATCTTCAACAACTGACGTCAGTTAGGCGGTCGCAGAAAGAGAAAGAAGTTTGCCCAAAGGTAAGTCGAAGCTGTTATTCTGCGAAGGAGTATATTCTCTCTTGCTTATAAGAACTTAACCATATGTGACCGTACGCGAAGAAAGGGACCTAATGCATCAAAGCTGAATTTTACAGGACGGGCGATCGTAGCAGAGCCCGCAAGCCAGCATTTGAGTAGTGGGGATGCGTCTACGAAAAGCACCCCCTCCACTTACCACTACACTTTTAGGTACGAGCCAGTGGAGCTCACGGACACGTCGCGTAGAGCTGTAGTGGTAAGTGGTGGGGCTGGCTTTCGTAGGCCTCTCGTTTGGTCTCCACGTACACTTATCATGCCTATGTTTGTAGCTTAATAACAAGAAAAGTAATTTACTTAAAAAAATTCTGATTAAGGGAAATGAAAGTGTAACTCAGAAACTATCGATTGGCGTAAGAAAATGAAAACCGATTTTTTCCGCATCATGTCCCTTTCTTCGCGGACGGTCACATATAATAGTCCTTAATGACCCTTGCAGTCGTTACGATGCTAATTTTTGAAATAGTAACAAGTTTTGTCAGTGTCTTTCAGAATAATTTTAATTTCATTTTATTCATTTTAAAGTAGCACAGAAGATCTCTTGCTTTAGGAATTTTTAAAGATAGTAAGTCAGGGTGGCTACTGAACGGTAATTGGTTTCATTCATAGTTTTAGCAGAGAAGCGTAATTTATGAAATAGTGTCAGATTAAGAGCATATGATAGACTGTGACTGTGAATCATCATAAATGGTCAGGAGTTCTGACGATTTCTGAACATCCTGACCATTCCTGACGAGTCTGACTGTTTCTGAAGATATGCTAATTCACATCCTATCAGGTAGCTCATCGGCTAGGACCGCACGTAGGCCAACTGAAAAGGATTAAAAATTAAAAATACATTTTTTCAGTGTTGCATATGCAGATTCAAAAGTTAGAAATTCAGAATCTACGGGTTTCGACGATTTAAGATACCTAAAAATTGTCCTACCAAATTTAAAATTAGGATAAATATAATGTATCTTGTAACGAGAAAGAGATACGTCAAAAAGGACAAAACTTTCAGATTCACCTTCAGAGTCATTTAGTATATAAATATTAATATTTAAATATAAGTAAAAAGAGAATATGAATAAATAAATAATATAAGTAACCTGGGAAATATAAAAGGGATTAGGTTTTATCGCATTCTATTCTTGGACCCCTAATAAAAGGATTATCCTTCGAACCCAAGGTCTGACGATTTCTGAACAATTTCTTATGAATCCTGACTTTTCCTGTCGAGAAAAGTAACAAAAGTGGTCAGAAATGGTCAGAAGTCTTGACTTTTTTTCTGACAATTCCTGACCAGGTGGCGCTGGGAAGGGCCGATTATTTAATCGGTTTTCGTACTGAAATAGAAGGTTGAGGTGGCAATGTGTAAACAGCCAAATTGAGCACCGTAAAGAAATTCGCGTTACCCAACTGGCCGAATTGATTGTTTATATTCGGCAATGGATAGGCGTCTCCTATTGTTTTTTTGGTTTAATGCTCTATAGTCCACCATCACTTTCCAATGCTTATTTCCTTGGGGGTCTGGCTTTTTGGGAAGTGCCAATAATGGGGAGTTATACGGAGATGTCGATGGTAAAATTATGTTTTCATGTAACATTTTTTTGGTTTGTGAACGGATCTCGTCCTTCTGACATTGTGGTTGTATACTTATGGACGGGTGAAAACATCTTTGTCGTCCACGGTGGGTATTTTATGATACACAACATTTGTGGAAGACTCTGCATCACCTTACAGATAAAATGAGTTTGTTTACGGCTCGAGGAAATAGATTTACATGGTCCTTTTTTATCTCATTTAGGTGCTGGAGATTTAGGATCTTTGTTAGATCTAGGTTCCTCATTGACAAAAGGCTTTGAGTGTTGCAGATTTTTGAATACGAGATTCGCGATGATTTGTCTTCTTTTGCCTTGTCTTCACGATATGCTTGTGCTTTATATATATATATATATATATATATCTAATGGTATCACCTTAACCATTGCTGTTACTAGTCTTATTGTAGGCTCAGTGGCATTAATCGCGGTTGTTAGTGCTTTACCATTTTTTATGGAGACTAAAACTTTGCTAATGTAAAGACCCGGACCCGCATCAAACAAGGGGAAGTAACCGTGTGTCACTTGTGTTTCGTTTACTCTAATAAAAAAATATTTTTCACAACACTATCATGAAAACGACGTGTTTCATGCTTATAGACTGAATGTAAAATAGCGTGTTTCGAACGATGTGAATGAAGACGCACGAAATGACTCTTATTTGGAGTGCCGTGACGTCACAGACACGAAAAGGGCTCTTTTCATAAGCTTTCTTACATTTTACAACAGTTGAAATGGAGATAGGTAAATTCTAGTTAGATGAAGATAGAAATAGGTCGATGTTTTCAGCGATAACTGTAGCGTGCTCATCTCGTCACCTACTAGTAGTGATAGGGGAGCTTATAGCCGCTCGGTAGCACCAGCTGCTCTAGTCAAAGTTCCGCAAAAATTCAAATTGGATGAATGAAAAAATGCTTTTACTATACAAAAATGTTAATTTTGTTCTTTTCAAATTGTTCCTTGAAAAAGAGCAATTTTTCATTTATCCTATTCAAATTTTCGCGCAACTTTGACTGAAGCAGCTGGTGCTACCTAGTGGCTTGCAACCTCCCCATTGCGCTTGCGTTGGAGCAGAACGAGGAGAAAAATCAATTGACTGCTTATACCTTCATCGATTTCACGTCCTAATTGCAAAACAGTGAAAAATTATCAAAAATGTCGGATGTGGAAGAAAGTGGAGAGTTTCAGTACACACCTCCTGAAATACGCGAAGCGGCACAACTCTCTACTCTGGATTTGATGCCAGAAAAGTCGAAAAAATTATGCGATCAGAATTGGTGTTTTGTTAGTGGGGGCTTTGCCCCATGCACCCCTGTCAGGGTTTAACCCTGGACCCTCCACGCTCCTTCTCACGCCACCTTCGACGGAATATACTGCCTTTTCATGATCTTGTTGTAAAAAGTATCGTGCGTGTCTCGTAGGAGGCCCTTTTCGTGACTCGTGCACTGTTTTTGGACTCGTCTTCGCTTCGGGGCACCTTTGGTGCCCTCACGTACGGCTCGTCCTAAAAACATTGCACTCGTCACAAAAAGAGCGACGCCTCCCGCTTGATACGAAATATACTATTTGGTTCTAGGCGGTAAAATAAAGTATTCTTCATTATGAAATGGAACACATATAGCAAATTCGGTTATCCTGCACTGGTGCACTCCGACCTGCTCCGAAACAGGTCGGAGGGAGAAGGAAGATACAGTTATTGAATTGACTGAACTGGTTTAATGGATGGTTGCTCGTTGTAAAGGCTGAGATTGGCTGTGGCGCGTCTGATGATCGGTTCGCCACTAGCCTCTCAGTGCTCCGGATGGTACAAAAAGGTGATCAAAAGTCGAAATATCCGATTTACAGGGAATTTATTTTGTAAATACTTTTTGGGTCCCTAATTCCAAATCTGTTGTCAAAATTTCAAAATTTAAAATCGCGGACCCCATATGGCAGCCAACACATTCTAAATATGACTACAATTTTATGACATCCATTTAAGAAACATTGTGTAGTTTGCTGGTTTCAAATATGTCATAAAATGTTCAAAATTCAAAATGGCAAATCTGATACGTTGGCCAAATTGAAGAAAAATCCTATAAGAGCATGAAATTTATTTTATAATACTTTTTCGAATTCCCGATTTCGAACCTCATATTCAGTTGTATCGAGTGAAAGATTATAGATTTTATAATCTTTGTTATATTTTTATATTATATTATTATATTACAGTATGTTAGAAAATTTTACAAAATTCGTATTTATTTGATTTTTATGACATTTCTTTATGTATTTTAAAGCGCTGATTCTGAAACTAACCTTTCCTTTTTATAGGATTAATATTTTCGGAGATATTGAAGATTAAAAGTTAAATGTGACATAAAAAATGTAAAAATCATATTGCGCACGTGCAAAAACGTAAGAAAAAACATATGGCCATTTTGAATTAGAAACCTTTAAAATTTCCAACTTGTGTGATAAAAGATTTGAGAAACAGCCAAAAAATGTTTTTGTTTTTTTACTTGTTAAACCGGATTTTCTGAAAACCGCGAAAAAAGAACATTTTCGCCTTCAAGTTCGTATTATACGGAAAAAACATACTGAAATGTTCCATAAATTGATGATAAACAAAATTTTGTTACCTAGTGTTATTTTCAATTTTGTTGGTAAATAATTAATTTAAAATAAAGTGCAGAATCCTTAAATTCTTAACATTCATTTGAGCTTGTCTTTTCATCACAGTCTTCACTTTCTTCATCCGATGATTCCGCTTTTTCTTGTGGTATTATTACTAGCTCTAAAACTGATTTTGGCAATTGTTTACGTTTTTTTCTTGGTAGATTAATACTAGTAAGATTCGGACACGAAATAAGAAGTAACCTATGAAAAATACCTTCATTTGTTTTCAATCTCGAACATTTTCTGACATGGTGCTTCGCTGTCGTGGGGCACTCAGGCCTCAATGTCACTAGCACTATCCGGTTAAAGATCTCTTAGGCACCTACCAAAAGGCCCAGGTAACAGGCCCATTATAGGAATTAACTCCAACACCTTTATTTTTCATTTCTATTAAGAAAACCTAGTCCTTGGTTGTAGTGCCATTGAATGCCATTGAATGATTCTTAAAGTTACCATGTGAGAAAATTTTGCTTCATATGTTGTTAATTATATTTAATAATTGTTTTAAATAAATTTATTTACAAAGAGAAACATTAACTAAATAGAATGTTGAATATCGGAATAGCGAATTACTAATAACTGTGTAAATTAAAATCATTATTTCATACAATTGTTATAATAGGTAAACGCGCGCCTCAACGTACCCAAATTCCTGCCTGTGTGGCCTTCGTAATTAGCGTCCCATTTGAAAAGTCGCAAATTGACGCAAAAAGCTTTCATGGAAATCAATTCATTAATTCTTTCACAACAACTTAGCGTTTCCACATTTTGTGGCAAAGTTCGGCCACTTAATGTTTTTTCAATCGAAAGCTGATTGAATGAGAAATATTTTTACCCGTGACACATTGATTTAAAAAATGAATAATATTGATAAATATAACATTTTTAATACTTGAGTCGCTTATATGGGTATACATTAGGCGTTGAGAGCGATTTATCCAGTTTGTTGAACTTTGAAACCTGAAAAATTGCTTAAAATAATAATATTTTAAAATGATTTTTGTGGTTTTATGTACTTTAGATACTTGTTAATAGATTGGCATCGATGTTTCATAAAAAAACTCACTTTTTGACTTTTGATCACTATTTTGTACCATCCAGACCACTGTGCGCCTGTGCACTAAGGTGGTCAAAAACATTTTTCCCTGAATTTTCATGCATATCGCCCGCAAATTTGTTCGAATCCACACAAAATAAATCCAATCTTTTTGTTTAAAAAATATATATATTTAGAGGTGGCGCAAGCCTCATGAAGTTTAACACGTATTTCCCGTAAGAAAAAAGGAGGTTTTTGTACATTTTATTCAGAATCGTCAATATTAGCTGAATCGAGTGGAAACTCAACATTTCTCTTCACAATTAGCCATAGAATATGAGTAAAATATTACTTTTTAATATCACCCCCATAATTATGTTTTATAGGGTCCCAAAGAAACCCTATAAGGGGTAAAATTTCCCAAGTGTCCCCGCCTAAAATTTTGTTCTCGCCTATCTCATTCAAACTCCGCCAGATTGATTGTAGTGCTAGTGGACCTCTTTAAATTCTGTGAAGGGGGTGCACCTAGTACAACGTGTTGTCAAGATACAGGGGCCCGAATTTTCGACGATTCACCCCGACTGCTAACTTTCAATTGTACATAACTCCTGATACAGTTATCCAATTTTACTTTTTTATGAGGGATTTGAAAATGTATTTGAACAAGGTTTGCAATAAAAACTAGCTATGAATTCGATCTCGAGTGTTTCCACTTTGTTTGTATTTATACTTATATGGTGCTCATTTCACGAGCACTTTGCTTTCCGTTAGCAAATGTATTTGCTTCCTCATAGAGGAAGCATTAGTTATTTTTTTCAATAATAGAAAAACCAAAGTCTTCATTTTGATCAATTTAAAAATATAAATGTACAAAAAATGCGAAACTAAAAAGTAATACAAACATTTTTTTAACACAGAGACAAATCAGACAAATCAAATTTTGTATTCGAAATGATAATTTTTCGAGCTGGAAAAGGGATGGGAAAAGTTCTGTAGCACCCCATCCCTTTCCCAGCTTTATGATTTCTCTACAAAAATTGTCAGAATTACCCTATTTGAAAACTTAGGATCAAAAAGTCTTTTCTATTCATGCGTCAACTTTGAATTATGTCAATGAAACCCATTTTTTTGGAGCAGTGGACTCAAATATTATAAATGAGAATAACTTCCTTAATCTTCAATAAAGTGTATTAATATTATAGATCAAACGATTTGCCTTGAATCAAGGAATCTTTTCCGTTCTTGCATCAATTTTGAATTATGTTAGTGAAAAAAGTTGTACTATAAAAAACCGACTTTCAAAATATATAAATCACAATAACTCCCATACTCTTTAATAAGAT
>CAKNYM010051271.1:140822-181028 GCA_932195095.1 Andricus curvator | reverse complement strand
ATGAAAAAAGTTTTACTATAAAAAACCGATTTTCAAAATATATAAATTACCATAACTTTCCTACTCTTTAATAAAATGTATTAATATTATAGGTCAATCGATTCGTTTCGAACTAAGGAGTCTTTTATATTCTTGCATCAACTTTAAATTATGTTGAAGAAAAAAGTTTTACTATAAAAAACCGTATTTTCAAATATTATGCATTACCATAGCTTCCTTACTCTTCAATAAAATGTATTATTATTGAAGGTCAATCGATTCGACTCGAATCAACCCATCTTTTCTGTTCTTGCATCAACTTTGAATTATGTTAATGAAAAAAGTTTTACTATAAAAAACCGATTTTTCAAATATTATTAAGTGCTCAGAAAAAATGCAGCAAATATTTTTAGAAATCCTTCGGTCAGTTTCAAGATATTAGTCGGGAAAATAAGCCCTCCAAATTTCATCAATTTATCTGCGACCGTTTTCAAGTTATCGTGTTCACAAAAAAGCGTGACATCCACACACACATCCGGACAATTGCTTAGAACATTGGATTAGACATTTTTAAATTGGGGAAGTTTCAATTAAATGAATTTAAAATTTTTGGAAAATGTTACCATTACGAAGCTTCCTCTATGAGGAAGCAATAATCATTAAACGATACAAAAATTATTTCACCTTGATTTTTTATTTTAAAAAACATTTTTGAGATTTTCTCCCAATGCGGCATTTTTGATATTTTTTTAATTAGGCTAGAAAAAAAGCTTTTCTTCTCTTGAAAAACATCCCAAAGCGAAAAGTATTGGTTAGTTATAGAAGGTCATAAGAGCGCGGGTGCCCCGCGCCAACTAGCCACGGCACTGCTAGGCGTGCTGTAGTGACTCAGTGGTTCTAATATATATATATATATATATATATATATATATATATATATATATATACCATTAAACCATTTCCCTTTCAGGGTAGGCGTGACACTACCCGATTCGGGTAGTGTTTCTAGGTTTTTCTTGTAGTTATAAATAACTACAAGTGTGGGCTCACCACACCCACGATAATAATAATTAATAAAAATGATGTTTCTTCTTACGCGTAACGAAAATTCCATTTTATTCTGACTTTTTGATAGTCTAAGAATCAGATTTTGACTGCTGATGCTCTATATCAGGAATCTGCACTTTCAGCAGGTGCTGACTGCCACGACAAGTGTATGACTGCCACCTAGTTTTTCTGTCATTTTTTTCTTCGCTTTTCAGGAATCCTGGAAAGGGTTACGGTCGTTACGGTGACGGATCGTTGCTGCTCATTGTTCACACCGAAGGGTCTGATTTTTTTCTACTTGAATTTACAATACATTTCATTTTTTCATTTCAAACTGTAATTTACCGTGAATGATTAGGGACGAGTCGAAGGACAAGTTCGACGAGAATTTATTGGGGCCTGTTTGACCTAGTGTCTTAGATTGCCACAGGCAGTCTTTGCAGCCAATGACTGCCTTCTGGAGAGCCCTGCTCTATATCAATGGGCTAAAAAAAAGCTTGCCTGAAACGGTAATATTTTTCATCTCCAAAGAAAATCATGCCGCCACTGCTGAAAACCTTAAATCTCGATTCGATTCTGCAAAAACTGTGCCGAGCACACAAAAATACCATTCCTCTGTACCCTCTTCAGAATCAACTCTAATTTTGAAGAAATATTCGTCATCTCCACAGTATGACATTTTCCCGAAGAGAAAGATCGCAAAGAGATCGCGAAGAGAAGAGCAAAGTGAACGTTAAATTGAATAAAAAACCATTTTTTAAGTAACACTCCAAATTGTTAAAGGCAATGAGATTAACACTAAAAATCTCACCAAAACGTGGGAAGCAAGAGGACTTATCAAAAACCATCTCGACATGTAACAGATGAGCGGAACCATCCACCAAAATCGTTTATGATTTTATTATTAACTATCGTTCTCCTGCAATGGAACCATTTTGAAATGTTAATTAAGGAAATATCTAAATCGTTCTCCAGCTACATAAAAGTCAGAATAAAATGGAATTTTTGTTACGCGTAAGCAGAAACATCATTTTTATCAATTATTAGAACCACTGTGTCACTACAGCACGCCTACTAGCGCTGCACAGTGGGCTTTTTTGCAAAATTTACTTTCAAAACCTAATATCTCTCAAACGAATTGACCAAAATGGATGTTCTTTGAACGAGATTAAATCTTAATAAATGTACAATAGGGGAAAATTATAGAGAACAGTTTTCTCGAATTTCCCAACCTGGAAAATGCGGGAAAAGACCGTCATTTTTTAACAAAAATTACAAAATTGTACTAGAATTACAAACAAAAAAGTTTTGTTTAGTGCAAGACATCATATTTTATAGATTTTTTAATGCTGAATCAAAATCTGCCAGGCAAAATAGCGTAGCGTTTTTCCTTTCCGAGACAAATGCGGTTAAATATGAAAAATCCAATATGGAGAGACACAAGTCGGAAACATGATGGTAACTTAACGAAGTTTATTATCTTTAGGTTTTTAGGGTCGCTGAATCCAAATCTGACGTCGGAATTACAAAATAATGAATGGCGAATGCAATATGGCGGAACAAAAGTTTTGAAAAATTTAGGAAAATTGACAAAATTGTCCATATTTACGTTTTCGAGGGCTCTCAATCCAAATCTGACGTCAGAATTTCAAAATAAAAAATGGCTGATCCAATATGGAGGAACAAAAGTTGGAAAAATGTAGGCAACTTTACAAAATTGTCCATATTTACGTTTTGGAGTTCGCTGAATCCAAATCTGCCATCAGAATTAAACAATGAAAAATTGCCTATCCAAAATGGCGGAACAAATATGGAGAAAATTCTATTTTTAAAATTATTGCATGAATACAATTGTAGTTACAGACACGTTACATTAAATCGACATATGTCCTAATCTCAAATACCTATTTCTCCAATAATCAATCTTCATCACTTAAATTTATATCATCGCTTAAATTTCCATTACTCAGGGAACCGGCATCACTTTCGTCATTCTCTTCTTCTATATTTACACTGAAAACATATTTTGAAGGAATTATCACAAAATGACTGTGTCAATTTTGTTGTCAAAAAAGCAACAAAAAAAAAGAGTAAAAATAACATAATCTTTGGCGACAAACTTCACGAAATAATGTAACAAATGCATTTTATTTTTCGATTCTCGTTTCACTAAATCCGACCTATCATTTTTAATTTTTAATTTTGAAATTTTAACATCGGATTTGGACTCAGCGACCTCAGAAACGTAAATATGGCTTATTTTGGTAAGTTGCCCAAATATCAATTTTTGTTCCGCCATATTGGAACCGCAATTCTTCATTTTGAAATTCTGACGTCAGATTTGGATTCAGAGCCCTCGAGAACATAAATGTGGACAATTTTGTCAATTTTCCTAAATTTTTCAAAAATTTTGTTCCGCCATATTGCATTCGCCATTCTTTATTTTGTAATTCTGACGTCAGATTAGGATTCAGCGACCCTAAAAACCTAAAGACAATAAACTTCGTCAAGTTACCATCATGTTTCCGACTTGTATCTCTCCATATTGGATTTTTCATATTTATCCGTATTTTTCTCGGAAAGGAAATACGCTACGCTATTTTACCTGACAGATTTGAATTCAGCATTGAAAAATCTATAAAATATTATATCTTTCACTAAACAAAACTTTTTTCTTTGTAATTCTAGTACAATTTTGTAATTTTTGTTAAAAAAATGACGGTCTTTTCCCGCATTTTCTAGGTTAGGAAATTCGGAAAAACTTTTCTCTATAATTTTCACTTATTGTGCATTTAATAATCTTCAATCTCGTTCAAAAGATATTAGGTTTTGAAAGTAAATTTTGCAAAAAAGCCCACTGTGCGCCGTGGGTAGTTGGCGCGGGGCACCCGCGCTATTATGACCTTCTATAACTTAACCAATACTTTCCATCCCATTTTCGTTTTGGGATGGCTTTCAATAGAAAAAAGCAAGCTTTTTGGTAGCCTAATTAAAAAAATATCAAAAATGCAGCATTGGGAGAAAATCTCAAAAATGTGTTTTGAAATGAAAAATCACGGTGAAATCATTTTTTTATCATTAAATGATTATTTTTTATTGTAAACCTTGTTCAAATACATTTTCAAATCCCTCATAAAAAAGTAAAATTGGATAACTGTATCAGGAGTTATGTACAATTGAAAGTTAGCAGTCGGGGTGAATCGTCGAAAATTCGGGCCCCTGTATCTTGACAACCCGTTATACTAGGTGCGCACCCTTCACAGAATTTAAAGAGGTCCACTAGCACTGCAATCTGGCGGAGTTTGAATGAGATATGCGACAACAAAATTTAAGGCGGGGACTCTTGGGAAATTTTACCCCATAAGTGAAAACATGGGTTTTGCGAGTTTTTGGTGCCAATTATGATTTTTTGCAGTTTTTAATGCAAATTATATATAATATACTACTTTATACTGATAATTAGACGTTTATGTAAATTGTTGAAACAATTTGTTATTGTTTTTAGCTATTTTTTCTGAGAAAAGAGTTAGAAAGTCGCGGTTTGTTAAAAAATGTTCCACTTTTTGTCCAATCTTCAATTAGAGTGAGGTAATACTTGATTAATGTTAACAAACATAATTGTTGTTAGGTGCGAATAATATATTTATGTTTAATGTACAATTGGCACCTAACTCGCCCATCAATTGTACAGATGGGTTTAGATAATATTAGTATTAGAATTATAAAATGACAGTGAAGACGCTGAGCTGTTTGAGGCGCATACTCTCATATACACAGATGCACATACACGAGACGCAAAGCTGTGAGGCGCTCATGTGTTCACCTAAATGTGCATACTCACTAGACGCTAAGCTGCTTGACGTGCTGGTATGCGCACTCACACTCTCTGGCATAATTTGAACAACAAAAGATCAAAAGTCAGGAACAGAAATTAGGAACAATACAAGAATCCATAAAATTGGGAGTTAAAAGAGAACAAATACATGAGTGGAAAATCTTCATTAATTAAAAGAGTGAAGAAAGAATGAAAAGGAAAAATATCATGAAATGAAAATTCCAAATAAATTATGAATTCTAAAATAATAATTCAAATCGATGAAATTTGCGATATCAGTCATTTATAGACTTTGGCAATAATACGTATTTCAACAAATAAATTAATTAAGGTATAATTCAATTTATAATAATCTTTTAAAAACTTGATAAAAATGATGCTTGAATAAAGACGATGGGAAAATATAACGATTGGAATTTAAAAAGGGTCATCAATCATCTACACTATCTACAGATTTTTTTAACGATGTCTTATCACTATCGGGTACATGATGTCGATGAGAATTCACATTTAGGAGCAAATGTTGCGACTGCTCTTCATTTGCAGTTATGTGAGAGTTGTACTCGGAAATTAACGCCACTTCGCGTTCTGCATTGTCGTTAGTGACTGGTAATTCGCAAATTGCATGTAAAGCAAATTTGTAATCCTCTCTGGAATTCCAGGTCTCTGGATCGAAGTTCAAAAAATCAGATGAAATATTAAATTTCTGAAATATTTCTATACGTCTTTTAGTCACAAGCTTGTCGATAGTTAAAGCCTTAATTTCATTTTTTTGGTTTAGTTAAGTTCTAAGCGCTTTGATTTTCCGAGAGGAAAAGTCCCTAAGGGGCTGAGGCGCATTTTACAGGAGCTATTGAAGAGAAAATCGAAAGCAGGTACTCAGGGAATTCGCCATACTCTGTAGTTTAATAATAATTCAAAATTTGCAAATTAAAAAATGATTCTCTTCATCATAAAAGAACGACTAAAAACCAATAGCATCGAAAACCTGAACATTTTTTTTTGCCTAAGGGCCTTTTCTCCGCGGAACGTTACAAATATTACACGATCATGAATAGCTAAATAAATTGCAGCAGTTGATTTAATTTTGTACATATCATTGATTGATCAATTTTAATAAAGCAACTGGTTTTTAAGCACTTTTAAACAATTTAAATACAAATATTTTCTGTTAAGGCCATGTGATGAGTGGGTCACGTGACCAGATTCCTACCTTACCGGCACTTTTTTTGTCAACTTATTTTCACAACGAATAGCCACATCAAGTTGAAAATTTGGGAATAAATAATTGTTTAAATGCAATATTTCTTGACAATTGGTATTACTTCTACTGTGTTCAAAATGTGAGAGTGAGATTTACAAGGAAATAAAATTTCACTTTCACAAACATAATTCCTCATGATGACAGAAAAATTATTTGCGTAACATTATTTCTCTCGCACACAAAAAAATGGTGTTGGAGGTTATTTTTCATACAAACACATTGTTTGAAAAATAACAAAAAATAGGAATAAAATATATACGTCACTGAAAAAAAATATTTTTAAGAAGTATTTTTTCGATTGCAACGTATTCTGACAACTTAAAAAAAAGTGTTTTAAAGATTTGGGAGAAAAAAAAATTCTATTGTCATTGTTTTTTCATCAATTGTACTTCGTTAAAATAAAATCATGTTTGAATTTTACTGCAAGATTTATCAATAGTTATCAATAATAACCAATGAATAACACTTCCAATTGTAAAACTGCGTACCTACAAGGCATTATGTAATTTTCACAGATTTAATAAAACTCACTAATGAGGGCCACCATTGTGTGCCGAAACATTTGAAACAACGTAATTAGTTTCAATTCACCTGTCCCTAAAGCTAACAACGTTGGAATTATCTGGCACTGTACTTTTAAGATTTTTTAACATTTAAAAATCATAAAAAATATTGTTTCAATGTATTTATGTGTATGATGAAACTTAAAAAATTCAAAATCTATAATGTAAAATTTGATTTAAGTATTAGTTTTGAAAAACAAAACTTACCACAAACGGTTAATTTTTGCTAGTTCTATTAAAAATTTCAGCTTCACTTTATGCGTTGATCCTGTAATAGTGTAATATGGAAAACTTCACTCGGTTCAAACATTTATCTTCTTCAGTTAAAATTTTCTGTATTTGTTGAAACTATGTCTTTTGCGGTAGAATATTAATCTTCTTGATGACTAATTCATTTCTTTGGTTGAAAATTCATTATTTTTTTAAAAATTAATTTCTTTTCTTCAAGAATAGTTTTATAATGCACAGAAATCTGACATTCTTTGTCACTGCCGTTTAACTAAAACTGAAATTCTTTTTGTTTTAGAGAAGGACTATTTTTATTCGACGATTCCCCTATGCATCCTTTTCTCATCATTACCACTGATGATATTTATATGTTTAATGCAGAAAAATAACAAATATATTGCAATTTTACTTTCTAGCTAGAACATATAGTAAAGAAACAGAAAATAAAAGTCGGTTTGAAATCACACATTGTTTTTCATGGGAGGAGTATTTTAAGATTTCTTACCCATTGTGCTATTTTCATGGAATGAGCACCTGAAAATACATCTGGTGCAGTTCGTGCTAGCTGAAAACTACCTACTTTTACACCTTTTACCCCTGGCGCAGTTCAGGTTTCAGTTTAGCAGGGTGGTTGATCACTGGCGCAATTCGAGTGCGCCCCCGAGTTCTGCCACTCCCTTTAGGGTCAATTTATATTTCGAATTTCGAATAGAATAGTTTCTACTTAGCCGTTTATTACACTCGCCATAAACGCTTCACCTGTATAGCCTACGGGTGAACCTATAGTTAAATTATCAGTTTTTACCCATTTTTCAGTTGTTCATTTCCAAATTTATTCTGAGAGGTTTAAAGTATATTCTGTAAAAATTGCACTCCAGACAAACTTCACCAAAGCGTGCAAAGCGCTCACCAAAGTCTGCAAATATTGAAATTTTGGTAGATTTCTCCTTGTTGTACAATTGTTACATAATATTTCTGAAATATGAAAAGTTGACTAAATCCATCTTAAAGAAAAATTGAACTTGAAAAAAAGTTGTATTTTTACATGTTAAACTCCACAAGAGGAACAATTGCGTTTAGCGAGCTGAAAAATGACTACAAAAAAAAAAAAAAAAAAAAAAAAATAGGCATATTCTGATTTTGCCTAGGCTATACGAATTTCCAGTCGCCCATGAACATTTAAATAGTCGCTTTTTTGGACCTCTCTAACACACAAATTCACACCTCTGACTTATACATACGCTCTGTAATTATTAAAAAAAAAAGTACCTACATTTTTAGCAACAATTGGAAACGCCTTGAAGTAAATAAGGCAGAAGAGAGACCCATAATTTATCAATATCTTGAAAAAGTTATTATTATTTCAAAACCTTCGACCAACTTATTAATTGAGTAAACTTACAATTATTAATAACTTTCTCGAACGTAACAATTATTTAAACAATTTATTATTATGGTCAATAGTATTCAATTTGAATCTTCTGCTTTGTTAATGCTAGATAGTTGCGGTTTCTTCTGAAATGTTTAACTTTTCACTCACTTTTTACTTAGTAAAGTAATAAATAATGCAAGTTAACAAACATAGTTGTTTAAACTATTTATTATAACTATCTTAGATAAGTGCTAAAAAGTTGTGGCTTTTTCTGAACTCTTAGAGTAATGCTAGAAAGTTGCCTTTTTTCTCAAATCTTTAGTTTTACTTTGACTTTTTACTTTTGAAAAAATAATAAGTGAACCTCAACAAGAATCATTTTTTAAATAGTATTGTATTTTTTTAAGTGAATTATTTTTGCTCTTTTCCTAATGTTTAAAAAAATTAATTTAAACAAAGAAGGTATCTTACACAAGAGACAAAAACAAAGAATGGAATAATTAGAAGTAGGTGGGAGGACTAGGTCTTTAAATGACTCGTAAAAGTTTTGTTTTGAATTACAACAAGGAGTTTATTACAAAGCGTAAAAGAAAAATTTGGAATTGCATATATGTCATATTAGCCCCCCCCCCCCTCCTTCCCTGCAGAAAATACGTCTCGTCGATGGTAATATACACAAAGACTAAAACGACTTCAAACAAATAATTAATTGATTATAACATCTCACGGGACAAGGTAGACTTACTGCAGTCAGGAAATTGCTTCCGGTACTCTTAACAAATGTATTAAATATTATTTTTGACTTTCGTCTCTAGTAAGAAGAGAATTGAGGGTCTGGATCGAGAAACTCGCCCAGCGCTTGAGATCGGGTAAAAGTATTGTCCAAACGTCTCGGTGGACGGAAATTTTGAAAGTCAAAAAATTAATTTTTTTTAAAATGTAGGATTGTAGATAATGACGAGACGGAACTTTTTTCTATTTTCTGTTTTTGATCGGATAATTATTTTTAATAATAAGCCTAATAAACTGAAAAAATCTGTCCCCAAATTCAATTAGTTTTTAAGAAATAAATCGTCGTAAGTTGGGCAAATATTATTGAAACTGTTTCAAACTTGATATACGAACGAAATATACCCTAGCAATGCTTACAAAACCAAGAAAAAGTTGAAAATCGCCTATTGTTTATTAATATTTGATTGCAAATTGAGACAGATCGGTAACCCCGTTTTTTCAGTTTCGCCGACAAAAAGTATCGAGGGAACTTCAGAGTTGATACAACTTCCAGTGATACATTTGTTCTTTACTATTAAAGGAAGATTTGTGGAAATTTTCAGATCGATTCATTCAAAATTGGCGGAAATATGCATTTTACAATAAAGCATGATGCGCCGCCAACGATAGCTCCGTGAGTACTGAGCACCATCAGGCAGCGGGCTAGCCGTCTGGCTTGCCAGAACTCAATTTTCAATGATTTTTTATTGGTTTTCTGTTTAAACGACCCCCTTCACCCCTCACGAAATATCGAAATGACAAACTATGTTTCGCATCTATAATTATTTCAGTTATATTCATATTAGGAAGCAACATTTTAAGTGTCTTGCGTACGTGAATGTATACTGAATATTACTGAAACGAAATGAAAGCAGCTTGTTATAACAAAATGCTTGTTTGTAAACAAAGCAGACCAAATGCCTCTCACATAGGGAAGAATAAAAAATTAACTAGTTCCAATTTTGTTGGACAATAGAAAAAGAACGAGGAACGAAAAAAATTGGAAAGCAAACGAAAAGAAATAAGCCAAAAATGAGGTAAGTTATTATGAAACTTTATTTACAATTAAATAAAAACTGATGAGACCGAATCCATTTCAAATCAGGCAGGTTCTACACTTAAAGTCGCAGAATCTCTCGGGGACAAAATATGTTGTTTTTAGAGGAAATTAGGCGATACGTATTTTTGCGATTTGTGAAACAAAAATGTTTATCAAGTTATGCGTATTTGAATTTGTTGCTTTGTTAAAAGAGAACCCAATTTCTATTTAAACTCATTTAAATTTGGCCAGAAAAATTAGAAAATGTTCAAAATCAACAAAATGGCGGCAGTATTTCTGAAAATATTAATAGTCGAAAAAGTTCTACAAAAAGTTTTTCTACTCCGAGAAAAATAAAAAATTCAATTTTCATAAAGAAACAAATTCCCCTGGCCACAAAAATGGTTTAGCCCGTATAAAACTAAAATATTTTTTTATATACACAAAAATTGTAAAAAATATTTTCAAAAAATAAAAAGGTGGGGTTTATCCCCTTTCAGAGAAATTTCCCATATGTTTCTAGTCCTTCAACTTGTTTTTTCAAATCTTATGTATAAATTAACAATTGAAATTCGAAAATGTCTTTATTCATTTTTTCTATCATTCTGTGACTTCTGTGAATAGAATTGTGCATAGAGAGATTCAAATATTTTTTTAGTTTTATGTGGGCCAAACCCAGGGTGTCTACCCTACCTGGAAAACCTGGAAAACCTGGAATTGTCAGGGAATTTTTATATACCTGGAAAAACCTGGAAATGTCAGGGAATTTTTTTTAAAGTCAGGGAATTTTTTCGTGAGCGTGCTTATTTTTTTTTTAAATTCCAATATAAAATTGAATAACAATGATTCTTCATTTGCAAAAGTGACTTTATATTACTGAATTTAACTATTTTGTTGAAAATTCGTTTTTTTTTTTTTTTGTTTGAAATTAATTTATTTAACTGACAATTGAACTATTCCATTTTTTATTGAAAATTGATCGTTTTTAGTTGAAAATTCAAGTATTTGGCTAAAAATTAATTCATTTTGTTGAAAAATCGTTCTTTTTGGCGAAAAATTAATCTTTTTAGTTGAAAATTCAACTCATGTTGAAAATTTTTCTTTTTTTGGTTGAATTCGACTGTTTTGGGTTTTCGTTCAGAATTCATCTTTTTTGGAAGGAAAATTTAATTTCTTGATTTAAAGTTAATGTTTTTCGTTAAAGATTAATTTTCTTTGGTTGAAGACTCATCATTTTAATTGAAAATTCATCTCATTAGTTGTAAAATGAGCTAATTTTTGAAAATTTGTTTCTTTTTCGGTTGAAAATTAATTTTAGTTAAAATTAATCTTTTTGGTTGAAAATGTAACTATGTTTTTGCAAAAAAGTTTTTTGTTGTTGTTAAAATTCTCTTTTTAACTGAAAATGTAACTATTCTAATTGAATATTCCAACATTCTATTTGAAAATTCATCTCTTTGATTAAACATCAATTTTTTGAACTGAAAAGTTAACTATTCATTTTTTTATTGACAATTTATCTTTTTTAGTTGAAAATTCAACTATTTCGCTGAAAATTCATGTACTTTTTTGAAAAATCATATTTTTTGGTAGAAAATTCAAGTATTCCAGTTAAATATTCATCATTTCTTTTGAAAATTCATCCTTTTCATTGAAAATAAAACTACTTGGTTAAAAGTAAACTGTTTTGTTATAAATTCATCTTTTTGGTTCAAATTCATCTATTTTAGTTGAATACTCATCGTTCTAGTTGAAAATTCATCACTTAGCTGAATTTTTTTTTATGTGGAAAATTAATTTTTTTTTAAATCATCTTTTTCAGTTGAAAATTCAATATTTGGTTGAGAATTTATGTATTTTCTTGAAAAATCGTCTTTTTGGTAGAAAATCAATCTTCTTGTTTAAAAATTAATCGTTTTGGTAGAAAATTCAAGTATTCCAGTTAAATATTCATAATTTTATTTGTAAATTCATCCTTTTGGTTTAAATTCATCTATTCCAGTTGAAGATTCATAATTTTAGTTGAAAATTCATCACTTTGGTTGACATTTTTTGTGTGTGGAAAATTGATTTTTTTTTAATAAAAATTAAATTATTCCATTTTTGTTTGAAAACTGATCTTTTTTAGTTTAAAATTCAACTATTTGCTTGAGAATTCATGTATTTTGTTGAGAAATCGTATTTTTTGGTAGAAATTAATTAGTTGAAAATGCATCAGTTTGGTTGAAAATTAATGTTTATTTCTAATGCAAATTTAAGTATTCCATTTTTGATTGAAAATTGATCTTTTGTGTTTCAAAATTCATGTATTTTGTTGAAAGTCGTCTTTTTTAGTAGAAAATAAATCTTCTTGTTTCAAAAATTAACTTTTCTGGTTGAAAAATCAATTTTTCCAGTTAATTATGCATCATTCTAGTTGAAAATTCATCACTTTGGCGGAAAATTTGTTGTTTTTTTGTGTGATCTTGAAAACTCGTGTTTTTTTTGTATGAAAGT
This sequence comes from Andricus curvator, assembly GCA_932195095.1. NCBI lineage: Eukaryota > Metazoa > Arthropoda > Insecta > Hymenoptera > Cynipidae > Andricus > Andricus curvator. The sequence goes on along the minus strand of CAKNYM010051271.1, from coordinate 168,434 downwards.
AATATTTTTGATTGAAAATTCAAGTATTCCAGTTAAATATTCATTATTTTAGTTTTAAAATCATCTATTTCAGTTGAAGATTCCTAGTTTTAGTTGACAATTCATCACTTTGGTTGAAATTTTTTTGTGGTTAATTAATTTTTTTTAAGGAAAATTAAATTATTCCATTTTTGGTACAAAGCTGGTCTTTTTTAATTCAAAATTCAACTATTTGGTTAAAAATTGATCTTTTTTAGTTGAAAATTACACTACTGGTTAATAATTCATGTATTTTGTTGAAAAATCGTCTTTTTTGGTAGAAAATTAATCTTTTTGGTTGAAAATTTACCTATTTTGTTAAAAACCCATATATCGTGTTAAAACGCAATATTTTTACTTTAAAAATTAGGAATTTGAAGCGGTTTAAATTGAATTTAATATAGTACCCACATTAATTTTACCTAAATATGTACTGAATTTTAAGTATAAGAAGATATAACAAAAATTTATTTGAACTTTAGGGAAAAATTCGGGAAATGATTAAGTATGTTTTTAGTATTATTTAATTATTTAATTTATCGCTGCTACTTTTGTATTTAAGAATATATTGTAATATAATTTAAAATTTAAAAAATGCGAAATATTTGAATGGCTTCCGTACTATGAAAAAAACCTGGAAAAATCTTGAGATACCTGGAAAAAACCTGGGATTGTCAGGGAATTTTTTTCCAGGATTTGGGTAGACACCCTGAAACCATTTTTGTGGTGAAGAGAATTTTTTTTTATGAAAATTGAATTTTTTTTTCTCTAAAAAACAACATATTTTGTCCTCGAGAGATTCTGCGACTTCAAGTGTAGAACCTTCCTGATTTGAAATGGAGTCGGTATAATCAATTTTTATTTAATTATAAACAAAGTTTCATAATAACTTACCTCATTTTTGGCTAAGTTCTTTTCGTTTGCTTTCCAATTTTTTTCGTATCTCGTTCTTTTTCTACCACCTTGTAAAAACTTTTCCTTACACATTTTTGCTATTTGAAAACTGAATTGAATTGAAAACTATTTTCACATATTAAATTTTTAAATTAGAAATACAATTTTACGCGAAATGTTTCTGTCTACAATTTCTGAAAGTTTGTAGAGATGTGCAATCTTGTCCAACAAAATTGTCTGCTTTGTTTACAAACAAGCATTTCGTTATAACGAACTGCTTTCAGTTCGTTTCAGTAACATTCAGTTACATTCACGTACGTACGTACGTAAGCATTAAAAAATCATTGAAAATTGAGTTCTGGCAAGCCAGACGGCTAGCCCGCTGCCTGATGGTGCTCAGTACTCACGGAGCTATCGTTGGCGGCGCCTCATGCTTTATTGTAAAATGCATATTTCCGCCAATTTTGAATGAATCGATCTGAAAATTTCCACAAATCTTCCTTTAATAGTAAAGAACAAATGTATCACTGGAAGTTGTATCAACTCTGAAGTTCCCTCGATACTTTTTGTCGGCGAAACTGAAAAAACGGGGTTACCGATCTGTCTCAATTTGCAATCAAATATTAATAAACAATAGGCGATTTTCAACTTTTTCTTGGTTTTGTAAGCATCGCTAGGGTATATTTCGTTCGTATATCAAGTTTGAAACAGTTTCAATAATATTTGCCCAACTTACGACGATTTATTTCTTAAAAACTAATTGAATTTGGGGACACATTTTTTTCAGTTTATTAGGCTTATTATTAAAAATAATTATCCGATCAAAAACAGAAAATAGAAAAAAGTTCCATCTCGTCATTATCTACAAGCCTATATTTAAAAAAAAATTAATTTGTTGACTTTAAAAATTTCCGTCCACCCAGACGTTTGGACAATACTTTTACCCGATCTCAAGCGCTGGGCGAGTTTCTCGATCCAGACCCTCAATTAAAGTCAGATATAAATTTTACAAATATCTGTTTCATTTCATTTCAGGCAAAGCAAAGTAAAACATTTCAGAAAAAGCCGCAACTTTTTATCACTTATTTAAGAGAAGATAGTGATAATAAATAATAAATTGTTTAAACAACTATGCTTGTTAACATGCATTATTTATAACTTTACTAAGTATAAAGTAGGTAAAAAGTTGGAAATTTCAGAAGAAACCGCAACTATCTAGCATTAACAAAGCAGAAGATAGTTATAAACAATGATAATTTGTTTAAATAATTATTTTTGCTAAATTGAATGAACTAATAACTCCCTCCAAGTGAAAAGTAGACAAATAGTTAAAAATTTAAGAAAAAACCGCGACTTTCTGGCATTATTCAAATTGAATATTATTAACAATAATAATAAATTGTTTAAACCTTTACTTTTGTTAACATTAATTAGTTATTATATCACTCTAGTTAAAAGGTGGACAAAAAGTGGAAAATTTGGGAAAAAACCGCGACTTTCTAACTCTATTCTAAGAGAAAATTGCTAAAAACAATAATAAATTTGCATTTAAAAAACCGCAAAAAATCATAATTACCGTCAAAAACTCGCAAAATCCATTTTGTTCACTGACGAGGTTTTTTGCTACGCTATAAAACAGATTTATGGGGGTGATATTTAAAAAGCACTATTTTATTAATATTCTATGGCTAATTGTGAAGAGAAATGTTGAGTTTCAACTCGATTCAGCTAATATTGACGATTCTGAATAAAATTTACAAAAACGCCTTTTTTCTTAAAGGAAGAAATGCGTGTTAAACTTTATGGGGCTTGCGCCACCTCTAAATATCTTTTTTCTTTCAAAACAAAAAAAATGATTTATTCTTGTGTGGATTCGAACACATTTCCGGGCGATATGCATCAAAATTCGAAAAACAATTTCTAATGCATTTTTGGGCCACCTTACTATGCACCCATTTGACGAGTAGCGTTGGCGTTTAAATTTTTTTGGTTTGTGTTTGGTGCTTCATTTGCAATAAATTGATTTTCTAAAGAATTTTGCGGATTTGTAGGAAGATTGAAAGGTGCTTGGTTCTGTGGTTGTTCAAGGGGCTAGCTAATATTCGGAGTGCCTAGATGATTATTCGGATAATTTGGTGGTATAATTTGAAGTCGATTCTGCGGATTAATTTAATATTGAATTTGAAGTTGGCCCTGATATTGAAATTGAACTGAACCATGGTCACTGATATATATATATCCTTGTGATAGGTGCTCTCGGAGGTGCGAAACTATCACTGGTTCGTAACCTTAAAGCAATACCCGCGTGCCAAAAATATGCCAAGGCACTTGCGAGATGGATGCAGAAAGCTGTCATCCTTGGGTCGCTTCGTGTCCTCAAGACACACGAGGGTTTTGCCGGCCTGTCGTTGTGATTTTGTCGTTGCCTATGACCACCCATCTCACGGTTGTGAGACGTGGCCATAGGTGTGATTTACCGCGGTGCTACTGGGGGCTATTGACATTTTGTCGGATGGCAATTGCTCTTAGTGGGACCCTGCGGTGGTTGTTTGACTTTTTTTTTCAAATTATATATATATATATATATATATATATATAAGTGAAGGCGTAACAACCGTGCCGAAAGCTGAATGGCACCTGGGTTAGGTGTCTTAAACGGTGACTCTGGGATACCGGGCGACCTCTCAGAGTATGCAGCCTTATTTTTGCACTCGGGGCTCTACAAGGACGGACTAACCCTTTCCCTAGCTGCTCGTGGGAACAACAATGAAACCACCAAAACACCAAAATGTTGTAGATGCGGTTCAAGACAATCGAACGCGTAGAGCACCCGACAATGGGTCGGCAAACAATGCCGATCAGCCTAGAGTTCGGGGTGCTGAAAATAATTTAGATGGAAACACGACGACGAACCGGAGAAACGCCCACATTGAGTGGACGGATCGACTCAGGGATGACGTGCTAGACTGCTACGATGCCAGCATTATCCCTTTTCGCGGAGGCTTTATGGCGCGTATGCACACTCTGTGGTGCCAGAAACACCCAGAGCTTCAGCACGTTTCGCATCAGTTTTTGCAAAATCAAGCCGACTACCTCCGGAAAAATGGATATGTACGCGGAGCGCTTCCCCAACCGCTGCTTTATGAAGCTGCAGACGAAGATGATGAAGCGACATTGAGACCAACCGCAGAAAGCAGGCACCTTCTGAGAGATGATCGCAATTTCATTACTAGAAGGAACATTAACATGCAAGTTCCTCCTAAGCCCCAAGATCTGGCTGAAATGGATGCCTTCCTTCGTGGAGATATCTCGCAAGAGTCCGACCTCTGGACCATCAATTGCTCAGTTTATGGTGCTGCGAGAACTTTAGCTGATTCAAATCGAAGGCTGAAACCAACGATGGATCAAAAGACCAAAAGAAGCTTGCATCAACTGAACAAGAAGATTGGATGGGCAAGACAGAATGCGTCCCGTGTTCAATGTGTGATTGACTACATAACATCTGGTAGACCGTTTACGGAAAAGGTTCGAAAGTTCGCCCAAGAACTAAGGATCTTGAATCACACACTAAACAAGTCAAAGCTACTGACAATCAAGCAGCATATTGTTGACAAAATACGGCTGTTATCTGACGCAAGGAGGAGAATACAGAAGAGGGAGAGATGGATCAGGGAGAATCAACAGTTTCTCGCTGACCCATCGCGCCTCTTCAGCGATCTACCTGTTTCTGTAAAAAATCCACCCAAGCCCAAGGAGGTAGAGACTTTTTGGAGAGAGGTGTACAAGATCCCGAAAACACTAGAGTTGAAAGAAGATACTGAAAATAACATCCGCTTCAAGGAGTTTTGCGACAACCTCATAAAATCTGAGGAGGAATGTCCATCAATCACTGCCGAAGAGGTGAAAAAAGCACTTAGAGGCACGAAGAACTTTTCCGCTGCTGGACCAGATTGTATCAAGAACTTTTGGTGGAAGAAGTTTACTTTTACACACCAACATTTGGCCCGCATATTCACCTCATATTTAAAGTCGGAGACGCCCATTCCGCAGTGGCTGGTGTTAGGACGCACTATACTCCTGCCAAAAAAAGGCAACTTGTCCAACCCAGAGAATTACAGGCCAATAACTTGTTTGAACACGCTGTATAAGATCTTTACAGCTGTCCTCAACAACAGGATTGTTCGACGAATTGAGCCTGTATGGCGAGAGATGTACGAACAACGTGGCTCGAAAAAAGGTGTAGCAGACTGTCGAGAGAATCTGCTAATTGACAGGTGTGTCTGTAAAGACGCTGCAGCCCATCAGCGCGTCCTGTCAATGGCCTGGATTGACTACCGGAAAGCTTTCGATTCAACCTCTCATAGACTCATCATCTGTCTGTTGGAAAGCTTGAAGGTACATCCACACATAGTGAGATGCATAGAGAGATTGATGCCTCTTTGGAAAACTAGATTTACTATCTCATCTAGAAATTATCGTGTGACAACGAACAACGTCACCTTCCAGAGAGGCGTCTTTCAAGGTGATACCATGAGCCCTTTGCAACACTAATCAGCGCGAGCATAAGGTCACTCATGTATTTTAGATGGATGACCTGAAGATCTATGCCTCTGGTAGAAGCAAACTTCAAACTGCTATAAATATTGTCAAGAACTACACAGGAGAGATTGGGATGGACTTTGGCTTGGACAAGTGTGCCAAAATTTATCTGAAGAAAGGAAAGATTACTGGCGTTCCCAAGGACCCTGAGCTTGTGGATATAAATGTTATTAGACATCTTAATACTGGAGAGACCTATACATACCTGGGCGTGCCTCAAAACTGCATTCAGGACGTAACATCAGTGAAGGAGTCTCTCCGAAGCAGATACAAGCATCTTCTTCGACAGATTTGGTCTTCCAATCTGTCGGCGTTGAACAAAGCATCTGCGACTAACATGCTTGCCGTCCCGGTTCTACTCTACTCGTTTGGGGTAGTTCAATGGACGAAGAACGAGCTTAAGGCCCTTGATGTCATTACACGTAAGGTCATGCATATGCATAAAAGCTTGCATATCAATTCGTCAGTTCCGCGATTATATATTTCACGCCGTCAAGGTGGACGCGGACTTCTGAATCTCCAGTGTCTTCATAACCGGATTGTTCTAAGTACAGCTTACATCGTTGCGAATGGCAGAGATCCTCTCCTAAAGATGGTCAGGAACCACGAGATGATTGGCGAAGCAGCGTACCTTTACAAAGCCGCGGAGCAAGCGGCCGAGACCCTTGGCCTGAATTTTAACATCAGAAGTGAGGAAAGTGCATTACTTCATCTAGATGCTTCACTTCTAAAAACCAAAGTGAAGAAAGCAGAGGTTGCAAATTTTCACCAAGAGCTACTCGACAAGAAAATGCACGGAAACTTTCACAGAAATGTAGAAAAACAGTCCTTGTCGAAGGAGCAAACTTTTGCTTTCCTCAAATCATCAGGGCTTAATTCAAGTACAGAGGGTTTTATTTTCGCATGCCAGGACGGTGTCATTTCCACCTTAGCATACCGTGAGCGCATTTTATGTCAAGAAGTTCCCAGTGATAGGTGCAGAGCGTGTCATGCACACGCTGAGTACCTAGAACACATACTATCAGGGTGTCCGACCCACGCGGGAACGACGTATATCTATAGACATAATGCGGCCCTAAGAGTGCTTTATTACCATCTTTGTCGCTCTTACGGTGTTGGCCGCGACCCTGCCCTGCCGAACGCTCCAAAAGAGATAGAGTCGATTGTCTGAAACAAGAAGTTCCAAATTTTCTGGAACTACGATTTTCGGGCAGCAGTCTCCGTTGCGCACTCGAGGCCTGATATTGTTCTCCAAGACTTCGAGAAACGAACTATATTCGTGATCGAATTCTCGGCTCCGTCCGAATACAACATCACTGCAAAGGAGAAAGAAAAAGAGGAGAGGTATCAAGACCTTAAAAGAGAGCTACAACGACTGTACCCAAAATATTCGGTACAAGTAATTGTCCTTGTGATAGGTGCTCTCGGAGGTGCGAAACTATCACTGGTTCGAAACCTTAAAGCAATACCCGCGTGCCAAAAATATGCCAAGGCACTTGCGAGATGGATGCAGAAAGCTGTCATCCTTGGGTCGCTTCGTGTCCTCAAGACACACGAGGGTTTCGCCGGCCTGTCGTTGTGATTTTGTCGTTGCCTATGACCACCCATCTCACGGTTGTGAGACGTGGCCATAGGTGTGATTTACCGCGGTGCTACTGGGGGCTATTGACATTTTGTCGGATGGCAGTTGCTCTTAGTGGGACCCTGCGGTGGTTGTTTAACTTTTTTTTCAAATTATATATATATATATATATATATATATATATATATACACAATGGATACGAGATTTCCATTTACCAGCTTAGAGTTCTGAGTCGGTTATATTACTTTGAGAACGGTAGCGAGAATGAGAATATTATCGAGAATATAACCGGCGGATAAGTTCTTTGAGAATTTATGAGAACGATCTAAAGACAACATAACCTCAAATTTCAACTCAATTCACTCAATTCTTAATAAATTGGCGGTAAATTCAAATTTAGATAGTTTGCAACACAAACTTTTAAGATTTTAATAGTAAAACTTTTTTTTTATTTTTTTGTATTTTTCTTTCTTTATAAATATATTTATATAAGTAAATAACTTATATGCAACTATGCAAATAACGTAAACAACAAAAATATTGTTAAAAATCACAAATTCTTGAATTCTCTTATTCTTTTAAATTCTCCTAAATTCTGTCATATTCTCCGTTATATAACCCGAATTTAAAGTCTCGAGAATTTAAGAACTCTATACCAGCTGCACTAATCTTGAAACGAATTGAAAGGGGCTTTGGAATTTACCGCCGCCATCGGTCGGTAGGTGAACTAAGTAAAAGTAGCGCGAAATTTCAAAAATCTAGTTTTCGAGGAACAGTAATATAAAAGTATATTCTTATAGCATATGTTTATAATGTTATTGTGTGAATTAATTTTTTAAAAGTTAATATTTAAAAAGTTAAATGAGAGCAAGTGCAATTTAGGGAAGTATTGAATCTGCTGGGTTATCTCTGGGAACAGTAAAAATCAAATCAAAGAAAATTATTTTTCAGCAGTTTTAATTTTGTACAAAATAAAGTACGGTTGTAGAAGATATGGGTAGTTATTTATTCAATTTAAGTAGAATACATATAAAAAAATATTTGCGCATACACATACTTACTATCAATTTCCTTGCAATGTTTGTGCCATGCATTTAAAAATCCATAGAATCTCAATACAATCGTCTGCAAGATCGAGTCACTTTGTTCCGGTAATCTCGTCATTGTTGATAATACAAGAAAGGATAATAATCTATAAAATAACAACAAATCTTGAATGTTTAGAAAATTTTCATATATATTTGAAAAGGAAGACATTAAAGGAAGCCATCATCAAAAACTTAGTTGTATACATACTTAAATTACATTTTTTTTCTACAATAGCAGTCTTGAAAATCTATATATATATATATGTGTGTGTGTGTGGGTAAATATATTTAAACAATAAAAATTTAACTATCATGAAAAAGCTCGTGCGCATTTTATGAATCTACCAACAGAAAAATAATACTCCAGTAATACTTCTATTCATCAAACTGATACAAAACAATCTTTGCAAATGGATTACTGATGAGCCCAAACAATGGAACGAGTTAAAAAGTGTCTCATGTTAGTTCCTGTAACCGAAAACGTATACTTTTTTGTCTGTGCATACAAGCGCAATTCTATGTAAGAAGAAATTATTGTTCTCGTGAGTTTCGAGGTATGACTTATAGATAAGATAAGATAAGCGTTTATTTTTTAGCCTGCTGGCCTTAAAAATGGACTTGCTTAAACTTCCATTTTTTACAGAATTTTCTTAAAACTAACATCCGTCCACACCTTATCTCTAACGCCGCTCGCTCTTATCATATTGCCTTCCTCGCTTCGCCTCGCCTCGCACGCATGTCCCTACTTTCTTGCTTTGCCTCGAATTAACAAACTCTGCCTCCGCGGCTAATCCTTAATACTTATCTACTATTTACAATATTTACATTTACTTATATTTACTTCCTCCTCTATTTACAATCTTTCCTTCTCCATTCCTCTTCCTCCTTCCTTCTCTTCTTCTCCATCTTACCCAAGACTCCCTTCACCCATGCTACTGCCCTTTTGTCCTCCCTTTCATGCATCAGTACCTCCATGCTAATCCCACTCCTTTCCACCTCTACGCACTCCTCCAACCAATGCTCCACTCTTGCCTCCCCCTTCCCACATAGTTCACACATTCTCTTTTCCCTAGCGAGCCAGAACCTATTATAACCCTCCATGCACCCACATCTCATCCTCGCTATAAGCTCCTGACTTCCTTTCTCTCCTTTCTCACACAAATATTGCGCTCTCGCCCTTGGCATAATCCACACATAGTTCCCATTAAACCTTGTCTCTCTTATTCTCTCTTCTCCTACTGTCTTCTCTCTCTCCATGCTGTTTTTCTTAACCAACTCATATACCTTCCTTTCTTCCTCATGCATCCTTCTCACTTCATCCATCTGCAGTCCATTCGTTCTAAAATACCTTTCTCTTTCAACCTCCATCTTCCCACCCCCTCTCCTGTTCTCCTTCTCCCACCAACACTCCCTAACCAGCTTACTTCCCCCCTCTTCTAAAAATTTCTCCTCAGGTATGACTTATAAATTCCTTGGCGCTTAACATTTCGAAATCATGATCTTCTAATTCGGAAAAGAGATTGTGTTTCTCGTCTACTAACTTTTTGAAAGCATTAGCTGCTAGAATAGCTGGGAAGTTTGTTTCGACTGGTGGTTTTCCAGAATTCGAGTTGCAAGCTCGACGGAAAAGGGACTCTGTGGTCAGGCAAATTTGCACGACACTTTTTGAAGGAAATATTAGCTTACCTCGAGTGATAGCTGCAATATAAGCTACATGATTATTCCGATTGAGGGAGATATTATCCCTATTCATTTCTTCGCAAGCTGTCAGATACTCGAGGCAATTTATTTTTTTACGCTTCGTTATGGATAATATGAGCCACCCACAAATATAACCAATCGCTTGTTTCGAAAAATCACTAACGACTGGTGATTGTGCCCATGCAAAATTCAAGAATGGACTAATTTCGTCCAAATCGAAACGGTCCTCAGGGTAGTCAATGAGTCCGTATTTTTCTGCTACTCTAGAATTGTGGACAGTATCATAGACACTTAAGTCATATCTATCAATTTTGGAATGTTTCTTTTTCGGCTCACCTGACGAGACGTGCAATATTTTAGTGTTGTCCATTGCTTTTACATTTCCTGTACTGATAGAAACTTCATGGCGTACCAACAATCGTTTGTATGCAGAAACAAACTGGGTAGCTGTAGGATTAGGGCACCACCCACTTCTACCCTTGATAGCACAAAAAAATAATTCAATGTGATCTTGGCTAGTATTATAAGTCAACAAATATTTCATTTGCGATTGAGATGGTTTCACGTACGCATCAAAAATATTGAAGACCGATAAAACAGCTGTATAAAATCCAACGAAACCCGCTTTGCGTCTGGATACAACTATGGGAGTTCCAGTCTTCTCCGTGATTTTCGATAGATACGAGATTTCTTCCATCAGCTTAGGACGCCATAAATGTTCATTTTCGACTTTTAACGGTATTTTCGAACCTCTGCCCCATGGGTTTCTAAGGTTAAGAAAATCAAATATAGCATCGACGCAACGCAAAAATCGTACTGTTGCTTCGCAACCTTTAAAGTCTGCTAGGCTTTAAACTGAGAGCTTGTGCGGCTAAAGCTACTTTCATAATCATTTTTCGATATTCGATGTGCCTCCAATGTAACCTATTACCAAGACGCAAACCTTCACTCTCTTGCAAAAGTGCCAGCGATTGTAGAAAACGCCAATCTATTTTGTTTCCGGCCCCATCAATAAGAATTAAGTACTCTCCCCAACAATTTCTAATGTTTTTTGTCACGTGACACGGATCCAAAATGACGTTAACTTCCGGCTCGCCTGGAATGGGATGTGGAAAATTTACTTTAAAATTAAAATTATTACTGCTATTGTCAGTTTGCATACTATTTTGATTATTTTCATTTTGTGTCTTCTTTTTCTTATCAACGTGTATTCGTGCGCCAAGCCTCTCTACCACAGCAAAATGATCAGCTGGTCCATCTAAAGTTAAAGACGTTGTAGTCACCCCCGCGTTATGAAGTCGAATTAAAGCTTCTTGTATGAGGTTTGCTTTCGTTTCCGCATATAAAGAATTAATTAAAAAGTAACCGTTTGGCAATTTGCAATGACGATCTAGCATGACTACCATTAATACTAAAGCGTTTTTTGCCTCGAGTAGATTATCGCTATCGGTAACCCCTAAACCTAAATCTACGTGCCCTCGAATGTTGCCATCTCGACCCCTTTGACAACCCTTCTTTTTGCCCATTTCATCCATAACCAATGAACAAATTAATTTTTGCCCCTTTTCTTTTAAATCTCCTGACATTTGCTTCAAAGTTGTAAAACATTCGTCTGTAAAACCCGGTTCAGCATCCACACTACTGTACCAGGTCCGAAGGACGTCTGGATGAGGAAGAGCTAAATCAAAAGTTTTTCTTATATACAAGTACGCTTTTGGAGAGTAAAAATGGACCGTTAATGCAAAGGCGCGTAAAGCAGGAGGATATTTTTCTCGAGTTAGATTTCCTCGTTTCTTTCGATTTTTAAGCATGCGATTAAATAATTCCATAGGAGCATCTTCATTAGCAGAAAGACAGTAATATGCAGCATCAGGCAACAGTTTTTTCTTCTTCAATTCATCTATTACTAAATATCAAAATTGCGGCAAATTGAAAAGATGTTATATTTACTTACCTGTGTAAAGTTATAGAATTTTCTTTATTGGTGCTCACTTTTCCACAATAGACACATTTGCCCATATTGCAAATTAAAAGTACAAACGTAACTTGCATAAAACACTGCATGAGAATAAACTTATTTATTGTTCTTTCACTAAAACATTTGTTTATACTCCGTCTTAACGAGGTTATTTTTCGTTGTGCATCGCGTGTTACGCATGCTCCGAACCGAAGTTCATCTACCGACCGATGGCGGCGCTAAATGCAAAAGCCAGCTTCAAGTTGTATCACAGCATCTCGTATCCATTGTATATATATCAGTGACCATGGTACTGCTTTTAGGATTGGTTTTGTGGTTGATTTTGATAATAATTTTGTGATTGGTTTTGGAACTGGTTTTGGGGTTGGTTTTGATACTGAATTTGGGGTTCACATTGGCACTGGAATTGGGGTTGAGTTTGATACTGATTTTGTAGTTGATTTTTATAATAATTTTGTGATAACCATTTTGCGATTATTCTTGTGTACTTAAGGTACTTTTATCATATTCATAATAATCGTTAAAACGGTTTTGACGTTGTTTATAAGCAATATTGGAATTTCCGAAATGATTTAATGCACCTCGGGTTTGTTTCTGTCTGCTTTCAATACGCTGAATCTGGAAACAGTTTTGAATGACATGACCAGAGCGATCGCAAAATGTACAAAAATTTGAATTTTAGGTTGAAGGAAGTTTTTCTAAATTTTCTCCTTGTTTATCTTTAATTGTTTAATTTGTGCGGGTCATGTATTGTACTTTCACGTTGTCGGCGTTTGAGGAGGACGTTAATCTTGATTGATTTCTTAATCAATGGCTTCTTTTAATGTGCTAGGATGAGATGTGATAACTAAATGTCAAAAATTTGTTAGAAGGCCATTGATAAAAGGTTTTAGAAAGTATTTGTCGCAATTTTTTAAAAATATTTTGGCTTCAGCAGAGGTTCTGTCATTTGAATTTTCTGGGTAACTTTCTATTACTGCTTGTTTATAATTCGCGAATATATTCTGAATCCTGCCTGCATAAATTGCTACTTTCTTGTCATCTATTTGAATTTTTTTTCCCATTTCCGACATCCAAAAAGCTTCATTTGTGGGAATTGAAAAGGTACGCTTTAAATAAGTAATAGTCATGGAGGGTGCTGTATGATTGATGTCGCGGTCTCAGTAAGACGTTTGCCTGATCCGATAACTTTGTAGAAATTAAATCGGGCAAATCTAACAATGGTTTGTCTTTTAAATTGTCATGTGCTCTTTTGCATCCGCGTTTAGAGGATTCGACGAACTTTTAATCACCGTTAAAAGTTGTTTGTGCTAAAGCGTCTTTGAGGGAAGGCTTTATTTTGTTCAATTGTTCCTTTCCTATAGGGTTCTCAATGTCTTCTACCTGATTTTCACTAAAACAAACGTTTCCGAAATCGATGTCACTGAAAGAAAAATCTATATTGGCTAGGGAAATTTTTCTAACGATTCGTTATAAGTCGCTTGCTCTAGTTCAACAAGATTGTTAACGCTTGAATCACGTTTTTTTTATTAAATCGACATTGTATCTATATTTAGAGTGTGGAGATAAACGTCTATCACTACGTTTCTCGCGTGAATTCTGCTCTTTTGGTAGCTCAATTTTGATACGTGAATTAAGAAAAACGTTGAGTAAATACTTCCTACCTCAATTATTTTTTATTTATTTAATTGTAGAAGAAAAATTTATCAACACTGTACCTGCACTATTATAGGAACAAATTCCGGCGGACTTTCTCGACCGGCGGACGAACAATAATTGATTTTAAACGTTTTGTTGGTCGATAAATATTAGGGTGAACCCGAGCTTCCGTGGTATTCCCACTAGAAGTCAGGGGTTTCGGTGGTCAGTGGTCGAAGTCTCGAAGCAGGGCTTTCTGCTTCCTTGGTAATCTTCGTGGCGGTGAAGAGGATGCCCTCTGTTTCTCTGGAGATCGTCGAGGTGGCGTAAGGACTTTGACACTTGATGCCAACTCAAGTGGGCATCTACCCACTCCTCTGTGAGTTGACGTTATGCCAGGGGTTGACACGTAAGGGTAACCCGGAGGTCTTTCAGGCCTCAAGATCCAGTGACTTTTTCTCCAGGGCCATGTTCAGCCGGCTCTGGTATCGTGAACTCCTTTTGGGCAGCCTTGGTCCTTAATTTCTGGGAAACGATGTAGGTTGACTTCATTGGTGAGAGGGGAATGGGTTCAATTAACAGTCTTCTTCAGGGTAGGTTTGGGGACTGGTGCTTCCGGTGGTTGTTCGTCGGGTTTCCTGAGCCCTTATGCCCTCTTCTTCTAGCCCCTCTATATTCTCTTGTTGGAATTGGTTTACTTCCGGCTGAGGAATCGGGACTCCTTTAACCTGATGGCAGTCCCAGACTCGTTTTGTGGGTCTCTGGGAAGACCCGATGCCTCCGGGTACAACAGACACGCTTCTTCGCTCGAAGCAGCGATTCCGAACTCCTTTAGTGCGACTTCCAGGGGAACAGCGTCCGTCACTTCCGGGTTCAAGTCGTACGAGGACGAAGGGACTTTTTCCACGACTAGTGGGACCTGGAGGTGTCGAAACTTATCGTGCCTGGGAGCACGGGGAGGATCAGCCAGCCGTTGAACTCTTCGTTATCGTCTTTGCAGTCGGTGGTGTCGGGGCGTATTTGTCCGAGTGAGCAAGCTGCTCAGCTACGGCTCGACGATGTCGGTCAGCCCAGCGCGCTTGAGCTGGCTTGGACGATTTTTCTTGGGCTTTTCTACCTATGGGCAAACGGGGAGGCTAATTCAACCATCGCCCGGGGTTTTAGGAAACCCGGCTATCCTTACAGTTTGAGAGGACCCGGTCATATAATTATTTTAATTCAGTGTTTTATCAGAAACACGAGTATCCTCGCAGCTTGGGAAGGCCCGTAAGGGATAATAAATTGCGCGTGTTTTTGAAACCAGGGCATCATAGCAGCTAGAGAGGACCCGGAGAGTGTCATTAAGTTTCGCGATTTTTTTAAACCCGGGTGTACTCGCAGCTAGAGAGGACGCGGAGGGAGTCATTGAGTTTCGCGATTTTTTAGAACCCGGGTACCCTCGTGGCTTTAAAAGACCCGGAAGGAGTTATTAAGTTTCGCGATTTTTCAAAACCCGGGTATCCTCGCAGCTTGGGAGGGCCCAGAAGATGTTATTAAGTTTCGCGATTTTTTAGAACGAAGCAAAGGTCCATTTTCGATGCGAGGAAATCGCTTAACGACGTCCTTGAACGACGTTGTAGTTGGATATCATTTACAAGATTATTGTTAAAGTTGCAATGTTATGTAGGTATGTCGACTTTTTAGTTTAGAAAAATCAACATTATTAATTTAAAAATATTAAGATACTGTAGGCCGTTTCCTGTTTTTTGATGTTTTTTACTAAACATAGCCAACGTGTCATGTTTCTCGTATTTAACTTGCCACATGGCTTTAAAACTATTTAAAAATATATAAAACAAATTTAAGTACACTGGAACTTGGAATTACGAGTGGTTTCGGGCATTGCTTGCAGTGGCCTTCACCGTAAATCCAGACACTCAAAATGTAAACAGGCAAGGCCGCTGAACGATTTCTGTTGGGTTTGAACGCGTGACGTAATCTGATGCAACTAACGCACTGAGAGTGCGGCCCTCAAGCCGTTTGTCACGTTTGACTCCCCGCATCATCAAATTCTGAGACCATCAGTTCTAGGAACGCCGTAAACTCGGGCTCCATAATTCCAAGTTCCAGTGTATTTGCTTTAGGATTTATCTCCTATGAGACAAATATATTTTTTGATGTTATGGGGCTAGAATTTGAAAAATTTACTTTCAACTTTAACAATGATGTAAGCTCTACAATGAAATTCTTTCTAATTTTCGTATACAAGTAATAAGAACTGTGCTTTAAAAAGGAGTCGGATCCAAGTTGAAACATGTTGGCTATTTAAAAAATAAGAACATTAAAAAACCAGAAAAGGCTTTACACTACAAAATCCTCTTGCAATTAGTGGTAAAAGTCGTCAATTTAAAATTTAGTTTCGGAAAAGTTACAGTTTATAATATATGTATATTCGAATGAAGGTTGTCTTGTAAATGTATTTTGAGTTTATTTATCGGAATCGAGTTTCGAATTTTATGATTGAAAATGCGTTGCACTGACGAAAAATTGTTGCATTTGCATTTGCGAAAAATGTTTGCACTCGCGACGCGAGACCATGTCGAAAAAAAAGAATGTGTAAAAGAAAAGTACTTACTACATCTGGTAATTTCGAAAAATCTGTTCCAAAAATGTTTGAATTTTGAAGGATCGGTGTCGGCACCAAATTTGAAAAATCCGACCAAACCAATTCCGTACCGTAACCACTGTTATATTATGATATAGGGTGCGGGATTAGAGGAACATACACCCTTAAATTTCCTTGTATCCGCGTTTATTTAATTTATACTTTTAATAATCATTTTCTCTCAGTCAAACTCGATCCGGTCTTTCCTGAAGGTATAAATAAACTGCCTAATCGCCGGTGTACGCGTTGCCGATGATACTCCGCGATGTATAGCCGCGCATCCCTTGTCCGTGCAACGGTCCAAGGTGGTATTCCTAGTCTGAAAAAATTTGCCGACAGCAGCATCCGTTCTCACGCTAGTTGCGAGCGGATGAAGCCAAATATAAATATTCAAAGTCACATTACGTTACATATTTCGCATTAGAATCTTTAATTCTGTAGATTTTTTTAAATTCTTTAAATCATACATTTTTCGTTTTTATGGTTTGAATTTGAAAATTTAAATAACCGGAAATGTTTTAAAAATCAGGACATGACCAGGAATTTTTTTCTGAATATTTAGTGGCCACCACTTAAGCACAATGAAGAAAGACCTACATTTATGGAAGCGCTTTAATTTGAAAAATAGACAAGAAAG
Organism: Andricus curvator; assembly: GCA_932195095.1. NCBI lineage: Eukaryota > Metazoa > Arthropoda > Insecta > Hymenoptera > Cynipidae > Andricus > Andricus curvator. Next base: position 151,654 of record CAKNYM010051271.1, on the reverse strand, counting down.
GACCTCATTGTACTCTTGCTTTGTCTTTAACTGTAAGAATTTTCAAAAGTTGTACATATTTGACAGGACGAGAAAAAAGAGGAAACAGGCGTCGCTTCCGTTGACAGTAATAAAGAAGACTCCACACAGTCCACCATAGAAGCTGACGAGGCTAAAAAAATTGTGGAGAGCATCACGGATTCCATTACGGGGGGTGAAAAGCAAGAACGTAAGTATCATCATGCTATGATTACAGGCTGAGCGTTGACCGCTAAAATTGCAGCTCATCGATATTAAGGATGAAACCAACTCAAAATAATAGAATAGAGTGAGTTGAAGCATGGTCGGTACGGTTGCGTAACCTTATCCTGTCAGGATGCCAAAAAAAGGTCAGTTCCGGTAAGATTTTTAGGTTGGTTTCCAGCCCATCGAGATAAAGATGAGCAAATCCTCAAAATGTAGTACTGAATGAGCTCTATCAAAAGTACTAGGGTTGCCACCCCCACCCTGACAGCGACCCTTGGAAACCCCTTTCTAGAGTCCATATTTTGGGTTGGAGTCCAGCGCATCGTGGTTAAGAATGAAACCCATGCAAAAATAAAGTTTGAGTCTCCCTCTAACTAATTCACTAGGGTTTCCACCTTTTATCCTGACTGAAATACCGAGCAACCCACTTTGAAAATTGGAAACGAGTCTCTGGGAGTAAGCATGTAACAGTTTGCCCGCACGTATCAGGCCCAAATTGATATAATGCGTTGTGTAATCTATGGAAGAAATTTTCCAGAAAAAAAATGTCTGACAGAAAATTATAGGAAAAAATTTGGAATTTTTCAAATTTTTAGTTTACGTTTTAGAGATACATTCCAAATTCTATTTTCAAAAAAATCTTTGGGCTGTATATTCAAGCATATTTTATTGTCAATATTTTTTTCCAGCCGTTTACCAGAAAAATGACTTTTTATTGCACAATGATAGAACGGTTGTTAGAAAGAGATAGAAGATACGCACGTTGGTATAGTGTGTGTGTTGCAGCTTGTAGTGCAGTTATGCGTTGGAAGCAGTCAACTACGAAAAATTTGGTAAAAATATACGCTCGAGTAGACAGCCCAAGGATTTTTTTTTTAAATAGAATTTTGAATGTATCTCTAAAACGTAAACTGAAAACAAATTTTGAAAAATTCCGAATTTTTTTTTCTTATAATTTTTTGTCAGAATTTTTTCTGAAAATTTGCCTGCATAGACTACACAGCGTATATTTTTTACATTAAAATCGGTTAAACCGTTTTCGAGTAAAATCACTTTTTCATTTTTTTTCTTCTCCATAGCTCCTAGAAAAATGCGGTATAAAGGTCAAGACATGGAGGGATTTCATGTCTCATCTCGTGTGGGAGAAACAGCTACATGCTTAACCCCTGAGACCCTTTTTCGATTTTCAAAGTGGGTTTCCCGATATTTCTGTAAGGATAAAAGGTGCCCCAGTGAATTAGTTAGAGGGAGACTCAAACTTTATTTCTGTGGTGGTTTCATCTTTAATCTCCATGGACTGGAAACCGACCCAAAATACGGACTTTCGAAAGGGGTTGCCAAGGTTGGCTGTCAGGGTGGGGGTGGCATCCCTAGTGCTTTTGACAGAGCTCATTCAGTTCTACATTTTGAGCATTTGCTCCTCTATAATCTCGACGGGCCGGAAACCGACCTGAAAATCGTACCGGAGTGACCTTTTTTGACACCCTGACAAGATGAGATCAGGCAACCGTACCAATCCTGCTTTAACTCACTCTATTCTATTATTCTGAGTTGGTTTCATCCTTAATCTCGATGGGCTGGCATTATAACGGTCAATGCTTGGATTATTACTAATCCTTGCACTCTACTCAAGTCTTAATATCTGTTAAGCAAAGGAACGACCCAGTTAGTCAGTATGGAAATTAAGGACGTATGTACCTATACCCAGGTATATTAACTTTGTCGGTATATTGCTTGTCAGTGTTTCCTGGAAATTTTTTGTTTGTAGACGGCTTTCGACTATTTTAAGTCTAAAATAAATAATATCGTCATTAATTATCGTAGCAAAAGTGGAAAGTTTATTACTGATACTATTTACATGGGAGTTTGCGTCTTATTCGAAACGGGTGGGTAATTGCGTTGCGTTAGAGATTATGTAACAGAAGGTATCGCTTACCTGGGGTTAAGCAATATGTAGGGTGATTGGTGGCACTGTGTCGGATGGGTGGTCTAATCCTGAGATGGACGGCAGAGAGAAAGAGAGAGAAGTGCGTTTGACCGAAGCCCGAGGGGGTCGTAACTTTTGTTCTCAGAAATCGCTGTCGTTTTTGACATCGACTTGGCCGCTGCGCATCACTCGTGGCATGGTAAGTGATGGCATCGGTTCTAACGGTTAGAGCCGCGTGAGAATGGAGACGATCTTTTGTACACCTTCACCCCCTACTCTTTAGCCCAGGCACCCGTTTTAGCGCTCGCGCACCGCATGCTACTCTCAGTGCAGCCTCCAGCTCGAAATTAGTTGTCTGCTCCAATCTGCTCATTTTTTATAGTTTACAGTGAGAAAACATTGTTTATAATGTTATAAACAAACTATTGAACAAAATTCATTTGTTTTATTCGCAATGATTAGCTATTTTAAATCCATAGATTTTGTATTAAATTTGACATAATAATACGGCCTTAAAACTTTTTAAGAAAAACTGCTGTTTCCTAATTAATTAAACAATTTTTATAATCAAATCCACACTTTAACCATTCTTCCATGAATAGGCTTCATTTGTTTTTGTTCAATCAGCTTGATTCATTTGGATTCAATACATAGAGATACTTATAAGAAAGAAAAGAAATTGTTAACTTGTAAAGTTAATTGTTTCAACAAATAATCGCCATGAGGGGATATTCGTCTTCAAAGTATGTATATTTCTGCTCTGAAATTGCTTGCTTTCATCGTTAGGATGAAACGTGGCCATTAAAATTTAAGATTGAATGTTTTAAGTTAAGTCTAGAAATAAATAATATAAACAAATGTACATCACAGACATTTATAGGCAGAAAAAATCGTTTTTTCTTCCAGTCTCATTATAATTATATTAGCAAGGATGTTTTCTGAAAAAATTTTAACACTTATCAATATTTGTTTATTATTATTTTATTTTTTTATTATTTATTTTTTTAAGGGAAATGGCTTAATGGTATACTTACTTATAAACAAAGTATATAAACAAATGCACATTTTAGGCGTTTTTAAGCGGAAATAAATCGTTTTTTCTTCTGACCTTGCCTCGAATAACTTGTAATAATCTTCAACCGCTAGCACATAGATTAGCGCATCATTATCATTTTTTCGTCTTAGAATCACATGATATTCATTTTCCGATTTTTAAAAGTTTCTAAAGCTTAGAATAGTGATAACAGGAACAAGATTTCGTATTATTATTCATTCTTGAAATCTCATAATGAAATATTTCCCAATTAGACAAAAAACTACTCTTTATAGGAGTTAAATTAAAACAAAAAATTTCCACTTTCTTATATTGTCCCAAACCATTTACGTACTAAAATGTCCAAAAAATTGCGCGCAAAAATTTCAAAATGCACAATTTGATATTTCAACCTCTATAAAGGTCAATTTTTCACACTTAAGGGTAGTATTTTTTTCTTCATTTAATTATCACAATAAATGTTAAGATTCATAACAGGTGAGGGATAAATAAAATCATATTTCGATGATTTTGACAGAGTTACTTATTATGATTTAATTGAATTTGATCTAAAAAGCCTAATTTTGATTCATCTTTCATACTTTGAAGGTTATATTTGACCTATAGACATTTCAGAAATAATAATGAAACTAACAACACGATACAAAGATGAAAAAAGGTGTCGAGTACTTTTGATTTTCAAATTTGTATGTTTATAACCTCTCTTAACTCAAGCGCGTCAAGCGAGTAAGCGACACGAGCAGACAACTAATTTAGAGCTGGAAGCCGCGCGCGCACAGGGGTACTTGGACTTGGGCTAAAGAGTAGGGGGTGAAGGTGTGCAAAAGATCGGCTCGTCGTGAGAAGGGGCACCCATCAAACGTATTATCAGTAGAGAGTGGAAGCTGTCATAAGAGCCCAATGTATTTTCGCGTACACGATTTTCAGCGCCATCTCTGTCTCGGTTGCAAGATCAAGTCCGCCATAACCGCGAAATTTGAATGTCATAGCATTCTTCAATGCAACATGAGCTCACTATTTTCTATTTATTATCCTAAAAAAAGGGAATAATAATACAAAAACGATTAAAGGTATCAAATAATTTTTTTATTGCACAAAATAGATTGCATAAGAGTTAATTTTTTTGCACACTTTTTCTTAAACAGTATTATAAACTTTTGCACATGTATTTTATAAACAACGTCATACTTATTAAAGAATTAAGTGTAATTAACTAAATATAAGACTATCACATCATCTTTGATACAATGTGATTTTTTTTGTAAAAGGATTGCAAAAGGACTACCTTAGTTTCATTTTGAAATTAATTTTAATTATACCTTTTTCGCCTTATACGAGCAATACTAATTCCTTTTGCCTGTGAATCTCTTCATTTTTATCTTATCTTTGTCAATGGAGACATTAGCGACAGAGGAACTAGTATTTTTAATTGCACTTTTATTTCCTTGTAATTTTCGCCATCTAAATCGTGCCTCCCAGTGACATCTTACTCGCAGAAACGTTCTCATGAATGAAGCGGTACTGTCCGAAGAACATAGACTTACAGAGAGACAACTTTGTTGAATGACACATGCAAATATTTTAGCGACATTTTTCAAATTGTACATAATATCAATTAACTTAGAATACTTTTTTCCTCGTTCCTTTAAAGCCAGGAAAATGGGTTCTTCAACTAAAATTAGCCCATTGGTATCGACATAGGATTCCAAAAGCGTGAACGCTTGATAATCCTTGTATTGGTTATTGTTTTCTTCTTGAAGTATGCTTCTGCACTGATTGCATTGGCGTTGTGCAAGAAACAGCTTTACTACTTAACCCGAACAATAGAATTGAGCACTAGATAAGGTAAAGTCTTGCGACTCGGAGGGCCATGATTCTTCAGGCGGCTGTATTTCTATTTCAATTAATGAAAGTTCTGCTGGTTGTTGCGAAATAATATGCGTCACCTTACTCAAATTAACGATCATATCGTAATGATCATCTTCACAATTTTTTAAATTCGACCATTTTCGCAAATGAGTGATTAAAGAATGTCGAAACGAATTTTGAAATTGCAAAGGTGAACAGATACTGTACAGAAGGTGAACGGATACTGAGAACAACCGTTTGATTGTCGGATAGCGGCAAACAAATTCTCTAACAAATCCTGATTTAACCTTCTCGTGGGCAGACGCGGAATATTGTACGATTCTCGTAGTTCACTTGCCAACTGAAGAACAGCATTTATTATCAGCACAAACCCTTTTAAGCAAGGTGCGTGAGCTCCCTGAAATAGAGCCTCATTCAAATTTTTTGCCATTTCTGTCAAAAATGAAAGTGCTCCGAATTTTCTTAAATGGCTTATCTCAATTTCTTTGATTCAGGCTGCTTTAACAAACTTGAATTTAAACTATCAAAAAGACTATCACCGTCCTTGACGAAATCGAGAGTCATATCAAATTCTTCATCAAAATATTCTGGCATAAAAGTTTTGTAGACAAGGTAAGCTGTATTCATGGATTCAGATACAACCTGCGTGGGAGTCCGTGTGGAAATAACTTCTTCCTCTCGTCCGAGACTCATTTTTTTAACAGGAAATAAAACGTTACATGATTTGTAGACATTTACTTTGATTTCATAATTATTAAAAAGTAAAATCTTTTTCCAAATTATTGAAATCATATGAATATACGTGGCAATTGAGGCAGATATATTTTATGCCATGTACAATCAATTAAATTTCGTTTTGAAAAAGTTTAAGAGTCTCACCACTTATGTTCACTTCCTGAACGTTCCTAAGTTTAGGTTGTACGTCTGATGAAGTATTCGGCTATTCCCCGGTCACACAGATGTTTAATTGTCCTGAACTCCTCTCGCTGTTCTCGGAGTCGGCACATTCTCTTGGAGAATCTGAAAATATTTAATTCATAAATTACTTAATGAGTTTTATATTCTTACAGATTACATAAAAGGTCGAAAATTGTACTATTAACTATTAACTGTTCCATTATCTGGTGCAAATTTATGCTTTTCACTTGAAAATGCATCTACCCTGCAAAAATGCAATATTTTTACTTGCAATAAATACTTTAAATGAAAATTCAACTTTTACCTCTAAAGTTCAACCATTTCACTTCCACACTTTTGTTTTCACTGACAATTTAACTATTTTCTTGGAAAATGAATTACTTCTCTGGTTTAAAATTAATTTTTTAATTCGGATAATTAACTAATCCCGTTCAATGGCCCAACATTGTAGTTCAATATTCATCTCTTTTATTGAAAATGAATTTTTTACATTAAAATGTAATTATTCATTTTTTGGTTGAAAATTTGACTTTTGTACGTCAAAACTAGTGTCTTCTGAAAATTCTCCTTATTTTTCGTAAAAATATAACATAATTGGTGAAAAAAAATTACTAAATATGAATTTTTTGAATACAAAATTAATTATTTAGTTAACAAAATTACTCACCTTCAGCAGGCTCTTCGGCATTGATTTTACTTTCTGGAAGTGATGGAACCGCATTTTTACTCAGTAGCGCTCTAGGATACATCTTCAAGATGTACTTCTTGTCAAAATGATCGGAACAGATCCGAGAACTCATGGCCAACTCTCCATTGACTCCTAAAGCGAATCGAGTCCATTTTGCGCGACTGAAAAATATAATAATTTTCATAATTAGTAAGTAAGTATACCATTAAGCCATTTCTCTTTCAGGGTAGGCGTGACACTACCCGATTTGGGTAGTGTTTCTCGGTGGATAGTTTCTTGTAGTAAATAACTACAAGTGTGTGCTCACCACACCCACGATGTGCCAACAGCACGCAGTATTCTCGAATGGTCACCCATCCAAGTACTAACCGCGCCCAACGCTGCTTAACTTCAGTGATCTGGTTTTTTCAGCGTGGTATCGCCGTTAATTAATTTCAAATATTTATTGTTTTTTTTTTTTACTTTTACCTTTTGGGTATATTCACTTACTACACGTTATCAGCAAGTGCAAAAACGAACACAGGAAAATTGCATTCTCTATCGAAATCGGTAGCGCGGTCTACTCCGATTTGTGATCAGTTTCAGATTGTGAACTTCCACATCTTTTTACTCAATACTGGATAACATTTTTTTATCAAACTTTTTAGGTCTCAATTTAGCAACACTTTGGCTCGGGAGTGGAAATTTGTTAAATCTTTAAATAGTGGTTTCGATTTTACAGAACGTTTTTTTGCCCTTTTAAAAAATTCACATTTGTAGGTTACTGACTTCTGCTACAAAATGTACAGTACTAACCTAAATGTTTTTTTAACGATTCATGCGAATAAAATCTTAAATTATCTAATGATATCTAATTAATTACAATTACTATTGCTTGGCATCCGAATATATGTACGATGAATATTATACTTACATTTCTGGGTCATTTTGTAGCCTAAAAAACGAATATTCCTTATCGTCTCTTGAGTTTCGTTTGCAGCACCCAAAACAACAATACAATACCATTTTCGTTTAAAAATTCATATAAAACACACACTGTTATTGTTTTTGTTTTTATCTGAACTTTCCAAACAAACCGTTAACCCGTTAACCATACACTAAATGAGGAGAGGTTTATCAAAAGTGCACATATCCACCTCTGGCCAAATAACATTTTTTTGCGGTTTTGGACTGAGGTTTCAGGTCTACATAAGTAGTTAAAACCGCATCTTTCAAAAGTGGACATTTCCCATTAAAACAGCATTGAAAAAACGTGTGTTTTTTTCAAAACTTATCATCTCCAAACTTGTCGAAAATGCGCTCTATTTTTTATTTTATTTCCCGGGTTCCTCAACAGGTGGCAGCAAGCCCTTGAAGGATCGGGTACATTGTTTTGTTGTACATACACTAGATCGCGGTGCATTTTATTACGCCACTCAGTTTCGTGTTGCGGCAAGCGTTTTTGTGTGACACGCGTTACTTTGCTGCCATTTTCTTCGTCTGCCAGCAGCTTCCCTTTATTATTTTGGATGTTTACCAGAAAATTGCGGGCATCAGTAATGCAAAAAGGGTAGTGATCAAAAAATTTCAGACACGATCAAAGGCCGTTATTACGAAGGTTCGTTGTCTGCTCAATTACCGCTTTGACTCATCGACAGAACAATTTCGGAGCATCACCAAAAAAGGAAGAGACGAAGAGAATTTTCTGTCTCTCAGAGAGCTTCCAAAACAAAACGTGCTTACCAGGGAAAAGCAGAGAGACGTTTTACAACTTCTTGAGCAACACTTCGGTGCAAATTGGCGCGAACTCCAAGAGTTGAGATGGTTCCAAGGCCCGTGTGAAGGAGCTGAAGATGGGCCTGAAGAGGATCCCTCTGCAGAAAGGGAGGAAAACGACTGTGATTGCTTGTACGAGGACCCTTTTCCTACCCACATTTAATCAAACTATACTTCATTTTTGGACCTGTAATGCATTGAGATTTTTCATTTTACATTTGGAATAAAAATGATTTTTTTTTACTTGTGTTTGATTCTTATTCTGCCTCAAAAGATTTTCTTAGTTTTTTTGTGTTTATCAAAACTCGACATCTCCACGTGTCCGCGTCAAAACTCAACATCTCCAAAATACTTATCCTCGTGACCAGGTCACGTTTTATGATACACAGATGTAATTAGGGATCAAAACTGAGGGGTGGCGAAGGAACTTATTGATACAGTTGGTTTAATTTTAATAGCTGATGTGGTTCTGTATCGCGTTTTTTGGCTCTCCTGAAAAATTTTTGAAAGTGGAGATGTGCACTTTTGATAAACCTCTCCTCAAATGTGTATACAAATCTGACTCGCAGGCCAAATTCATCATAATATTGTTGCAACCGAGACAGAGAGGCGCTACTGTCGCGTATACGCTCAGCTTCCACTCTCTATAATACTCTTTGCGATGAAGCTGATTCGAAGGTAACCGCACAGCCGGATTCCTGCGATTCCGGCCGTACGGCCAAAGCCGCATGCTTGATTTCCGATGCGAAGAGTACACCCACTATAATCAGTACAGTTTGATCGTCTGCGGCAGTAGGTTGTTGCAAGCCATCGCAGAAAGACTAAAATTATTATTCATTTTCCTTGACGAGGAAGATCTTTTATTAATTTTATTGAAAGATGCAGTTCGGAATGAACCTCAGGCCTTGTATTCGACAAGAGATTTTGAGGGGTTCCAAAAGGTTCACATAGAGAGACATCTTTTAAATGTTCAGTGTTCCAGTGTTCCGAAAATTTTTCTGGTTGAATATATAACAATTTAATTATGTGCTGTCAATAATTGAAGATGAATTAAAGGGAAAGTCATGTGGAAATGTAAAGGAGCCAATACGCCTAATATTAATAAAACTATTATTAGTTATTCAAATTTGTTTCGCATATTCTGTTATGCAATTCAGAATTATATTATGCTCGAATTCTTTCTTTTTAAAATTCTCTGTTCAAAATCAGTAGGTATGTACTATAATTGATGCAAAAAACCAATTCTATAAGTACTTTAATATCAGAGACAAGGTGTTGAGAGAATTTTCGGAAGTCATGAATCAACCTGGCAAGTAAAATCTATTATTTATTTGTGTTGATAATTTACAAAATAATTACATTACATACATACATTACTAGATAATACATGGTTACATATATAAATAATTACATACGCCCTTTATGCATGAATGTGTGATAAATTTTCTATTTGCATATGAACCAAAACCTTCCCACAACGTAATTATTTTATTAGGCTTTGTATGTAATATGGAATCAGTCAAATCTTACTGATTACTGATTTTGGCTCGGTGCCGTGACAATTGAAATATGTCAATAGAACTGACAAAGCCTAATAAAATAAATACGTTGTGGGAACGTTTTTTTTACATGCAAATATAAAATGTATCACATATTCACAGTGGTGTAGTCCTAAAAGAAAAAGTGGCCTGGCGGTACTTTCCATAAATTACGTTTCCAGTTTGAGGGGTGGGGGGGGGCATAACAGGGGGTCATAACATTATTTTTTTTATTGAAAAGGCTAATATTATATTTTTGGTTCGGAATTCATCTGGTTTCGTTAAAAATTCTATTATTTGGTTGAAAAATTTAATTATTTTGTTGAAAATGTAACTATATTTCAAAAAGTCATCTTTTTCACAAAAATTCAACTAATTTGTTAAAAATTTATTTTTTTAGTAGAAGATTCATCTCTTTGGTTGACAATTTAACTATTTCAATGAAACTTCGTTTCATGTTTGTTTGAAAATAAATTTTTTAAACTGAAAATTATACTTTTCAATTTTGGTTAAAAATTTATCTTTTTCAGTTAAAAATTTAACTTTTTCGTTGAAAATTCGTCTTTCTTGGTAGAAATTCAATCTTCTTGGTTGAAAATTGATCCTTTTTGGTTAAAAATGCATTTGTTTGGTGGAAATATCAACTGTTACATGCATAGTTGAGAATTCATCTTTTTTACTTGAAAAATCGATCATTCGACTTAAATTTGAACAATTTTGTGAGAAAATTAATTTTTTTATTGAGGATCCATAATTAGAGTCGGAATTTCAACTATTTGCTTTTAAATGAACTTTTATGTTGAAAATTCTAACTGTATTGTAGAAAATTCGTCTTTTTGATTGAAAATTAAAAAATTT
>CAKNYM010051271.1:91880-140812 GCA_932195095.1 Andricus curvator | reverse complement strand
TCATTCGACTTAAATTTGAACAATTTTGTGAGAAAATTAATTTTTTTATTGAGGATCCATAATTAGAGTTGGAATTTCAACTATTTGGTTTTAAATGAACTTTTATGTTGAAAATTCTACTGTATTGTAGAAAATTCGTCTTTTTGATTAAAAATTAAAAAATTTTGTTGATAATTCGTTTTTTTTTTGTTTAAAGTTTTTTTTGTCAGAGTTTTTATCTGAAAATGTAACTATTCCATTTTTGGTTGAAACTTTATCCTGTATATTGTATAATTTAAAAATTCAACTGTTTGTTAAAGAATTAATGTATTTTCTTGAAAACTCGTCTTTTTGGGTAGAAAATTAATCTTGTTTGTTGAACGTTTAACTTTTTGATTGAGAATTTAAAACTATCTTGTTGAAAATTCATCTTTCTTGATTGGAAATAATTTTCTTGTTAAAAATTCATTTTTTTTAGATTTAAAAGACCGCTGTTTTTCAAAACATTCGACTTTTTAGCTTGAAAACTTTACTTTTTTGTTGAAAATTCATCTTTCTTGGTTGAAAATGATTTTTTTTAAATAAAAATTCAACGGTTTTCTAAAAAAATTGTCTGTTTGTCTTGAAATTTCAAATATTTGATTGAATTGTAATCTTTTTTGTGCGAAAATTCGACTATTTGGTTAGAAATTCAAATATTTTGTTAAAAATCTCATTATTTTTGGAAAATTTAATTATTTTTCAAAGTTATCATTTTTGGATGAAAATTCAACTATGTTGTTAAAAATGTATCCTTTTAGGTTAAAAACTCATATTTTATGGTAGAAAAAAAATCTTCTTAGTTGAAAATTTCTCTTTCTTGGTCGAAAAGTAACTTTTTTCAAATCAAGTGTCTTCGAAATCATTCGTCTTTTTGTCTTAAAAATTTTATTATTTGGTTAAATCTTTGACTATATTTTGGAAAACTCGTCGCTTTTACTGAAAAGTTAATCTATTTGGTTGTTAATGGAACTGTTTGGTGCAAAATTATTAATTTTTGTTTTTGAAAATTCGTTTTTTTTCTTGAAAATTCATCTCTTTGGGTAGAAAACCTTTTTTGGTTGAAAAATCAACTATTTTGTTAAGAATCGAATATATTTCGGCTTGAAATCTTAGGAATTTCAAGTGTTTTGTATTGATTGCAATATGTTACCTACATTAATTTTATATAAAAGAATTTATAAACGCAAAATCCGTCTTTAGCCAACAGCTACGTTACTTTTGGGGGAGATAAAAAAAGTCCAAAATTGGTAACATAGTTTATGGATTGCCCATAACTGGAAAAATTTTCCGTGTGACAAGAAAGTGGCCTGGCGCCGCCAGGCCTTCGAGAAAAGTACCCTGGCGGCGCCAGGCCCCGCCAGGCCTCGACTACACCACTGCATATTCATTTATAAATGAGCGTACTTAATTATTTATATATGTAATCATGTATTATGTAGCAATGTATGTATGTAATGTAATTATTTTATAAATTATCAAGACAAATAAATAATAGATTTTACTTACCAGGTGGATTCATGGCTTCCGCAATTTCTCCCCGTACCTTGTCTCTGATATTAAGGTCGTTGTAGAATTTTTTTTTCATCAAATATGCAGGGATGCTTACGCGCAAATTCCACTAACTTTGAGTCGTCCATAATTAGATTCTTTAATCACAAAATAAAAATTTCCACATAAACTCTTGCTCAAGAAACTGGACAATCCTCACGGCTGTGCGTCTACACTGATACTACAATCGGTTGCACCGACCGGTTTGTCTGTCGCACACCTGCCGCAGCAGCATTAAAAAGGGTGCCGTATGATTTAATAAAAAGCAGTACATTAAGAGATGCATGCAACTCCAACCGTGCGGCCCGCTTGGGATCAGCTGCAGCATTCGAAGTCGACCTTTAGCAGCTGGATGAGAGCTTCGCGCGTGTCCTTTGAGTCGCAAGGATTAAGGAAGACCAGATTTTCGGGGACGCGAGGCTTCAGCGGCTAAGTCTTACGAAAGGATTCAGAGCTGATGGCTCCTGAACATCACCCCCCCCCCCCCACCCAACCCCGCAACCGGCAAAGCAGTGCCATTTTTTATTGCAATCGTTCCAATTCCAAGCTACTAACGGCGCGCTGTACGAAACTATTTGAAAAATGACTCAATCCAGTTTAAAATTTAAAAATAAATAGTTTGAAACTAAAAATTTGGAAATGGGTTTTTATTATTATCAAATAGAGAACCATTTATGATATTCATCATGTTCATAGTATCATATTCAGAATATTTCTAATAGAAACTGGTAATCTTGAAGACCTATAAATTAACTCTTTTGGAAATACTTATTATTTCCAAATGTCAATATTTGAACCCTTTGAAGACAAATATTTTTTACATAATTGAAATAAATGAAAATATTATAAAAGCCCTCCAACATTGCGTGTTATAGAAAATAATTTTTAACAATAATTTTTAATTCTTTTTCTTCGAATTTGCTTTAGCAGCTTTTGAACTGCTAAAGAAAAAAGATTTTTTTAAAAATTTGATTAATGAATTAGAAAGTAAATAATTACTTTTTGAGTAAAAACTTAGAAGATTCCAAATAACAATTATAGTTAAGTCTTTTAGTTTTACTTCGTGCATGTAAACATTTTTAAATAGATACTGTTTTTAGTGCTTAAATGATTTCAATTTACAAGCATTTGAAATTTAAAAAGTTTTGATTTTGTAATATTAGACAATTTTTAGACGTTTTAAATTCAACAATTTCTAAGTTATCAATTGTACATGTAGGGGAGCGGCGGCGAATGTGGCGCACATAAAGGAAAATGCACGATTAATATTCAAATATAAAGTAAAATATTGTAATAAAATATATTTTGTTTAGGCTAATATCTTACCAATGCTCTATGCATGGAGATAATTTAATTGAAGTTCATTAAAAGAGTTAATTAATGTGTTTTCCAAAAAGTGCATCTGCGCCAAGTTGTCCTACCTTCTTTGGTAATGTGGCGCGTTTCGATTTAAATTCATAATTATTGAATAAAAAATAAATTATGAAGAAAAATTAGTAAAATTTAATAAAAATAAGATAAATATATTTACGTTTAATATTATTAACATATTTGAGGGATTATGTCTGCCTAAATTTGAAGAAAAAATGTTTTTTTAACAGTGCAGATTGTCTCACAATAATTTGAGGAGTGCTACAAATTTTGTATTTTAAGATAAGCTTACAGACGTTTTATGAACAATAAATCAAAATTATATTAACAATAAGTAAATTTTATTCTTTTCCAAAGCAGTTATAATGATTCAACATTAAAATAATATCATTACTCTTAACCTTCTAAATATTTATTCTGTCAGAACAAACCTAACCCGAAAACTGGTAAAACGATTTCAAAATACAATTATTCTGAAATAACTCTAAAATACACGATAATTATTGGAATAAAACTTTTTTATACATATTAGAAACGAAATATCATTATTTTGAGTAAATATTTCTTACCTTGTAACTAAAACCGGCACTTTCTTACTACAAAATTCTCGGATCAAAACAAACCACAAACTTGTGCGCCAAGTTACCTGCCGATTTTAGTCCCGAATGCGCCATATTAGTCGCATGTGAATAGTATTTAATAAAGATTTTTTACATAAAAGTTTATTATTTTTACTCAAAATGTTAAACTTTAAAGCATTCAAGAAACTCGGAACAGTATATTTCCAAAAAAATTTATAAGTTTACACGAAACTTCTGTAATTTTTTACTTGTTTTTAGGTACTCTGACAATACAAGCGAAAGAACCAAAACTGACTTTTCGTCATAAAAATCAGGCAATTAATTTAATTATCACAATTTTTAAATAATGTAAGGTTGAAAACATATATACATGTAATGAAACTATCTCCACAAGCAGAAAGTACGTTAATATTCGAAAACTCGAACGCGCCACATTAGCCGCCGCGCCGCATTTGCCACCGCTCCCCTAGTAGTATACCATTAAGCCATTTCCCTTTCAGGGTAGGCGTGACACTACCCGATTCGGGTAGTGTTTCTAGGTGGATAGTTTCTTGTAGTAAATAACTACAAGTGTGGGCTCACCACACCCACATGTAAATTTTTCAAATATAAACAATTCATAATTGAAGATTTTAAAAATATAATGTTATTATTTATTATTATGTGCATTTTTACGATTTCAAGGTACTTTAAGGAATTTCTAGAGAACTTTAGGTAATCAATTAAATTTTATTTTAAGGGATATGGAGGACTTCGACAGATTTCAGAGGTTTAAAAGATTTTAAGTATTTTAACCAAATTCCAAAGAATTTCAAGAAATTTCGTTTCAATTTGTAGAACTCTTGATATTAAAAAATTTGACATCTATTTTTAAACAGTTTGTTGTTAATATTGTAAATTAAAAATCCAGTTACGTAAACAGGCGGTTCGCACGCGTGCGTTTAGTGCTAATAAAATCATTTAGCCGTGAGCAGAAATATTTGATTATACTTCTAAGTATCACTATTTAATTATTATTAATGAAAGAATTTTTAGAAGAGGAAATATTCTTGATTATAAGAGAACGATTTAAAACGTATAAAAATTGTTTTAAAAAATGTATGTTTTTTCGGGCTTCTTTATATCGCCGTGGATATATTTTCAACGACCTAAGTATATCCAATTGAAAAAAAATAATGACTATAAAATTTCTTAAAATATTTTAAAGTATGATTTAATGCAAAAGCGGGTATCTTTATAGTCTGCACTTGTTTATTATGCGACATAACACATTTGTTGGAGAAAGGAATTATTCAAGACATGGACTCTATGTAACTTTCCCCGCAAAATCGATTGACGCAATCAGTTTTTCCGTAACTAATATGATTAAACAAATTATTTTAACAATTGGAAATGTTGATATTCCCTCATGTTTCAGTTCTTATTTTCAGTCTCATAGTAATTTGAATTTTTAAAATACTGGGTTATAATTTTTTTTAATGATCTATTTTTAGCTAATTTTTAATATGTTTCTGACATCTGAGGTCGTTGTAGTTATAAAAATACACTAGAAACTAAATTTATAAACACGAGCGTTTAACTGTTTACAACACCCCGTATTATCATGATTTCATAAACAATGAAGTCGGTCAGGTTTCAAAAAAACAATTTGGATTTGTTTTAAAATATCTAAAAGTCAATTAACGTTAGAATCATGATACTTGATCCTAAAAATTTACGAAAATAAGAAGTCTTCGATTTAAAATTGACGGATCACTAACTTGAATTAATTAAGGACCTAAATGTATACTTACCAGGAACATGATTTTAATTCTTCTTGAGTGCTGTGTATAGTCTTCACATGTTGATTTAAGATTGATTTCGATGAAAAGGATCTGCCACAGATAGAATAGGAAAAAAATCTGAAATTAGAAGAATCCACATCATGTTGCTCTCTCAAATGTCAATTTAAATTATTTTGCTAATAGAATTTCGTTCCACAAACTCCTTGACGTTCCATGTTCACGGGTGAACGTCGAGTGGTAAAATAAGTATTTGCAGTAACGCACTTACCTGACTTAAAATTATACCTACAACTAAAATGTCTGTAAATTATAATGGAAGCGGTCGAACGTCGCCACTTTGGCGTCCACAGCGTAAAATCCCGACCTTATAGACAATTTATGTGGGGCAATAAATCAGGGTGTCTACTGTGTGGGATTCCGCGAGTTTCTACTGATTCTTTTTAATACCAAGAGATGGCGTCAGCGTCGATTGACGTGAAGAAATATATTTTTTGCGTGAAAAAAATATCAGAGACATCTATGAAACGAATTTTTAATACACTGCAATAATAATTCCGTGGGGAATTTAGCATATTGCGGCTGTTAAACAGACGTTGAAAGTAGCATTTCTTATGCACGTATAAAAGAAAAATATTTTCCTGTTTTGTCAAATAGTAGCAGAGTTAGATGGGATGAAATTGCGAAGTTTTTGATGAATAATCTACGCTGCGCGAATATTTGCTGCTTTCATAAATAATTTCAAAACATTTAGCCTAGGCGTTTTCGATAGATTTTTTCATGACCTTTCAATTGGTCATAGGCATTTTTTGAAAATTTAAAAATTTGCCCATGATTGATCAAAATCAAAAATAAAATCGACTTTTTTTAAGATGGGCACTTCATTATATATATATTTTTAATATTCTAGAAAGAAATCTGAGGTTTTTTGCAATAAAATGCGTGAGAATCAAAGAGGACTTTTTTTGTTTTGGAGAAACTGTACGCCAAAGTTCTTGACGCACCCGCATATCGGCACTGCTTGAAGTCGCGAAGACGCACACGTCGCGGAGTCTCTCCAAATTCCCTTTTTCAAAAAATATATTCTGATATGCTTGACAAAAAATTATCTGCATTTTACAGGATTGAGATTGTCATTGTTACGATGTAATGCCTGCATTACAGTTACTGTGACTATTATGATATTCTATTAAGGGAATCGTTTAACTAATTTTGTAATTTTTTTTTAATTCAGATTGTCTAGTGATACTGAATTGTAATTTAAATTATTGAATTTTATTTGTTTATGACTTTTCTTACTTTACTACTTCTTTCGCGTTTTCTTTGGCGCTTTATGTATTGTTTTCTTTTGTGTATTTGGTGAATTAAGAATTCTGATTTTAAGTACGGAACAAATTTCAATATAAAATCTAAGGACAGAAACGAGATCACACAGAAATTGAAATGTCACAAGCAAAACTAGCTTAAATACAATATGACTTGATATCTAAAGTCAGATTATATTATGAAAGTTCAATTACATAGACTGAGATTCGTAAAATAAACATTAAATAAAAATATAATTAAAATACAATTTACTCAAATATAAACATCAGCTGCAATTAGAATTCAAGAAATAATTCTCAAGTAAGTTATGCAGTTTACCCTCAGCCTTCTTATTATCAGAAAACATACCATATTTTCTTTTATGAGAATCTAACTTTAGCCATATACCGGCAAAAAAGTAAATTACCAAATACCTGCGAAATTCAAAACCTCAAAAGCATGAGAGTAATTTAATTTTTGCAGAATATTAGTCTTTTAGCATTAAAATATATATATATATATATATATATATATATGTGTTCGGGGGGGGGGGGGGGGGGGGGATATAACAGTTTTTTTGGAAACCATATCAAAGTATATTATGTAAAAAAAGGGAGTTTGGAGAAACTCCGCAGCGTGGGCGTCTTTGCGACTTCAAGCGGCGTCGGTTCGCCCGTGCGTTAAGAACTTTAGCGTACAGTTTTACGAAAACAAAACAAAAAGTCTTCTTTGATTTTCGCATATTTTAATGCAAAACCTCAGCTTTCTTTCTAGAATATTAAAATAATAAAAAGTGCCCATTTTCAAGAAAAGTCGATTTTATTTTTGTCTTTGATAAATCAAGGTCAAATTTTGATTTTTTCAAAAAATACTCATGACCAATGGAAAGGTCATGAAAAAAGATTATCCACCAAAAACTTCAAAATTCCACCCCCTCTAACTTGGCTTCTATTTCACAAAACAGAAAAATATTTTTGGGTAAAATTACCATCCAGTAGGACAACACATAGCCCAAGTTTTAGCCCGATCGGACATATCCGATTTTCGAGTTAGGATATTTGAAAAATAATGCCCCACATAGGTCTTCAATATTACAATTTTCTTTTTAGAAATATTATGAGTGTGATACTATGAACATGATGAATATCATAAATGTTTCTCTATTTGATAATAACAAAATTCCATTTTCCAATTTTTAGTTTCAAACTGTTTATTTCAAGATTTTGAACTGGATTGAGCCATTTTTTAAATGGTTTTGTATGGCGCGCCATTAATGGCGTGGAATTGGTACGATTAGAATGAACCATGGAACTGCTTTGTCGCTGGAGGGGAGGGGGGGGGGGGGGGTGATCGGGAGCCATCAGCTCTGCATCCACTTGTTTAAGTCTTTTGACAGTTGAGGTTAGAATTCCCAGGTAATGAAAGAAAGATTTATAGAGGGTCACCAAATGTAATTTATAATTGTAAATATAATTTGGCAGACATCAGGTCGTGCGTGGCACCTTTAATCAAAATTACATCTGAATTTTTTCCACGGAAGAGTACTAAATTTTTTTGAGCAGAATTTTATAATTGTGAAAAACAATTTATCAAACCAAGGTTTTTAATTTTTTCGGGTGGAATTATTATTACAAGATGCAAAAAGTTTCATATTTGACTTATTTTCGTAGTGGGTTGTCTGGCATGACATATGGTTTTTGATAGGGTTATTTTCGAGGTTATTTTCAACGTCTTTTCATTCAAATATCTTTATTAATTGTGCGGGTAGCTATCGATTAAACATTAGCCAATTGAAGAGGACATTTAAATGCATAAGTACAGTAAACTTCTTTTTATTCTACTGGCCTTGAAACGAACACGTTCGGTTATTCTAGGGCTGGAGGGGCCCCCACCTCTACCGCGAGTAGACAGGTTCTTTTTATCAAGCGACGTTCATTGGCTGCCCCGTTCTTGTATCGATGCGCTTGTGCTAAGTAACTTTTTCAAATGCTCGTGTGCCGAAAACCGCGGTCGATTTGAAATCAATAAATACCATCAATAATAATATACCGATAAGTACACCCGACATTCCTAGAACTGCTGGTCCTCACAGTTTCTCAGCTCAAGGGAGGAGAGGCAGTTGCGACTCTCGCCTCAGAAGGGCCGCTGTATGCGCGAATACTCAGTCCAGTATATTGCGCAATAAGATGCATTCCAAGTGGAAATGGTTCAGACGGTCGACCGTCTTAATATAATATAATATTATATATATTATATTATATATTATATTATATAATTATAATTAAGACCGCAGTCCCGACTTATTGCGCAGTTGAAAAAATCGCGATCCCTTAGCATGTCAGTGTTTTTCAAGTGTTTTTGTTGAAGTACCACAATTTGCCAACTAAAACTCAATATAATAGAATCAAAAAACGACTCAAATATTTCGCGGACTAGACTAGTGAGTGTTGTGGCATGACATCAGGTCATGGAAGGATGAGTGGAAATGTGAGGAAGGTTAGCATAGGAGTGACATAGGAGATCAGACAACTTTTTGCAGAAAGTTTTCTAAAAGTAAAGGTAAGTGATAACGGTCTGACTAGTACTATTTCTGAAGTGTAAAATCTATTTTCTCAGTCATTTTCCATTCTTTTGTCGATTGACGCCCTTTCAGTGTCACGAAATACAATCAACTGTCCGAAATTTATGGTTAGTGGCACTCTAACCTCAAATTTCGGAAAGTTCCTTGTATTTCGTGACACTGAAAGGTCGTGAATCGACAAAATAATGGGAAATGACTGAGAAAATCCATTCTGCACTTGAGAAATATTACTATTTGTACATTCATGACTTTTTCGTTTAAATATTTTCTCGAAAAAGCTGTCTGTATTCACATGACGGCATGTCAAAATACTGAATTCAAGGCTTCCCGCTCTTCGGGCCTCTTTTTTTTAATTGTTCACCCGCTGATGCGGACGTTGCCGTACAGCCAGTACAGGGACCGTGGTGGGAGATGACAAAACTGCGAAAATTAGAATAAGCGTTTATAGGGGATGTAGAATAAAAGGAAGTTTACTGTACTTAAGTTTTTTAATTCCTAAAGTTGGATTTTGACGCAAATAAAAATCAAAATGTGAGATGGCACAAATCATACTCCATAAGGCACATACTATGTACGTATGTATACCATTAAGCCATTTCCCTTTCGGGGTAGGCGTGACACTACCCGATTCGGGTAGTGTTTCTAGGTTGATAACTTGTAGTAAATAACTACAAGTGTGGGTTCACCACACCCACGATGTGCCAACAGCACTCAGTTTTCTCGAATGGTCACCCATCCAAGTGCTAACCGCGCTCAACGCTGCTTAACTTCAGTGATCTGACGAGAACTGGTTTTTTCAGCGTGGTATGGCTGTTGGCTTATATGACTGTTGGCTATAAAATCATTATTTTCAAATTTAAATTTCTCGAAAGTTAATCCGGCTATTGGGAATGGTGTTCGACCATTTCGCCACCTGGTGACAAAAATCAGAACTAGAAAGAGTAGGTACTCTTCTATCAAAGTCCAAGTGAAAAGTGTAATTAAACCAGTAAAACGAACATTTTAATTTAATAAACGAAAATTTACACCTATTTTCCACTTAATTATGGAGACAGGAGTGCTCTTCTCTACTAAGGAGCCCAAAAGCCGAATCTTTTTTTCTGTTTTTGGCTATAATACCACAGCGTGTAAAAATCCGGAATTGAGTTTTCATCACTTTCCAAAAGCCGGTATGACAATTAAATATACAAATAAACTTGGACATATTGCAGTAGTCGACAGAAGAAATATTTAGGAAATAGTTTTGAGAATGGGGAAAGAAGTGACACCAAATATGCTAGTTTCCTCGCGTCATTTCGTAAGAAGACTAGTCGTTGTACACAGGGCCAGGTAAGTCTCATGGAAACTATTTGTTTTATTATTTTATAGATTTGTATTAATTTTTTAATTTATTGTTTTATTATTTTTGATGTATTTTTTATTATGGAAATATAACTCTATTTGCACGTACGTGTGTGTAATGCTATGCTAATAATATATATTCAGATTTGATGAAAGCAGTTTAAAGCAGAATACAGTTATATTTTATAATATAAAAAGACTTAAAAATAATAAAACAATAAATTAAAAAATAATATAAAACTATAAAATAATAAAACAAATAGATTCAAGACTACCTGGCCCTGCATATTTGGTGTCACTTCTTTCCCCATTCTCAAAAATATTTCCAAAATATTTCTTTTGTCGACTACTTCAATTTGTCCAAGTTCATTTGTATATTTAATTGTCATACAGGCTTTTGGAAAGTGGTGAAAACTCAATTTGGGATTTTTACGCGCTGTGGTATTATAGCCAAAAACAGAGCAAAAGATTCGGCGTTTGGACTCCTTAGCAGAGAAGAGCACTCCTGTCTCCATAATTAGGTGGACAACAGGTGCAAATTTTTGTTTATCAATTGAAAATGTTAGTTTTACTGGTTTATTTACACTTTTCACGTGGGCTTTGATATCAGAGTACCTACTCTTTCTAGTTTCGATTTTTATCACCATGTGCGTATCGCAGTTTAACCATTCCCAATAAGATCTGAAATTTTCACAGAAAACGTATTTAATATTTTTTTTTCAATGTATTTTAAATTTAATCCTTTTTAAAATAACTTTTCATAATATATGCATGGAAACCAGTCACCTTCTCTGCATGTTTACCGTGGAGGAAGAGTGGCTGATGCTGACTCGTGGTTTTAAGATTCAAAATCTGGACTCTGCATCCGTAGCTTTCAGTGCCGCCAAACGGATCTTTAGTGGAGGCAGCGTAGACCAAAAAAGTATGTTATCTCACATTGGTCTGAAAAAGCTCGGATTTGAATAATTTTTTTTCTGAAATGTTCTAAATTGGAAGTACTAAAAGGTTTATAGTTTAAAAATTCCCGCTCGAAATGCAAAATTGCAAAAAATCAAAAAATACCTGAAATTTGAGAAAAAAAATGTTGAACGTAATTGATTGATTATATTTACTTAAAAATGAAAAATAATAATTAATTATCAAAAGTAATTAATAATTAGATATTTAATTAGGATTGTATTAATTGAAAAATAAAAAAAAATAAAAAAAATACCTGAAATTTAAGAAAAAAGAGCTGAACGTAATGGCTTCTTTTTTTTTTGTCTAAGAATGAAAAATTAATAATTAATTAATAAAAATAATTAATAATTAGATATTTTATTATGATTTTATCAATTGCCAAATTGAAAAAATCCAAAATTACCTTAAATTTGAGAACATTATTTTAACTTGAATGATTTTTTTTTCTTACGAATGAAGAATAAAGACTAATTAAGAAAAATAATAAATAATAAGATATTCCATTGAGATTTTATTGATAACAATTCACACAAATTCAAAGTGAAATATTGTACACGAAAAAAATCTCGGCAAAAAATGTAGGAATGTGATATAAATTGCTATATTACTTCCGTATTACTTCAATAATCTTGCCCTAATTGTTCTATTGTCTGGAATATAAAAAAAAATTGTTTCATATTTTTTATAAATAAAAATTCTTTGAAAAATTACCAAATATAATTGAAAAATTTCTTATCATGTCCATTTTCTATATATATATTATATACAATATAGAGTCGGGCATATTTCATGACACAAGTGAGTGATTACAAACTGTTTAAATAATTGAGAATAATTTCAAAGAAAGCATGTCACTGTTAACATTCTTTAATTGTATACATAAATTTTTGATTTATTTCCTACAATATTAGCGAGAAAAAATTTAAATTGTTTAAATAATTCCCAAATGTGTATTATCATTTATATTTTATATTGATATATAATATCATTTATGACGACACAGAGTAACGTTTCACGATTTGCGGGAGCAAAAATGCTGTTTAAACAAATTATAATTGTTTAAATTGTGAAATGTTTTCTTTAGCCTGCTGCTCACACAACTCAGTACAGCCTGATGGGGACAAAAATTATTTGAATTTTTTTTTATAAATAAAAAATGGTAATTTTATAAATTATTTTCTCTCAGAGGTCCGTCTTTTTTTGGGGCACGCCGCAATTACATAAGGGTTATTTCATGAGAGGTTCATTTTTTTAAAGTGTTATTTCAATAGTATAGCAGAACTCAGAATGGACTCAAAAGTACTTTGTTCTTTTTCTTTTTTAATAAACTGCACAAAACTTATATAGGTCTCAAAATATCGTATACACATTGTAGAGAAAGCAATTAGTCCCTTTCAAAAGGATTTTCTCGTAAACGGCTACTTTTTTTCAACAAATTTTTTTATGATTCAATAGAACCAAATAACACGTCGAGATCATTTTATGATTTTTATTTGAAATTAAAAAAAAAAAAAGTTATGCAGTTTTTTATATATCCACTCTGGCATTTTTTGGGACCCATCGTTCCTTTGAAAAGGATTTTCTCCGAGGTGGTTGCTTTTTTTAGGCGATCTTTTCACGAATCAATAGGGGAAAATAATCGCTCGAAACGATTTTTTAGTCTGGACAAAAAATTCAAATTTGCAAAAGTTATGCAGATTTTTCAGTGTCAAGCGCGGCGTTTTTTGGGAAACGTCGCTACTTTGACAACGATTTTCTCTGAAACGGGTGCTTTTTTAAATACTTTTTTCTTATCATTTGTTGTACCCTAATAGTACTTTAAGACTGTCAATTAATTGTTTTTTTCAATTAAATGGGCAAAAGTTAAACAGAATTTTGTCCCTCCTGTGACATCCTCATTTTCTCACTTACGCCCTTGTACCGTGTCTGGGACATTTCGCCCGCCATAAATTTTGAAATAATTCATAAATAATTAATCGCGTACTTATTTTTATTATTTTCATTGGAGTATATTATTATTGCAATATATTTACCTTGTATTGTAAATCCATTCCAGGGTCCAAAACGTGGTTTTCGTATACCTGAGCGAGAGCGCTATACCTAAGCGCGCGGAACACCTGCCCATTTTCCACTTTTCCGCCACTTTTTCCATAAAATTTCCTTCCCAACAAAGGTCCTATACATTATACTATAATATAAGGTATTTCGGTACTCATTTCTGAACATTATCTCGTACATAAACGATATTTCTTTACAGAAAATTTCCTAATTAACGTAAACCTGAAAATATCTTAAATAAACAATTTGCGGGAATTTTAAACATGTAAACATTTCATTATTTTACATGTTTAGTATGTAAAACAAAAATCAAGCAAATCCGAACTTTTTCGGTCCAATGCAAGATAAATACCTAACGTGCCTCCACTACTTGGTGGCCCGAATTAGTCACTACTCTCATTAGTCAATTACACTGCCACACAAAAAAAAAGGTCATGTACTTTTTCAGAGACCATTGTATTCCTATGTATTTTCAGGTGCTGAATCTGAATTTCAGGTTAGAATAGCACCTTATCCGATTAGTTTTGCACATAACCTCAAAAAAACGGTATTTTCTAGTATATGATCGAAAAACTTGGTATCATTATGGATTTCAAGCCGCTGAGTTCAATAATAAAGTCAGAGCAGTGATATTACTAAAAATTTCGTGACATAACCTTAAAACAAAATTGTTTTTTTCCGAACAAAATTAAATTAGAATGTATTTCGAGGCATTGAATCAGATTCGTAAGTCAAATTACCGTTAGTCTTTTATGGCAGTATGAAAGGACAGCTATTTTTTTATTATAACCCAGCTGAAAATTCCTGTACAGGAGGAGAATCCTGCAGCACACAAAACTGCACACGAAAATTAACAAGTAATCTTGACGGTTCCTGTACAGGAATTTGGCGAAGGAAACTGTACATGATCCAGCAAAGTCTTGTTACAATAAAATTGAGACCTTAAGAAGCTAAATCGGTTAATTAGAACGAAACGTATGTTTTAAAAAAATGTAGAAAAAATTTCAAAGTCCCATATCTTCGCCTTTTTTTGGAATTTGAAAAAGATATATATATATATATATATATATGTATGGTGTGGTGAGCCCACACTTGTAGTTATTTATAACTACAAGAAAACTATCCACCTAGAAACACTACCCGAATCGGGTAGTGTCACGCCTACCCTGAAAGGGAAATGGCTTAATGGTATAATGGTATACTTGACATGGACTCATTTATGAAAGACTATTTTATGAAAATACTGGTCACTCCGTACAGGACGAGGGAGGGGGTGAGGGGTGCTGACTGGTCATGTTCTGGCACTGTGCGGGCTGACCGGTATTTTCGTGAACGTCATTGTTGGTACTACATACATACATCCATAGATTAGCAGTTCGAACTCGAAAGTTCATTGCCTCACTACCCGATTCGGGTAGTGTTTCTAGGTGGATATTTACTACCAATGTGGGCCCACCACACCCACGACGGGCCAACAGCACGCAGGTATTCCTGAACGGTTACCCATCCAAGTACTAACCGCGCCCAAAAATGCTTAACTTCAGTGATCTTACGAGAACTGGTGTTTTCAGCGTGGTATCGCCGTTGGCGATACGTAGTTGTTGGTACTACTCACAACAAAAATGTAAGCTTACCCAAAATGCTCAATGATACTGTTTTTTACATATTGGCCATTGTTTCGGGGTTGTGGGCCCAGCTGTTCTAGAACCTAGACGGCTAACTGTGCCATGTTGATGTACACCCCGTATGCAACCAAATATTCAAAAACTAGCTTTCCTAAAATACTCTAGGGTTTTTTTTTTCACGAGCTCCCGGACTATAAGGAATAGTGTGTTCAACTCGTGCTAAAGATCAGGCAGTAAAGTACTTCCATTAAGCGATACAATTTTAAGGTTGCTGAATAGCTAAGGGAGAATAATAATCACACCACTCAATATCTCAGGAAACACAAATCCATTCACTTGCGTTTGAATGGCAGGCCTCGAACTCACCACACTATTGACACTATTTGACACTTTCTTTTAGCGAGGACACTATTTTGCTACTATTTAAAAAAATGGCACTGAAGACATTATTTTTTCACTTTTGTAGGCTAATGCCACTATTTCTTTACTTTTCCTTAACAAGTATTTTTGAACTTCTTCGCTAATTGGCTAAAATAATATGTCCGCCATCTCAACAAATCACAACATAACGGATAATTGTCTCAATGGCTTATTAGGGGCAGTGCTTAAATTACCTAAAGTTTTTTTCTAAAATTTTGTTCGTGAATTTATTTAGGGGTCATCCAAAAATAGCGTTAAACGATTGGAGGGGGGGGGGGGTAAAATCACCCTTATTTTCATGAATTAAACAAGTAGTTCAACCAAGTAGTTGAATTTGCAACAAAAAAAACATGATTTCTCAACAACAACAAAACTGTAATAGTTGATATTTTAACCAAGAAAACATTTTTATTTTAAATCAAAAACAGTTCCATTAAACCAAAAAGGACGAATTTCCAAGAAAATAGTTGAATCCTTAACAAAAACAGATTAATTTTCAACCAAACAGTTGCACTTTTAATAAAAAAGATGAGTTATCCACAAGATAGTTTAATTTTAAACCAGATAGTGAAACTTTCAACCAAAAAGATGTTTACAACACTGAAGATTAATTTTTTACCAAAAAGATTAATTCCAGATAAAGTACATACGTTTTTAACTAAATAGTTTAATTTTCAATCAAGAAAGGACCCCGCACGAAATATGAGGAAAAGGCCTTTCGGTCAAACTCGCTATAACTTTGGGGAATAATTTTTGATGTGATTCTGATCAAAATTTGCTATGGACATAACCCCCAATAATTAAGTGTTTAGGTATTAGAAGCTCCGGAAGGTAGTAGAGTGTGTTATTCTTGTGCTTGTGGTGACCGATACCTATAAGTATATACTTCTTCACAACTGTAGTGTTATTCTTATGTGATTGGGTATGAACAAGAGAAATCCTGTGTGTTTGTAATTATTATTTGTAACTAATCACTCTTCTACACCGTTACCCACCATTTTTATTTACAATTACACTCTCTGACTCATCCTCACACAAAACACGAACTATCTTCACACCCTTCACACACAACAAATACGCCCCCCCCCACACACACTCACACACTCACACACAGGATTTCTCTTGTTCATACCCAATCACATAAGAATAACACTACAGTTGTAAAGAAGTATATACTTGTAGGTACCGGTCACCACAAGCACCGTCGCTCCGTGTCCTCAAGACGCATGAGGGTTTCGCCGGTCTGTCGTTGTGATCTCATCATGCCCTGTAGCCACCCATCTCACTGTCGTGATACGTGGCCATAGGTGTGATTTACCGCGGTTTTACTGGGAGCCGATCTCATTTTTGGATGACAGTTGCTCCCAGTAGGACCCTGCGGTGGTGGTTCAACCGTTTTTTTTTAGTTACAGTTAAATGAAACCGAGCGAACCAAGGACGATCGCCTTCTGCATCTTCCCCGCAAGTGCCTTAGCATTTCGTTGACACGCAGGGATGCTTTTCAGGCGGAGCGGTATTAGGGCTAATGCCGTAAGAGTGACAGAGATGACAATAAAGCACTCTTAGTGCCGCATGGTGCCTTTGAATGTACGTCGTTCCCGCATGAGTTGGACAACTAGATAGTATGTGTCTTAGATGCTCTGGGTCTGCATGACACGCTCTGCAGCTATCATCGGGAACGTCTTGGCACAAAATGTGGCGACGCTATGCTAAAGTGGAAGTGACATCGTCTTTACACGCCAAAATAAAACCCTCCGTGCCTGACTTAAATCCAGGTAATTCAAGGAAAGCAAGCGTTAGCTCATACGACATCGACTGAGCATTCACATTTCTGTCGAAGATGCCGTGCATCCTCTTGTCGAGAAGCTGTTCGCGGAACTTTTTCTCCTGTGCTTTCTTAATCCGGGCCTTCAGGAGTGAGTACTCGACATGGATAATATTTTATGCACTTTGCTCACCTCTGATATTGAAGTCAAAGCCAAGTGTTTCAGCAGCCTCCTCCGCTACTTTGTACAGAAACGCTCCTTTGTCCACTTCTTCGTGTTTCCTGACCATTTTAAGAAGAGGGTCTCGTCCATTGGCGACTCTATGTGCTGTACCCAGAATACTCCTGTTGTCAAGACATTCAAGATTCAGTATTCCGCGACAACCTTCACGGCGTGAGATGTGAAGTCGCATAACAGAAGGCATAAGGTGCATGCTTCTGTTCATGTGCATAACCTTTCGTGACCCGATATCAAGGGATCTGAGCTCGTTCTTCGTCCATGGAACCACTCCAAATGAATAGAGTACTACCGGGACGGCAAGCATGTTCGTTGCAGATACTTTTTTCCTCTCCGACAGTTCGGAAGACCAAATACGTCGTATTAGACGTTTGTATCTGCATCCGAGAGCATCCTTTATAGATCTCACGTTCTGAATTTAGCTCTACGACACACCCACGTATGTATAGGTCTCTCCAGCGCCAAGGTGTCGTATAGCGCTTCTGTCGACGATCCCAGGGTCTTCGGAGATGCCACTAAGTTTTCTTCGCTTCAAATAAACCTTGACGCATTTTTGTATCACAAACTCCATTCCAATCTCCCGAGTGTATTTCTCGACAATCCCTAGAGCTAGATCTATTTGCTCTTTATTTTTAGAATAGATCTTAAGATCATCCATGCGACTTTATGCTTTCGATCTCCAGGTTTGCCGCAGAAGCGCTCTTCGGAATGGCGAAGTGCGAGGGATAGTTGCAATAATGTGAGGCAAAAGAGGAGTGGACTCATGGTGTCGCCCTGAAAGACACCTCTCGGAAAGTGAAGTTGTTAGTTGACCCACGAGGTTTTCCAGACGAGATAGTAAATCTGGGTTTTCAAAGGGGCATCAATCTCTCTATGCACCTCACGATGTGTGGATGAACCTTTAAGCTTTCCAACAGACAGGTAATAAGTCTATGAGAGGTTGAATCGAAAGCTTTCCGGTATTAAATCCAGGCCACCGATAGGTAGCGCTGGTAGGATGCTCTGCCTTTGCAGACACATCTATCAATGAGCAGGTTCTTCCGACGTCCTGCCACGCCTTTCTTTGAGCCACGTCGTTCGTTCCTCTTTTAGAGTATTCTTAGAGTCAGCTAAGTTGCCCATCTTTGGAAGGAGCACTGTGCGCCTTTCCACCAACTACTTCGGAATAGGCTCTTCCGACTTTAGAGATGAGGTAAAAATGCGGACCAGATGCTGGTGGGTTGAATGAAACTTCTTCCACCAGAAGCTCTTGATACCATCTGGTCCCGGGGCGGAATAGTTTCTCATGATTCTTATTGCTTTTTTCACATGGTTTTCACATGCCCACGTTGATGGGCATTCCTCCTCTGGTGTTATGAAAGCACTGCACAGCTCCTTGAACCTATTTATGTTCTCTAAATCTTCTATCAGTGAATGCTGAACTTCGTAGACTTCTCTCCAAAATGCTTCAACCTCCTCTAGCTTGGGCGGGTGTTCGACAGTAACTAGAGGATCTTGGAAGAGTTGAGATGGATCAGAGAGAAACTGTTCATTTTCTCTGATCCATCTCTCCTTCCGCTCTAGACTTCTCCTAGCGTCAGATAGTACCCGTATTCTCTCAACAATATGCTGCCTGATGGTCCACAGCTTGGAATTGTTGAGGGTGTGCTGACGGATCCGCAGTTCTCGCGCAAACTGTTGAACCTTGGCAGTGACATTCCTGCCAGATGTTATTTAGTTAATCACACACTGAATGCGGGACGCGTGCTGCCTTGCCCAGCCCATCTTTTTGCCGAGTTGATGCATTCTCGTCATACAGTTCACCCAACTCTTTGGACTTGAGAGAAACCTGGATGTTAATGTTTCTCCGGGCCTTGAAGCATGACTCTTCCTCTATTGGATGACTGCCTGCGGTTAGTCTCATATACATACATATGTTGGTATGTGAAAATCGTTTTAATATTGATTATTTTTAGATTTAATAACGGTAAAGGTCAGGGTCAAGGATCGCATCATTTTAAGTATCTGTCTAAATTCTGAATTGCACTTATTTTCTTACTGTACCGGATCTTAACTTCACCAGATAAACTCGAAAAATATGCACTTTTCATTTTTAATTTTTCGATAAAAAAAGTACTTGAACCAAGATAATAGACGCGATGCAATGTATACAATGCAATCTTTTCCCTAAGCTATTCGGACATTTTTTGATGGCTTCAGAAATAAAAATACCCTATGGCGAGCACTCTTCAGAAATGCCTGATTTTCAATACTTATTGGACAAAGTACTATTTTTAGTGGATTTTATGCGGATGGTTCTTGTTGATTTTACATAAAAGTCAACTCAATATGAACGAAAGTAGTCTTCTTTATTTTGTTCTCTCTCTCTCTCCCCCCCTCTCTCTCTCTCCTCCCCTCTCAAACTGCAAAATTTTGGTAAAATATTTTGTTTACATAACATAAATAACATTGTGAACTCGAAACAATGTAAATAGCACTAGGTAACAAGATTTTGTTCGCGTTTTTCAGAAAAATAGGTTTAAAAAGTGAAAACACCCATTTTTTGGCTGTTTCTGGAACATTGTACCAAACAAGCCGGAATTACTAAATGTTTCTGATAGGGCTGAAGGTGAAGCCTGATGCATGTACTATAACCCTATGTTTTCGAAAATGACGTTATTTTTTTCTTACGTTGTTCCACGTTCAGAATCAGCGCCATAAAACACATAAAGAAATACCATAAAAATCGAATAAACGTGAATTTTATAAAATTTTGTTACGTAGTGTAATATACAACTGAAAATAGTTTTATTCAGGTTTTGGTGTTCTAGGTATCAACGGTTTTTTTTAATTGTTGACCGTTCGTGCTTCTCGCTTAATCTTGTTTTTCACTGCGGTTAAGTTCTGTGGATCGGGTTCTGTGGTCCGGCTATAGTAAGTAGGTAATATTTAGTAAGGGTGTTTTTTTTATATTTGAATGCCCAAAAAGGATGTAATTGTAAGTAATTTAATTTAAAAAAATTGTAAGTAATAATTTTTTTTAAATGTTATTAAACATATATTTATTACAGATATATGTATATTCATACGATTAGGGTTTAGCGTACAATAATACAACTTTCTGAAATTAAAAATACTTGGGGTTCTATTATTTTCCTTTTTGCTTAAGAAAGAAAACTAGAGTTTCATTGAGGTCAAAAAATTTGTTGATACTCCGCAAAGTCAAAATATGTAAAAAAACAACATTTGTTTGGTTTATTTACGAGGTCTGTCCGGAGAGTATCCGACCTTGTGGTGTACCAGGAGTTAACTCTGGTCAATGGCGAAGGTATCCCCTTCAAAGTCCTCTCCTTTAGAAGCCCACTTTCGGAATAGCTAACAGCTGCTTCGTCGTATTTTGTTTTATTTCCTTTATGGCTTGAAATCGTTTTCCTTTTAGATAATACTTCAATTTGAGAAACAGCTAGACGTCGGGGCTGTCGAAGTTGTGTAAGGATGTGTTTCACCAGAAATTGCTGAATAAGGTGCGATGAATGGACAGGTGCGTTGTCGTGGTGAAGGACTTACTGTGTCACGAAATTGCTTCAGAACTTTTTGGTAATACCGAGGGGTTAACCACTTCGATTTTTCGTGTACACTAGATTACAAGATTACAGGATTATATGAGATTACGCAATATTACATGGGATTACACCAGATTTCATGAGATTACACAAGATTACAGTGATTACATAGGATTACGTAGAACTGAAAAAACCAGTTCTCGTCAGATCACTGAAGTTAAGCAGCGTTGGGCGCGGTTAACACTTGGATGGGTGACCATTCGAGAAAACTGAGTGCTGTTGGCACATCGTGGGTGTGGTGAGCCCACACTTGTAGTTATTTACTACAAGTTATCAACCTAGAAACACTACCCGAATCGGGTAGTGTCACGCCTACCCCGAAAGGGAAATGGCTTAATGGTATACATGGGATTTCATGAAATTAAAATTTAAAAACCTAAGTGCAAAAAGGGACCTATACGCTCTTTACAGGTGCAAGTGAAAGCCAAAGAAAAGAACATTGTAAAATCGGGAAAAGAACTCGTAAATATAGTTACACGCTATGAAGATATTTATGTTGGACAGTGGTGTGCATTTAAATGCAATAAAAACCCAAATATAGTTATAGGGAGCATTCTCGGGTTTTCGTATTTGTCTTGGAAAGGTAGTCAAACGCAATGTTCAGCAAACAGTGTACCAGTAAAACCGCCTAAAAAGAATGCTAAAGGAATAGCATGTATTTTTTATCCTTGGTTTGAGAATTTAAATGATCTGTTACAAACGACAGTAGAAGAGCCTCATTATAATTTTAACAATTATTTATGTAACTTGCCACGACCAGCGTTTAAAGGCAATTTTATGTTTTACATTCCTGATGTACTTAATGATCAAAATAGATTTATTTCATCTTAATATGTTTGTGTTTAATCGAGTGCTGCATTAAAAATCGTATGAATATTTAAGAAACAATATAAAACTTAATTCAGTGTAATTGATGCGGTGGATAGAAAAAAGGGTTATGAGAAAAGGGAGCGTTCACATATGATGTCACGCCGTATTTCAAGCTTTTTTACCCCCGCGTACCCCGTGTCACGCTCTCTCACGAATTGACGAGACCCCCACCTATAATATTACGTCACGTTCTTTCGACCCCCCCTTTTTCACAATTTTTTTAAAAATAATTATAAAACACTTTTCAGAATCTTCTCATCATTAGCTAGAAGATATATGGACTTAATATTTTTCAGTTTGCGAATAAAAACGAGAAAACCCTCCGTGACATCACGCGCAGAATGACTCGTCCCTCCCATATGTTAGACTTGTCACGCTTGTCAAGACCCCCCCCCCCCTCTGCCCCACGGTGCGTGACATCATAAGTGAAGGCTCCCAAATAGAGCCTAAAGTTTTCATTTAAAACCATCCGTCCGCGTCTGTCAGACTCACAGTGACACACGTGCTTTATATTTGCACACTGGGCGTTACAACGTTTTGACTTGCAGAGCTACTTTTAGTTCTATTTTTCACCACTAGGGTCAGCACTATCCAGAAAAACTGTGTTGCAATCGAAAGATATGGCAGTTACAACGTGTTTCTATATTAAAACAAATATTTTCAATTCTTGGATTTTACAACGTTTTGGAAATACACGATTCAATTAAAAAGACGTTTTCCCTTCCATGGTCTTAGTTATTTTGAATCATTTTCCTCTGTATGACTTTATGTACTACTATTGTTGTAACTTCTCTATTTAGAGTTTTATTTTAAAAAGAAGTTAAGTTTTATAGCTTATATTGATCGATTGAAAAAAGATTAAATATGTGCATTTCGATAAAGTTATTATTATAGAAAAAGATAGCATTATGCAGATATTATTACAGTTTCAAACTTATAACTTTGAAAGAGTTTGAATTTTTTTTGTAAATAAACCTTAAACTGCAACCGAAACTGCATCCGATAATTTTATCAACTGAAATTTTTTTGTAAATAAACCTTAAACTGCAACCGAAACTGCATCCGATAATTTTATCAACGTTGAATGTATATTATCACAAATAATAAATCAAATATTTGTAGAAAAAGGTAAATGAAAGTTTCCAAAAGCCATAATTAAACAAGTAAT
This sequence comes from Andricus curvator, assembly GCA_932195095.1. Taxonomy (NCBI): domain Eukaryota; kingdom Metazoa; phylum Arthropoda; class Insecta; order Hymenoptera; family Cynipidae; genus Andricus; species Andricus curvator. Next base: position 117,577 of record CAKNYM010051271.1, on the reverse strand, counting down.
ATTTTTGTTCTAAGCGTAAAATGTACTTTCATTACGGTTGTTTTTTGCAAAGTAATTGCACATAGCGTTAAAAGATTTTGAACCTCAATATATGTATAATATTAATATATTTTCTTCAATGTGTATAGAAAGCGAAAAATTAATAGTAATTTTAATCGAGATTTTAAGCGCTTTCAGTCACAAAATAATATGAATATTATTGAAATCTTGATCAACACAGTTCTCCAAGTAATATGATAGCCATACCTGCAGTTCGGATAAAGTACTAGCTCTAACTTTTTAGAATAAAAAATAAAAGCCTTTTTTCGTCAAGTTTAAGAAAAGTAATATCCATTTGAAATATATCATATGGCAGATCGGTTTTCTTATTTTATTAATTCAAAAAGTAACTAGCGTGACAGGTGACTTATCCGAACTGCAGATATGACTATTTTTATTTGGCAAACAGAATTCCTTCAGTACGAACGTATACAAATAGGTTTCAATCGTTTCCAACACTTAAGTTCGTGTTTAAAAGGTATTTAAACAGTTAACAAAATTTTATCTATTATTATACCAATAGATTACAAGAGATTAGGCAAGGTTAGATGGGAGAACATGGGAATACACAAGATTACATGGGATTACACGGGATTACAGGGAATACACAGATTGCATCAGATTTCAAAGGAATATAAGGGGTATTACACAAGATTACATGAGATTACATGGGATTACAACAGATTACATGGGAGTACACAAGATTACAGGGATTACATAGATTGGATAGGATTTCAAAAGGATACACAGGATTACACAAGATTACTAGGGATTACACAAGATTACTAGGGATTACACAAGATTACCAGGGATTACACAAGATTACCATGGATTACACGAGATGACACGGAATTGCACAAGATTAAAGGGATGACATGGCAGAGTTCTGGTTTCACAGTTTAAGGCGTCTTTGCCGTTGGGAACCTGCTGACAGAGCGAGGGTCACTTTCTACTTAAGAACGACCACGTTTAAAGCATATAAACCAGTCTTTAATTTGAGTATCACTCATTGATTCATTACCATATACACTTTCCAAATAATAAGGATGGTTTCTCAACATGAATGGCAAAATTTAATGCACTCTCTTTGTTCGGTGCGTTCCGTCATCCTGAAATGCGACAATAGCACAACTAAAGTCGGCGTCAAAAGTACGCGACCCTCACTTTGATCGCTCGCAACAAGGTTTTGGAGGCACTTCTTTTAAGCCTCGACTTTCAAGGCTTCCCAGAATGAGCTGGACGTCTTGAAAAATCTGCAAAAATTCACAGACGCTCCTTAAGGTGTCCAGAATGCAAGGCAGTTTTCCAAATTTCAAAATATGAAATTGTTTACTAATTACAGACCGTTTCCCACAAACATATCATCTTGGAAAGAATTAATGATAGAAAGTTGTTTTGTGGCTTAAGATGTGCAGTTTTGTAACGGGATTGAAGTACAATTTGAAAAAATGAAATTAGATCAATATTTCGCGAAATAAACCTTCTCGCATATTTCGGGATTTAATGAGAGTAGCCACCGTATAAAAAGTGTTAGAAAAAAGTATCAGTTTCACAACAATAGGGACCTCAGAAAGAAGGGGATACTGGCTCACCCGCAGGTCAATAGCTGGGAGGGAAAAAGGCAGGGACGTTAGTCCCAGACGACAAATGGATGGATATGACCGTGTTTTTCATGCATATATATATATATATATATATATATATATATCCGGACTTATATGGCTGTATAAACATTAAAAAAATAAATTGAAAATTCCTTTTCCAAAAATCAGTTGAAGTTTTAGTTTTGAAGTTATTAAATATTTCAGCTGGACCAATCAGGAGCGCGGTATGTGAGCGGGAGTCCAACGTAGTGTAGTGACTGCTGTTCTCCTCTCGCTGACCCCACCTCAGCGCTCGCTTCAATAACACTGCGTTGAAATCACGCTCATGTACACGCGACTGTTCATACCGCGTGTGCAATGGAGACTGCCGTCCAGAAACCGTAGTTCCAGAAAATTTGGCACTTCTCGTTTTGGACAATTGACTATCTGCCTTGGAGCATTCGGTATAGCAGGGTCGCGGTCAACACCGTAAGAGTAACAAAGATGGTAATGAAGTATTCTTAAGGCCGCATTATGTCTGTAGAGATACGTCGCTCTCGCTTGATTGGGACACATGGATAGGATGTGTTCTAGGTACTCAGCGTGTGCATGACATACCATGCGGTTACGGTGTACTAAGGTGGAAATGACACCGTCCTGGCCTGAGAAAATGAAACTCTATGTACCTCAATTAAGCCCTGATGATCTGAGGAAAGCAAAAGTTTGCTGCTTCGACAAGTACTGTTTTTCTACATTTCTGTGAAAGTTACAGAGCATTTTCTTGTCGAGTAGCTGCTGGAGGAATTATTCGATCTCTGCTTTCTTTACTTCGGCTTTGAGAAATGAAGCATCTAGATGGAGTAATGCACTTTCCTCACTTCTGATGTTAAAATTCAGGCCAAGGGTCTCGGCCGCCTGCTCCGCGGCTTTGTAAAGTAACGCTACTTTGCCCATCATCTCGTGTTTCCTGACCATTTTTAGGAGAAGATCTCTGCCATTTTCAACGATGTAAGGTGTACTTAGAAACATTAGGTTATGAAGACATTCGAGATTCAGAAGTCCGCGTCCGCCTTGACGGCGTGAGATGTATAATCGCGGAATGGACAATTTGATATGCAGGCTCTTATGCATATGCATGATCGTACGTGTGGCGATATGAAGGGCCGTAAGCTCGTTTTTCGTCCATTGAACCACCCCAAACGAGTAGAGTAGAACCGGGACGGCAAGCATGTTAGTAGCAGAAACCTTGTTCTACGCCGACAGATTTGAACACCAAATCTGTCGAAGAAGGTGCTTGTATCTTCTTGGGAGAGACTCCTTCACTGATGTTACGTCCTGGATTAAGGTCGACATTAAGGTCAACCGCGGAAAGCAGGCACCTTCTGAGAGATGATCGCGATTTCAGGACAAGGAGAAATATTTACATGCAGGTGCCGCCTAAACCCCAAGATCTGGCTGAAATGGATGCCTCCCTTCGTGAGGATATCTCGGAGGAGTCCGACCTCTGGACAATCAATTATTCAGCTTATGGTGCTGCGAGAGCTTTGGCTGATTCAAATAGAAGGCTGAAACCGACGATGGACGATGGACAAGACAGAATGCGTCCCGTGTTCACTGTGTGATTGACTGCATAACATCTGGCAGACCGTTAACGGAAAGGGTCCGAAAGTTCGCCCATGAACTGAGAATCAACAGTTTCTCGCTGACCCATCGCGCCTCTTCAGCGATCTCCCTGTTTCTATCAAAAATCCACCAAAGCCCAACATGGTAGAGAGTTTTTGGAGAAAGGTATAAAAAATCCCGAAAACACTGGTGTTGAAAGAAGATACGGATAATATCATCCGCTTCAAGGAGGTTTGCGACAACCTTATCGCCAACGGCGATACCACGCTGAAAAAACCAGTTCTCGTCAGATCACTGAAGTTAAGCAGCGTTGGGCGCGGTTAGTACTTGGATGGGTGACCATTCGAGAATACTGCGTGCTGTTGGCCCACTGTGGGTGTGGTGAGCCCACACTTGTAGTAGTTATTTACTACAGGAAACTATCCACCTAGAAACACTACCCGAATCGGGTAGTGTCACGCCTACCCTGAAAGGGAAATGGCTTAATGGTATACTTACTTACTTATACCATCTGAGCAGGAATGTCCATCAATCATTGCCGAAAAGGTGAAAAAAGCTTTAGGGGTACGACGAACTTTTCCGCTACAGGACCAGATGGTATCAGGAACTTCTGGTGGCCCGCATGTTCACCTCATATTTAAAGTCGGAAACGCCCATTCCGCAGTGGCTAGTGTTAGGACGCACAATACTCCTACCCAAAAAAGGCAACTTGTCCAACCCAGATAATTACAGGCCAATACATTGTTTGAACACACTGTATAAGATCTTTACAGCTGTCCTAAACAACAGGATTGTTTGAAGAATTGAGCCTGTGTGGAGAGAGATGCATGAACAACGTGGCTCGAAAAAAGGTGTAGCAGGCTGCCGAGAGAACATGCTAATTGACAGGTGCGTTTGCAAAGACGCAGCAGCCTATCAGCACGTCCTCTGAATTGCATGGATTGGCTACCGGAAAGCTTTCGATTCAACCTCTCATAGACTTATCATCTCTCTCTTGAAAAGCTTGAAGGTTCATCCACGCATAGTGAGATGCATAGAGAGATTAATGCCCCTTTGGAAAAATAGATTTACTATCTCATCTGGAAATTATCGTGTGACAACGAACAACGTCAGCTTCCGGAAGGGCGTCTTTCAGGGCGATACCATGAGCCCTCTGCTTTTTTGCATCACACTTCTGCCTCTATCTCTCGCACTACGAAATTCTCCTGGATTGCATCACACTTCTGCCTCTATCTCTCGCACTACGAAATTCTCCTGGATACCTCTGCGGCAACACTAATCATCGCGAGCATAAGCTCATTCATGTATTTTATATGGATGACCTGAAGATCTATGCTTCTGGTAAAAGCAGAATTCAGAGTGCTTTAAGTATCGTCAAACACAGGAGAGATTGGTATGGACTTTGGATGAGACAAGTCTGCCCAGATTCATCTGAAGAAAGGAAAGATTATTGGCGTTCCCAATGACCCTATATATATATGCTGTCATTCTTGGGTCGCTTCGTGTCCTCAAGCACACGAGGGTTTCGCCGGCCATAGGTGTGATTTACCGCGGTTCTACTAGGAGCCGGTGTCATTTTCATGATGGAATTTGCTCCCAGTGTGACCCTGTGGTGGTTGTTCAACCTTTTTGTTCGAATATATACATATATTGGCTGTTGTATATCGACTCATAGATATATAATGGCCAATATATACCTATGAGCTGAAAAGGGGAACTTGAGTTTCGCTCGACAGGTATGAAAAACGGCCGTATTTGTGCATGTATACCATTAAGCCATTTCCCTTTCGGGGTAGGCGTGACACTACCCGATTCGGGTAGTGTTTCTAGGTTGATAACTTGTAGTAAATAACTACAAGTGTGGGCTCACCACACCCACGATGTGCCAACAGCACTCAGTTTTCTCGAATGGTCACCCATCCAAGTGCTAACCGCGCCCAACGCTGCTCAACTTCAGTGATCTGACGAGAACTGGTTTTTTCAGCGTGGTATGGCTGTTGGCTATTTTTCCACAATAATTATGTGTTACATAAAAACTGTTTTATATTTTCGAAGGATTTTACTGACAAGTAAGATTAAAAATACGTAACTATTAAACCATTTTTTTTAAATTCTCGATATTTCGATCGATATTTGTGAAGTACATCGAAAAAAGCAACTCAGAGGGGGGGGGGGGGGGCATATTTTGGCTTTTTTGGACATTTCAAAATTTGTTGATCGTAATTAAACTCTTTAGTTTTCTCTCTTAAGCAAGAAAAAATAGGACCCCAAGCATTTTTGATAAAAAAAATTTTTGTATTTTATGCTACACTCTACCTTACAATATAAAAATATTTATTAAAATATGAGATACATATCTCCCTCTTTCATACTTCCTACCTCCTCGTATTCCATTCTTTCTCTAATTTTTCTTAACTTACCTCCCCCCCACTGCTTATTTTCAATTTCCTTACCCCTACTCTTCCATTTTTCTCCCTACCGCGCTTTGGCCTCCACAATAACAATTTCCAAAATTGTCAAAGAAAAATCTGAAAGATTTTAAGGCAATTTTTTTATATATGCCTGATGCCCGCCAAATTATATTCATGGTTATAAATAATATTTATATCCACGAACAATATTTGGCAAACATCCATGATTCTTTCTTTCGTTGTCTGGGCGTCCTAACCTCACCTGTCATTCGACTTAGAATAAATTGAGTCGCTGCATTCAGTCGAAAAAAGTTAAAGTCCCTCTGACAATCGACAGCGCAAGCGCGGCTTCGGTCATCGTTCACGCTTGTAGACGTTTGCTTGGCGAAAACGCGCCAATCGTGCGAAACCCGCATCCAGCAGCATCGCGAAAATAAGCTCGCTCGTTAACTTTTGTACTGCGACCGCGGGCCAATACCCCATTCACTTGCGTCGTGAGTGTTGCGCCGCCTGAGCTAGCTTGCATGCCGCCTCCACAGCAGCGTCACCCAGCATCCCCGTTACGGCGCTCCCGTCACCGTCCCGTTAAGCGCTCTACCTCGTCTGTCTCCTGACACCCAGTCCAGAGTCTCTACACAAGCCAGGCACGACCATGCCAGTCACACGTCACCGCAAGCGGGCGACACCACCCGACAATGTCGCACTCACTCTGCGAGTCTCTCGCCTAGGACCTCCCCTGATCCTCGCAACGCCGATCCATCTTACTTGGATCTCAACCCCGGCAGTCCTTCATGGTTCCTTACCTCCCAGGAGCCAACCCCCCCCCCCTCCCCTCCACAGCAAGATTGGGTAGTCCCGTAAGACGGCTACCCATAGTCTCGTATGTGGATACCTCCGGATTACTCCCCGCTAACGAGAGCTCTACTGGGGATCACCACCGATAATTACCCCCAGTCACCTAGGACACCCCCCTCATGCCCAGAGAGCCCCCCTCCACTCTCGATTACGAAATCGAGTACATCTACAGCTAAAACGTCGACGGTACTTCCTGTACCATTACGGTTACATATACCTACACCTCCCACTGGACAACCCTCCGTTTTATTACGGAATACACCGTCTCCATTACCTTTAGATTCCCCCCAGGTCATCCCAGACGTTATCACATTTGCACCAGCCACCGCACTTACCACCACGTGCAAAAGGGTGTGTAAGAATGTCGTCCGTATAATTTTCCGGCGACGAACTGTAATTTTGAGTGATAGTAATGCTTGCGATTATCCTATCGCCATAGATCACAAAATCAAGTGACGAGCGATCTACTTGAAAAAATACTGAGCCTTTACCAACTATTTAAAAAGCTCACGAAAACAATCGGTCCTTTTCAGGACCACCAAGTGTTTCGAACGTGGATCCACTGTCTGCTTTTTAACATTCCTTTCTTGAATTAAATAAAGTAATGCTAAACTTTATTTAATTTTTAATTTAATAACTTTTGAATCAGTCGTAACCCACAGACTGACCTCATGCCGAGTTTTTAAAATTTTTTAGAAAACCTTTGAAACATTTTAAAAGATATTTAGAAATTTATGCAGATTTTTTTTCAATTTTATGAAAAAATCGAATCATTTCAGAAGATATTTCGAAGGTTTAAGAGGATTAAAAGATATTTTAAAATTGATTTTAAAATTTTAAAATTTTAAAAGATTTCAAGAAGTTTAAAGCAAAATGTGGATTTCTTAACACTTCGAATGAACGAAGCTTTTTTAAAATTTTGGAAGGATTCAATCCGAACCCAGGTCTTTCAGATTGCCGGTCTGGTGCTGTTACCTACCAAGCTACGGAGAGATGAGATCAATTTTTTCACAACCCCTACACGTTAAATTCTTTCGATGTAATTAATTCGACATAATTCTTTATACAGTGAACCTCGGATATACGCGCGGTTTTTGGACTGTCGGTGAGCCTAAATCAGGGGACTCCGAACTATTTTGTCTCTCTCCTGTTTCTCTGTTTCGTCACGCCTGAGTGAACACCGCATACCCCCCGCAGCTCCTCACGCCCATACCCGCGGCGCGGCGTCAAATCTCGGAATGTCCAAATCCGGGACGCCTATATCCGGGGGTCCACTGCAATTGTAAGATTAATTTTTCAAACATTCGAATCTTTTATAGTTTTTGATGTTTTTGATGAAGATAAAATGTAATAAATAATTTGATGTCAATTGTTTTTTATCAACTGGTCTAAAATAATTTTTTTTTTAATATTGATTTTATTTTTAATGGTGAAAAAATTGCTCTAAAGCTGAAAAATTTGAAAAATTAATCTTACAAATATAAAGAATCACGTCGGAATTCAACTTGTAGGGGTTGTGAAGAAATTGATCTCGTCTCTCCGCAGCTTAGTGGATAAGAGCATCAGACAGGCAATCTCAAAGACCTGGGACCTAGACAAAAAATAATTCACATCAAATTATTTAATACATTTTATCTTGTCAAAACCACAACATCAAAAAATATAGAATAAAAAAATGTTCTCAAGATTCATGGGAAAATTTAAATGGTTAAATTTTGAAAAATTATTTCTAAGAAAAAATTGAAAAGATTTCAAAATATTGCAAATGATTTCCTAAATTTTCGAAAAAGAATGTAAAAGATTGTAAAGCACAAGTTTTCCATTTTGCAAGATTACAAAATTTTAGAAAAAGTTCGAATAAGTTTGAGAGACATTTAGAACTTTTGAAAAGATTTCAAAATAATTTTAAAATTGTTAAACGTCACGTTACTAGGCGTGAAAATAAATCAAGAAATGAAATATTAGAATTATTTTTCAGTTGAAGAGAGCACAAAAGAAATAGTGCGTAGAGCTGCAGCGGCAGTCGGCAGTTTGCGTGAAGCAGAATTCGATGTCAGATTCAATCCAGATGTTTATTCGCCGGGTGTTCGTCATCCAGATCAGAATGGTCCTGCACTAAAGAAACAAAGGCAACTCATAAGAGATGCTGCTGATTTTCTGCTAACTGTACAGCTTCCTACTTTTGTAAGTGCATTCTTAAATTTGAATAGATTAGCCATTCTACTTTGTTTTTAAAGAGTGCTTTATAAAGCGGTGTCTGCCAATTTGCCTAATCTGTTATAGATTCGCGAATGTTTGGATCACACGGCCGCAGCAATGGATGGAACTACATTAGTGGAAGCCCTACATGGAAGAGGAATTAATGTTCGTTATCTTGGAAAGCTGGCAGCTATGCTTGCGGCTGTTCCACAGCTACAGTATCTCAACCGTATTGCTGTGTCGGAACTAATTCTGCGTTCAGCTAAACACATCTTCACTTCTTATATGCAGGTAATGTCACATTTTCATCTTAAATGAGGAGTAAGTGAACAAAACGTCATTTGAGATAATGATTGTTTTTATATGTGTGGAATATCATCAATTTAATTATTAAACTCAAGTTGGCGAATACAAAAATTTTCTTCTCGGTTTCAACGTCTATTCATAAAATCAAATAAAAAATTATTTTGATTACCGATCAAAAGTGAATAAATCCATTTTTATTTAATTAATAACTTTAAGAGAGTATTAAATTAGAAGGTTTTTTTTACCATTTTAAATTTCATTTAATAAATGTATTTTAAGCTACAATATATCCTCAAATATTGAGAAATGAACTCAAGTGGATTTATTACGTTTTGTTCGCTTATTCCTCATTAAGATTGTTATACTAGGAATAGGGCATTTTCGCAATCTGCTATCTTTATTGACCAAGTCACATAAAATATCTTCAAAGTACAGTGATATGTAAATTGAACTAAAGATTATTAAATAGGGGACTGAGCTAATGAGTTTATCCGCTGCAATCAGCCATTTTTTGAACTGCTTCCTGTCATCAGCACAGCTTGTTCATCCTCAACAGAATTTAGAAGAGGTAAGAGGTGTTCTTGATTAATACAATCGCAACATTGTGTGAAGCCTATTGTGTTCTTAAATAATTAGTTTATTAGCTTCAGAGTAAAACAGCGAAGCGCCGCAATAAACGAAAGGGCCGGAATAATGGTCCCCAGCAAGCAGAAGTGGAATGGGCATATCTTACACCTAAAACTCTTTGGCAGCAGATTAAAGCCGATCTAAAGAGCTATTACGACTGGGAGACACCTACGCCAGAGTCACTGGATGCTTGTATTGAACATTTTCATTTACAAAAAATTTCTCTGCTTCGAGGCTTTTGCATTAAGATCGGAATTCAAATCTTGCTACGCGAGTATAATTTTGAAAACAAGAACAGAGCTTCATTCTTCGAGGAAGACATACTCAGTATCTTCCCAGTAGTTAAACATATCAATCCTAGGGTAAATAACATTACTTTGAGAATAAAGAGTTACGATATTATTATTTCTAAATCTTGAAGTGTTACATTTAAAAAAAATATTTCCTTTAGGCGAGCGATGCATATAATTTCTACACCACTGGTCAGAGTAAAATTCAGCAAGGTTATTTGAAGGACGGATATGAATTAATCAGTGAAGCTCTTAATCTGTTAAATAATGTATATGGCGCTATGCATCCTGAAATCGCTCAGTGTCTTAGAATGCTTGCACGATTGAATTATATTATGGGTGATCATGGTGAGGCCCTCGCTACTCAACAGAAAGCTGTTCTCATGTCGGAGAGAGTCAATGGCATAGATCATCCTTATACTATCACTGAATACGTAAGTTTCAGCTTTATTACTGGAATATTAATAATATATATGCAGACTATTATTTTAAGGTCATGCCATACAATCAACAGATTTGATATTGTATTCATATTTCTAATGTTGACGTACTTACAGTTAACAAGAAAAGAATCTCAATACGGTAACTGTACGGGTCGCAGAAATAATATGTCAATAGTATAATGCCAACGGGTTAGCGCATTCACGTTTCAAAACTTCGTGCGAAATATCACTATCCCTTGTATCTGCGTGCTTTATTTAAATGTGTGTACTAGCACTCGCTTTCAATATTTTTCGCACGTTCCTTTATATTTAATTGTTTCGTTTTGCTCCTAGCCTATTTTCGAATTAAAATATATACAAAGTTGAAAGATCCTAATCGGCGAAACATGAGAAACGAAATTATAACTTTATGATTGACGTACATGCTGTCCTAAAAAAAACTTATCATAGTATTCATCCCCCACTTTTTTTCTTCTGAAAGTAATGGCAAGATAAAAGTAACTGAAGCTTCGATGATAAAGTGTGATTTCTCCAGATGTAATTCCTGAGGAGAAGTCGCCGCAAGAGCAAATCCCTACGCAGGCCCAAGGGGGGTTCGTTCGTTTCCGACAGAAGAACCGCAATCTATGCATCCCAACACCTCATATTGTGCCTTATACTACGCATTATTCAAAATTAAAAAAAAAACGCTAGCGCGAGCAAATAGCGGCTCATCTTCTCCAAGTCCTTTCGGAGCATGGTGAAAATACACAACTGGCACTCAAGGATAGCCATGCAAAGTCATACCCCCCCTCAGCCACGAGGTAATCGCCTCGATCGTTTTCCTAATTAAATCCAAAGATACTTCAACGTCGCTATGCCTAAATGCCTAGCAATTAGCCACCGACCCTCAACATACTGAAAAGCTTTCACCCCTACTGGAATATAGTCCCTCAGCTTTCGCAAGTCCTGATTGAACAAGATCGGCGAGAGAACACCAACTTCAAGAGAACTTGAAGCTACTTCAAATTCTCAAGGAGGACTCCTGGCAGAATGGAGTTAAATGGTCCCTTAATGTCAAAGGCAACACAGTGCCGATTTGCTTTTTTAAAAGTCGAACTGAACCCTTAGAATCCATTCCTTCCTCTCTAATAGAAACTCAGGTTTAGTAATAAAAATCAGCAAAGAATCCATCAATGAATCAGGAAAGGAAGAAGTGACGAGTATCCTAATAAAGCACTGTATGGTAAAATCTAGCACCTGGAAAGGAAGAACTCTGAAGATCTAACAGTTGAATCCATGCAATCGATTCGACCATGGAAAAAAGCTTGCTGGTGATTTAGGAACAGTAGTGACATAAAACATAAAACAGAAATCCCTAAATTGAAGGGCTAGTCACTGACTGAAAATGTGTGAAAAGTTATTCCCAACTCAGAAATGGTACTTCAAAATCAAAATAAATTTCTGGCGATCCTACAGATGATAAGACAATTTTCAAAATTTCAAAAAATCGTGATTACTTTCCGAGAATTACGTAAATTTTGCTCTTAGTCAGCGTTGGTCATTCTTGAGTCAGCACGGGGCATACGGTCGTAAGGGCCAAAAGTCGAATTTTACAGGAGCCACAAGAAACTGTCTAACTTTAACCCTAGAACGGTAAACGGGGGTTCCAACGCACCCCAATCAAAGTCAAAGTACACTCCTGACTCCTGAATTTTCAGGTTTTTTTCATATTTACAAATTCTTCAACATTTTTTTTTTAATTTAAGAGAATATTATTACCGTTGTTTTCTACACTAAAAAACGAAGAAAATGCGCTATATTAAAGTTGTTTTACTGCACATAGAAAGCATTGTGCCACGGTACAAGTTTAGGGTGTAGCGGAACCCCCGTTTACCGTTAGCGTATGAGCCAGCTCAGTTTACCGTTCTAGGGTTAATGCATTTGATTTTCTTAAAGAAATAAGTACTTTCGAGCTATTACGAGGTACTCAACTATATCGAACCATACAAAGAACATCCTGAAAGAAGCAGCCACCTCCGAGATAAACTCTTGTCAAAGGTACGGCGCGTACCAAAAAAAAGCCGATTTTGAATAAGGAAGAGTGTATAACTTTTTCATTTTTGAATAAAAAAAACAACAAGAAATTGCTTCCGGGCTATTTATCAACTCTATGGAATCGCGAAAGGAGCATTTAAAAACAAGCAATCATCTGCAAAAAACCCTTGTCAAAGAAAGGGGTGTCCCAAAAATGCTAAACCTGACACAGAAAAAGCTGCATAACTTTTTTATTTTGCATATAAAAAAAAGAACGAACTTTTGAGCTATTATTTAACTCTGATCTGTAGAACTATGAAAGATCCTGAAAGAAGAAACCATCTCCGAGAAAGAATCTTGTCCAGTGTGCAACGCGTCCCCAAACACAAAAATATTGAGACACAAATATTTGCATAACCTTCTTATTTTTTAATTAAAAAAATACAAGCAAGTGTTTTCGGGCTATTACTTAGATACATGGGGTAAAATTTCCCAAGTGTCCCCGCCTAAAATTTTGTTGTCGCCTATCTCATTCAAACCCCGCCAGATTGTAGTGCTAGTGGACCTCTTTAAATTCTGTGAAGGGGGCGCGCCTAGTACAACGGGTTGTCAAGATACAGGGGCCCGAATTTTCGATGATTCACCCCGACCGCCAACTTTCAATTGTACATAACTCCTGATACAGTAATCTGATTTTACTTTTTTATGAGGTTTTTGAAAAGGTATTTTAACAAGGTTTGCAATAAAAATAATCATTAAACGATAAAAAAATTATTTCACCTTGATTTTTCATTTTAAAAAACATTTTTGCGATTTTCTCCTGATGCGGCATTTTTGATATTTTTTTTTAATTAGGCTAGAAAAAAAGCTTGATTTTTTCTCTTGAAAAACGTCCCAAAACGAAAATGGGATGGAAAGTATTGGTTGAGTTATAGAAGGTCATAAGATCGCGGGTGCCCCGCGCCAACTAGCCACGGCGCTACTAGGCGTGCTGTAGTGACTCAATGGTTCTTATAATTGATAAAAATTATGTTTCCGCTCACGCGTAATAAAAATTCCATTTTATTCTGACTTTTTGATCGTTTCGGAACAATTTAGATATCTCGCGGCCACGAAACCAATAGATTTGATCTCAAATTATAATTTTCACCTAATTCGCATTTGTGATCCATGTGCGACTGCACATGGAAAAGGACCATGTGATGGAATTGGGGGCAATTTGAAAAGACTCGCCGCACGTGCCAGTCTCCAGGCGTCGTCTCAGAATCAGATTTTGACTGCTGATGCTCTATATCAATGGGCTAAAAAAACTTGCCTGAAACGGTAATGTTTTTCATCTCCCAAGAAAATCATGCCGCCACTGCTGAAAACCTTAAAACTCGATTCGATTCTGCAAAGACTGTGCCGGGCACACAAAAATACCATTTCTTTGTACCCTCTTCAGAATCGACTCTAATTTTGAAGAAGTATTCGTCATCTCCACAGTATGACATTTTCCCGAAGAGAAAGATCGCAAAGAGATCACGAAGAGAAGAGCAAAGTGAACGTTAAATTGAATAAAAAATCATTTTTCAAGTAACATTTAGAGAGGCAAGGGGACTCACACCAAAAAGCACCCCAAAACGTGAGAGGCAAGGGGACTCAAATAAAAAAAGCACCCCGAAATGTGAAAGGCAAGGAGACTCGCATCAAAAAGCACCCCAAATTGTTGAAGGCCAAGAGATTCACACACACAAAAAACTCACCAAAACGTGGAAAGCAAGAGGACTTATCAAAAACCATCTTGACATGTAACAGATGAGCAGAACCATCCACCAAAATCGTTTATGATTCTATTATTAACTATCGTTATCCAACAATGGAACCATTTTGAAAATTTAATTAAGAAAATATCTAAATCGTTCTCCAGCTACATAAAAGTAAGAATAAAATAAAATGTTCGTTACAGGTTAACAGAAAAATCATTTTTATCAAGTATTAGAGCCACTGAGACAGTACAGCACGCCTAGTAGCACCGTGGCTAGTTGGCGCAGGGCACCCGCGCTCTTATGACCTTCTATAACTCAAACAATACTTTCCATCCCGTTTTCGTTTTGGGATCTTTTTCAAGGAAAAAAATCAAGCTTTTTTTCTAGCCTAATTAAAAAAATATCAAAAATGCCGCATTGGGAGAAAATCGTAAAAATGTTCTTTAAAATGAAAAATGAAGGTGAAATAATTTTTTTATCGCTTAATGATTATTTTTATTGTAAACCTTGTTAAAATACCTTTTCAAAACCCTCATAAAAAAGTAAAATCGGATTAATGTATCAGGAGTTATGTACAATTGAAAGTTAGCGGTCGGGGTGAATCGTCGAAAATTCGGGCCCCTGTATCTTGACAACCCGTTGTACTAGGCGCGCCCCCTTCACAGAATTTAAAGAGGCATTTCCGAAATTCAGCAGGCAAGCGCTTATGCCCCGGGACACTTCGATTGATAATAAGCTAATTATAATAGTGGGCGAGATTATTTTATTATTATTATTATACCATTAAGCCATTTCCCTTTCGGGGTAGGCGTGACTTGCTCGGTGAGGAAGGCAGTAATGTGGGGTAGGGGGTATAGATTTTCTAGATTGATCTAGAATTCTCGTGTTATTTATTTAAATGACACGTTTGTTCCGTAACACTGCTCAGATCCAGGTTGCTGATAAATCTCTGTAGCGATCACCCCAAGTGAAGAGCCTCACAAAATTGTTATGTGTGGTTCTCCACTTAGGCACATTAGTATCCAAGGTCTTTGTTTCAGGCGTCATTCACTCTATTATCACTCTGTTTACAAACTATTTGTCGCCACACTTTTCTGTCCTGGCATACTACTCTAGCTTCCTTCACGTTCATGCATTTTGTCATGCAAGCTCTCGTGTTTCTATGGCTTCTTATGTCTCTTCGGATTAATGTCTCATTCACAGATTCTA
Source organism: Andricus curvator (assembly GCA_932195095.1). Lineage (NCBI taxonomy): Eukaryota > Metazoa > Arthropoda > Insecta > Hymenoptera > Cynipidae > Andricus > Andricus curvator. Next base: position 102,228 of record CAKNYM010051271.1, on the reverse strand, counting down.
ACCATTATTTCGGCGGTCTACCTCTGGGAATTCTGCTATTTACTTTACCTTTATACATTTGTTTGGTCAGTCGTTCATCTTTCATTCTTTCAGCATGTTCGAACCATCTTAACTGATTTCTTTCCCATATGTCAACTAGTGTCTCTCCTGTACCACATTCTTGGAGGATTATCTCGTTTCGGACTTCATCCATCAGTGTTTTCCCGCATATTGTACGCAGAGATTTCATGCCGATCGCGTTAATTTTACGCTTGTCCTTTTCTTGACAGGTCCATGTCTCGCTACCTTATGGTACAGTCGGTACAAATATTTAATTATGTATGGCCATTTTAGCTTTTTTTGATATGTTTTTATTTCTGAGAATAGACCCTGCTCTACCGATAACCTTCTTACCTACATTTATGCGCCTATCTAACTCCCCATCTATTTTTCCGTCGCTAGTGAATAGGCTACCCAGATATACGTACTTGTCAGCTTGTTCTAATCTCTCATCATTTAGGACGATGCTGCACATTGTTTTCTCACTTTTTCATTCAAACACCATGATTTTTGTTTTATTTACGTTAATTTCGAGGCCCATGTTCTTCATGCTTGTCTAAAGTTTATTCAACATTCTTTGCAAGTCCTCGATTGATTCTGCCATAAAAATATTGTCATCTGCGAAAGCTAACCCACGTATCTTCACTGTTTCGAGATCTGCACCTTTTTCGCCGAAGAGGGCCATTCTTAGACACTTATCCATAAATATAATGAATAGCCATGAGGACATAACGCATCCTTGTTTCACGCCTTGCATAATATCGAATCAGTCACTCAGTTTCCCATTAACCCTTACACTCGCTTTACTACCTGTATATATTGTTTTTATTGTTTGTAGGAGCCATCCATTGACTCCGTACTCTTTAAGGACTTCCCAAAGTTTATGTCTATTTACCTTGTCAAATGCTTTTTCTAGGTCAACAAATGCACAGAAAACTTTCTTTCCTACTCTCAAGCTTTTTTCTGTGATCTGTCTTAAGCTAAATATTTGATCTGTACATGATCTTCCTGGCATAAATCCACTTTGGACTTCCCATATCTTTTCTGCTGTAATTTTCATTACCCTACGAATAAGTACGAATAAGTATTTTTGAGTATATTTTACTTACGGTACTTAATAAGCTGATACCTCTGTAATTATGGCAGTTGCTTTATCTCCCTTTCTTTTTTATATTGGTAATTAAAAATTAGACAATTTCATTTGTTTAAAATAAATACTTGAATACATTATTTATGCACATAAGTATCTTTTTATTTATTTTTAAAATGTAAAGTTGAAGTGATGTTATTAATCTGATAAGTTCATTTCGTATTAAATTAAGATAGTGAATTGTTAACCGAGTGGGGAAACTAAGATATATTATTTTTTTACATACCGCGAAGGGGAATGCGATTTCGGGGCCTGGCGCGGAACAGCAAAAGTGATCAGTTCCACGATCGATTGATGCAATCCAGCCCTTTGAACCGCTCGTCGGGGGGTCTATTGTTCTGCTCGAGTCGAGTCCTGGCATGGAGGTTAAAAGTCTAATATTTCCAAAAAATAAAAAAAAAGTTTTATCACACGGACTCATAATCGATCGTGTAATCGATCACTTTTACTGTTTCGCGCCAGGTTAAAAAAAATCGCATTTCCCGCGTGGGTATTAAAGAATAGCTATTTGTGATACAATTGCGCAAAATAGGCAATTCCCGATAATTGTAAAACTTGCAGAATGAGCTGAAGGCAAATGCTACAGTCAGACGAGTAACAATTGTCTGTGCGCACGTGTATCACAAGTTATTTTTTGCAACAACTGTCTGAGAAAGTGATTTAGCGCCTTTTTACTCATTTGCACAAAATTTCCGATTCTGTATGGAGTTCTTCAGCCAAAGTGTAATTTTTTTCTATAGAATTCTTGATAGCCAATATTACTCTCACAGAGTATGCTGGATAGAAGCAGTTGGCACATCCTTTAGAGAAATGGAAGTCCTTACTTACGAGGTGGATGTTGCAGAAATAATTTTTAAACAATATTTAAAGACATTTTTTTTGCATTTTGATACAGGAAAATAGAAGGAATAACAGTTCTTCTGAGACTTATCTGTCGAGAACAATATTTTTTGCAAAAAAAAAAACGCGAATCGGTAAAATAATTGAAAGAAATTCTTCCCCTTTCTACGTTGAGCAATATTATCTCATTTGAAAAAGGTTATGGTTAAATCGAAAATATGAGTTGAAACGAACATTTTTTTATAACAGACGCCATCTCTCTAAATTTAGTAATTTTCAAGATAGAACTTTTTAACTTTACACAGCTTCACAGAAAAAAACACATAAATGATCCAAAATTGGCATAGTTATTCTTTCAAGCTATCTTCAAATACTGATATAATTTTAAATTGAAATCTATTTAAATCTGCACCTTTGCAGTCAAAGAAAAATTCGTATAGAAACTCGTAACTAACTTTCTTCCTACACCTACATCCTACGAGGTTTGGATAAAGTCCAAATCATTTTGGAAGTTATTTGGAATCCATTCGTAATATTAATATTAAACAAATTTAATCCCTGTAGAATAATCGACATTTTTTTGGTTCAGATCGTTCGTGAAGAATAATAATAGGCTCGCTTGCCTACCATAAGCACGAAAGGCAGGATGCAGACAGTGCAAATTATGCATGTAAAATGGTGAATTCAGTCATTTACTAAAAAATTAAAAATTGAATTTACTAAAAAATAAGCAATTGTCCTTTAATTGTAAGTAGACAATCTCTTATAATTCTTCTGCGAACAAAAATTTCAAAAAGAAACTAAATAAAAACTTTTTTTCATTATTATTATTTTGCAATTCGTTCGCCGATTGCCGCTTGTATTCATAAAACTATCACCCTCCAGAAGCAAACTTTTTACTTTTTTCAATTGATCTTCGCTCTACATATTCCGCTTTGTCGTTTTTCGTTCATTATAGTATTTTTTAAATTTTTCATCAAACTCAATTTTGTTCACAATACACTCGCCCATAATTTTTACGTTTTCGCTCGCTTATACTGCTCGCTTATACTGCTCGCTTCAAGATTGATGGCAGACAGTAGGCAGTATTCTTTCAGCATATTATTATCACAGTGCATGCAAAGGATTTCATCCCACGAAAATACGCTCTTTTAAAGCATGCAGATCAAAGAAAGCGGCATCTCTATGACCCTCCCTTAGGGAAAGTCTGTATGCCTCCACCGCAGCCCTCTGCCTAATTAGAAGGTGCAGTAGTGGCATACCTAAGATGGATTCCAATGCGGCTGTTGGGGTTGTTCTCATTGATCCATTAATTGCCAGACAAAACACATTTTTTAGTCTCTTCAGCTGTTTACTGGAACTAATCAATCTGGTTCTTGACACCCAGATCATTGAGGCATAAGTTAAAATTGTTTTAATGATAATCGTATATAACCAGTACACTACCTTGGGTTCGAGTCCCCAGGTTTTTCCAATTGCGCCTCTACAAGCCCAAAAGGCTGATATGACCTTTTTTACTACCACATCAATAGGTTTTCATTTCCAGGTTAGTTTAGGGTAAAAAATGACTCCTAAATACTTAGCTAATGTGGAGAAGTCGACCTTCTTGCCATAGAATTTAGGGTTCACGAGGTCAGGTAGTTTTATGCGTCTCGTAAAAACCAGTAATTCAGTTTTATCTGGGTTAACAGATAAGCTACGGTCGTTGCACCAATCTTCAACAATGTTGAGAAGATTTTTCATGAGTTCGACTAAAGTTCCCTCATGTTTTCCTGTTACCAGTATAACAAGGTCATCTACATATCCTTTTGTATAAAAACTTGATTCATTTAACCTATGAATCAAAGCATCAATGACGAGTGCCAATGAATAGTGGTACCTACACCATGTTCCTCAGCAGAATTGAATATAGATTCCGTAGGTGTGTTACTAAATAAATGCATGAGCTGCGTCAATAATGAATTTTCCTTTCTGTGAGGCAAACTAATTACTATGAACGGGTTTATCCGGTAGGATTTCTTCCTTCATATGAAAATCGACTAATTTTTCTAATGTGTTCAACATGAAAGATGTCAGGTGTTAATTGGTCTGAATGACTTGGCCTCATAGTAGGAGTTTCTTACCGGCTTTAGTATAAATTTCGCTTTGACCTTCTTCTATGCCATAGGTGTATATCCCATAGCTATACACGCTCCAAAGATGTAACATATTGGTCCCATCAGAAGATCTAAACCTTCTTGAATCAACGCTGGGTATATATCGTCTTCACCAGCGGCTCTGAATGGGTCGAAACGCCGAAGACCCATCTAATTTTTGATTGTGTTACTATCCGGCTTGCCATCCTCCAATCTTCCCCACTGGCCCTATGTTCTGGGCCGTCATGTCCCCTTTTGGCAAAATCAATGCTGTCAGTTGACATGTTGGGTTTTTCTTTAAAGTTCTCTGGAGTTTCGCAGTATCAGGTACATTTTAAATGAGTTTCTTTTAGCCGATTGTATTTCGTTAGTATACATTAACCTTATACAAATCCCAAAACTAATAAATAAAGAGTGACTTATAAAACGCAAGAATACCGTTATTGCAACGAACCGCTCAATTCCATCTCTTGGCATGTCAGCAATGATTGATCTGGAGAGACTAACGATGTTTGGTTAGCGGCAGTGAAAGGTGGCAGGAGATGGCGCGACTATTTGAATTCTGCCTCTACTCACCTGGAAGTACTGGTCAGATTTAAAAGTCCTGAAGTTCTCCAATTCTCGTTGGTCCTCGTTGTCCATCGATGGTGTTTATTCCTAGGAGTTGGTACATACAATGAAAATAAAAAAGCGAAACAAATAAGCCTAAAATTTAGTTATTAAAATATTAACGTATCGAGTCGTGGAGCATCGTGGGGTCCCTGAAGTGCTAGATATCCATTTATCTTATGTTTATGATTGACTCTTATGCTTGACAGAATCTGCAACGTCACAATATATACTGGAAAATCATGCCTAAAACGCTAACATCTGAAACACTTTGTCAGGAAGGGTTTATCGAAAAAATTAAATATTTTGCTTTCGTTTTTGGTTAGGGCGAAAACGTTTATGGTAGGCGCCAAAATAACTTCCGAAAAAGATGAGTCCCAAAAAAATGTCTTCAGTTTGCGGAAGGTCATTATATGTCAAAATAGGGAATAAGAATAATAGATTCATCATCTTCAAAGGTTAAAAAATTGTTATTTATGACCCGGATAAGTGCTAAAAAATGCATATTGTTAACATACACTACCGGTCAGAAGTTTGCGTTTTTGATGATTAAGTTCTCTTAATTTTAATTATGTCAGAACTAAAATTGTTTCTCTTTAAAGGGTTGTTAATAAATGCACTCGAGGCTAAATAGGCGACGAATCGAGTTGATTAAAGGAGTTTTGAGAATTTTAGTGCACGCGCACTTGCAATGGATACGCAACCGGCATTAAATTAGCGTGCCTGAATCTGTATGTAATCACGTCATAAGGAGAATCAAAACTTATCAAACTTCTACCGTAAATATGTGCATTTGAGAATTAAGCACACATGCAATGTTGTATTAATTATGTGACTCTCGAAAACAGGAACGAGGTCGTGGAAATTTTGTTGTTCTTGAGGGGATCCTCTATTTCAGACTAGGCCCTTCAATAAATTTCGTTTTCAAAAATGTTGTTGCAAACCATACAATAATTGATGCCTGTCTACTATTTTAATTTATTAGTCACATATAAAATTATAATTAATTAATGATTTTTTCACAGATACACTTGGCCTTGTATTCATTTGCCAACGGCCACGTTTCAGCATCTCTGAGATTATTGTACCGAGCACGATATCTTGCACTCTTGGTTTGCGGCGAAGATCATCCAGAAGTAGCGTTACTCGACGTAAGTCTCATGTTAAATTATATGTTGTCAATTGTAAATATTTTAGGAGTCGGTCAAGAAATACGTTCGCTTTAAAAATATTTCAACCTTTCTTAGTTTCCCGGAAACCATACTGTCGCAGCGAGCGTCCATAATGTAATTCTATAATCTCATCAAGTAAACGTATTTCTTAAGTAGCTATTATATTTATTTGAATCGTTACTTTCAGGTTTTAAATTAGATTGAGAGTTCTGTTGTAGATTAAGATTTAGTTTTTTCGCTTATTTTTAATATTTCCCACGAGAATTCTACAAGCGCACGCAGCAATAGAGAAAACGTAAGTACGTATGAGCGAACATCGAGTCGCATAAGAGTGTCTCTTACTGTTGCGAGCGAATACGTTACACAGAGATCGTGCGAAAGAGATACTCTTATACGACACCGTGTTCGCTTATTCGCACTTGCGTTTTTCCTATGACTAAGTAATACAATAATCGTCTCCCTGTGACGTTTCTGCAAATTCCTTATTTCAGCTAACGCACAGTCGGCCAGTGGACCCGAGTCCGTGATAAAAAGTCGAATAACGCATCAAAAAAGTATTTCAAAAAATTATTGGATATACATAAAACGTAGAATCTAGGGGTTTTCGAGGATGCTGATTCCGAAACTGAAGTCATAATTTAACAACAAAAAAAACAAAGTGGCGGTTCCAATATGGCGGACGAGTATTTCAAAAAAATATTGGATCTACTTGACACATGATATCTAGGGGTTTTCAAGGGGGCTGATTCCGAATCTGAAGTCATAATTTAAAAAAAAAATGGCGGATCCAATATCACGGACAAGTATTTCAAAAAATTATTGGATTTACTTAAAACGTCGTATCTAGTGGTTTTCGAGGGCGCTGATTCTGAATCTAAAGTCAAAAAATTAAAAAAAATAACTTGGCGGTTTCAATATGGAGGACGAAAGTGTTAAAAAATAATTTAAAAAAAAATTACCTACATAAAACGAAATACTTCTGTCCGCAGTTAGCGTATAATAATACTATACTTTCTTCCCCGGAAGATGGCCAAGGCGACCAACCAGTTTTGGTTCCCTTTGCGCAGCCTGATGTAAAATTTGTTCAGGAAGGTAGTGAGGTCCTTTTATTTTATGGCTGACATCTGGCAACGATTCTTTGAATTATTTTGAGGAGGAACGCCAAGGAAAGTAATAAATATGAAACTGATATCAATGAGAAGAGAAATGAAGAAAATATGTTAAAAAAGAAAGGAAAGGACTCTCCTCTGCCAAGAAACTACCACTTCCTGTGGGCAAAGTTTGGATGAGAAGTTTGCAATGCAATTATAAACAATGTATTTAATTTTTGTTTATTAAAAAAAAAATTAATTTTAATTTCTTTTTAGTGTGTTTGGTCATCAAACGTTATCTATCAAACATTTGAGACCTTAGGCAATACAGAATTATCGGATAATGATGAAAGAGTTTAACGTGAGAGGCTAGGGGACCTTACACAGAAAACACCGCGAAAACCGCACTGTTTATAATTAAAAATTAAAATGAACAAATACACTAGAAACAAATAAAAATTCAGTTTTGTAAATAAACAAAAATTAAATACATTGTGTAAAATATCACTACAATCTTCTCGTGGTAGGCCCTGGTAACTGGTATTATTATAGGCTAACTGCGGACAGCAGTTCTTCGTTTTATGTGAGAAATTTATTAAAAATATTTTTTTGAACTTTCGTTCTCCATATTGGATCTACAAAATATATATATTTTTTTTTAATTTTGACTCCAGATTCGGAATCAGCGCCCTCGAAAACTCCTAGATACCACGTTTCAATTAGACCCAATAATTTTCTGAAATACCCGTTCGCCACATTGGATTCGCAATTTTTTTATTGTGGAAATTATGACTTCAGATTTGGAATACAGGAACTCGAAAATCATATATAGGTCTCCGCCCACTGTGCGCTTGGACGCTGACTCCGTCACTTGCATTTTTTGTTATTTATGAAAACGGGCAGAATTAGGCAACGCTACCGTGAAGTATACACAATAATGAACACACTGATATTTTAAAATTATCGATAAGTAGCGGAAGTCCGCGGTGCTCTCGAATGAAAGAAAGTATTTGACCAATGTTCTAATTACTTGCAAGCATCAGCGTTGCAGAACTACAATTAAATTTTTTTTTTATTCAGTTAAAACTTTTTTCAACTTCTATGTGTCTCAGGGTGAGAAGGAAAAATGAACGACCTAAAAATAAATAACGGATCCATAACTATATTAAATATTTGAACGAAAAACACATGGAGAATAAAAAAAAAATAATTTAATTTTGCATGTTTGTCAACGGAGCAGGATTTTATTAGTTAACAAATCATTTACGAAAAAGATACTCCAATTATTAACAAATACAATGGCCTGACTCTTTTGTACAAATACGAAAATTTGAAAAGCGAACTTTTGGCCACGGAACAGGCTCTCCTGACCCACTGTGCAATGACGTAATTCTATGTAAATAATTTGGTTACGTCTCTGGTCTCATGCAAGCATTTTTTATTCTCGATTTAGGTGTAGAATAAATTTACAAGAAATTAAAAAAAAACTTTCTGTTTGTTTAGAGCAACATCTCCTTGATTCTGCACGCGGTTGGAGAGTATGAGCTTTCTCTGCGATTTTTAGAGCACGCACTGGCTCTAAATCTTCGTTACCATGGGCCTCGTTCACTGAAAGTGGCTGTGTCTTATCATCTGGTAGCTCGTACACAATCCTGTATGGGTGATTTTCGCGCGGCGCTCAACAATGAAAAAGAAACCTACGCAATTTACAAACAACAGCTAGGGGAAGAACATGAGAAAACAAAGGAAAGCAGCGATTGTTTGAGACATTTGACGCAACAGGCAGTGGTTTTACAGAAAAAAATGAATGAAATTTACACTGGGAAATCAGGCGTAAGCCTTCCACCCATTCAAATTCAGCCGCCTAGTATGGGTTCGGTGTTAGATATGCTCAACGTCATTAATGGTATTCTTTTTGTGCAAATTAGTCAACAAGACATCGAGAACTTTAAGGCTGAGATTGAGAAGCGGCAAAAAGAGCAAACGCCGGATTTATTAGTGAAAGCTATTGAAAACGAAGAAAAAAAGGAAGAGAAGGAAAATACGAAAATTGACGAAGTCAGGATCGAGCCGAAGAACTTGGAAGAAACCAACCCATCATTAGATTCGACGGTTGCTGCGGAAAGCTGAGCTTCTTAGAATATGAACAGAAAGCCAAACGTATATTTAACGTCCTAGTCTTTGTAATAACGTTCGCGACACTTCAAAAAAAAAAGCAAAGGGGATTTAAGACCTCCGATCCACAGCATTTTTTGTAAGTGCATATTAAGCAGTCGCTGAAAGTTCGCGGACGTTGCGACAACACATCGCGAGCAAAGTTTCGCGTTATCGTCTAGAAAAGCGTATAGTGGACGCTACGATTGAAATCCTAGTTTTAATTCCTTTTTGTTACTAATAGAAGCAATAAAAAACATAGTTCGAATAATTCGCAGTGCGGAATGTTATGAATACTATTTAACGTGACTTTCAAGTTTATTTCATTCTTGGTGGAAAGTCAACGTTATTGTCGGGCGCTGCGGGACACTAATTTGCGTGCGTACAAATGTTCCCGTTATAAAATACGACAAAAGACTGCAACAAAGTGTAGTAGAACACTCAAAAAATAATACATCTTGTTATGTGGGTGACGTAATCGAGTAAGGGTAATAGCTGATAATAAAGTTGTTGCGAATATTATATTCTCAAATTTATTCAAAAAAAAAGTGAAAATTTAAAAAAATTGTTTAAAAAATGTATTAGCTTAGTATTTTACTTTTCTATAAAAAAGTATTTGCGGTTAAACCATTAAATAGACTTGGTATAGACCGACCATTCTTCAATGTACTTATGTGTCACATTGATCACTCAAAAGTTTTCCTTAATTAGTTAAAAGTTTTGTCAACATTAGCAAAAAATGTCCACAATGTTTTTTTAGACTACTAGAAGATAGAGCATCCAGTTGTTGTGCACTCAATATTAAAAGGTTGGAGTATCGCATTTTCTGCCAGTAAAATTTTTGGATTTCATCTCCAGTGCAGCAAAAATTAATTGAATTTTCAGATAATTTTATGTTGAAAACGGTTTTAACTTGATTCCATTGAACTTAAAATCTGTATATGTGATATAGGGGCCCGGTTTACCAACCCCAATATAAATCATATTCGTATTTTAGTGGGTGAGAATCAAAATTGTAAATTTATCGTTTTTTCTCATAAAAAATATTTCAATATGTACTTATTGTACCGGCACTATGCTTCAAATACAGTTTTTGGCGCTTCCAAATGCCAGTGAAAAATGAGACCCTTAAGGGTGTTGGTTAAACCGACTTGGATT
>CAKNYM010051271.1:56889-86880 GCA_932195095.1 Andricus curvator | reverse complement strand
ATCACGAATATAGTTCGTTTCTCGAAGTCTTGGAGAACAATGTCAGGGCTCGAGTGCGCAACGGAGACTGCTGCCCGAAAATCGTAGTTCCAGAAAATTTGGCACTTCTCGTTTCGGACAATCGACTCTATCTCCCTTGGAGCGTTCGGCAGGGCAGGGTCGCGGACAACACCGTAAGAGCGACAAAGATGGTAATAAAGCACTCTTAGGGCCGCATTATGTCTATAGATATACGTGGTTCCTGCGTGGGTCGGACACCCTGACAGTATGTGTTCTAGGTACTCAGCGTGTGCATGACACGCTCTGCAACTATCACTGGGAACTTCTTGACATAAAATGCGGTTCCGGTATACTAAGGTGAAAATGACACCGTCCTGGCACGCCAAAATGAAACTCTCTGTACCCAAACCAAGAACTGATGATCTGAGGAAAGCAAAAGTTTGCTCCTTCGACAAGGACTGTTTTTCTACATTTCTGTGAAAGTTTCCGTGCATTTTCTTGTCTAGTAGCTCTTGGTGAAAATTTTCAACCTCTGCTTTCTTCACTTTGGTTTTTAGAAGTGAAGCATCTGGATGAAGTAATGCACTTTCCTCACTTCTGATGTTAAAATTCAGGCCAAGGGTCTCGGCCGCTTGCTCCGCGGCTTTGTAAAGGAACGCTCCTTCGCCAATCATCTCGTGGTTCCTGACCATCCAGAAGTCCGCGTCCGCCTTGACGGCGTGAAATATATAATCGCGGAACTGCCGAATTGATATGCAAGCTTTTATGCATAAGCATGATCTTACGTGTAATGACATCAAGGGCCTTAAGCTCGTTCTTCGTCCATTGAACTACTCCAAACGAGTAGAGTAGAACCGGGACGGCAAGCATGTTAGTCGCAGATACCTTATTCAACGCCGACCGATTGGAAGACCAAATATTTCGAAGAAGATGCTTGTATCTGCTTCGGAGAGACTCCTTCACTGATGTTACGTCCTGAATGCGGCTTTGAGGCACGCCCAGGTATGTATAGGTCTCTCCAGTATTAAGATGTCTAATAACACTTATATCCACAAGCTCAGGGTCCTTCGGAACGCCAGTAATCTTTGCTTTCTTTAGATTAATTTTGGCACACTTGTCCAAACCAAAGTCCATCTCAATCTCTCCTGTGTAGTTCTTGACGATATTTATAGCAGTTTGAAGTTTGCTTTTACCAGAGGCATAGATCTTCAGGTCATCCATATAAAATACATGAGTGACCTTATGCTCGCGCTGATTAGTGTCGCCACAGAGGTATCCAGGAGAATTTCGTAGTGCGAGAGATAGAGGCAGAAGTGTGATGCAAAAAAGCAAAGGGCTCATGGTATCACCTTGAAAGACGCCCCTCTGGAAGGTGACGTTGTACGTTGTCACACAATAATTTCTAGATGAGATAGTGAATCTAGTTTTCCAAAGAGGCATCAATCTCTCTATGCATCTCACTATGTGTGGATGTACCTTCAAGCTTTCCAACAGACAGATGATAAGTCTATGAAAGGTTGAATCGAAAGCTTTCCGGTAGTCAATCCAGGCCACTGACAGGACGCGCTGATAGGCTGCAGCGTTTTTACAGACACACCTGTCAATTAGTAGCTTCTCTCGACAGCCTGCTACACCTTTTTTCGAGCCACGTTGTTCGTACATCTCTCGCCATACAGGCTCAATTCGTCGAACAATCCTGTTGTTAAGGACAGCTGTAAAGATCTTATACAGCGTGTTCAAACAAGCTATTGGCCTGTAATTCTCTGGGTTGGACAAGTTGCCTTTTTTTGGCAGGAGTATAGTGCGTCCTAACACCAGCCACTGCGGAATGGGCGTCTCCGACTTTAAATATGAGGTGAATATGCGGGCCAAATGTTGGTGTGTAAAAGTAAACTTCTTCCACTAAAAGTTCTTGATACAATCTGGTCCAGCAGCGGAAAAGTTCTTCGTGCCTCTAAGTGCTTTTTTCACCTCTTCGGCAGTGATTGATAGACATTCCTCCTAAGATTTTATGAGGTCGCAAAACTCCTTGAAGCGGATGATATTGTCAGTATCTTCTTTCAACTCTAGTGTTTTCGGGATCTTGTACACCTCTCTCCAAAAAGTCTCTACCTCCTTGGGCTTGGGTGGATTTTTTACAGAAACAGGTAGATCGCTGAAGAGGCGCGATGGGTCAGCGAGAAACTGTTGATTCTCCCTGATTCGTCTCTCCCTCTTCTGTATTCTCCTCCTTGCGTCAGATAACAGCCGTATTTTGTCAACAATATGCTGCTTGATTGTCAGCAGCTTTGACTTGTTTAGTGTGTGATTCAAGACCCTTAGTTCTTGGGCGAACTTTCGAACCCTTTCCGTAAACGGTCTACCAGATGTTATGTGGTCAATCACACATTGAACACGGGACGCATTCTGTCTTGCCCATCCAATCTTCTTGTTAAGTTGATGCAAGCGTCTTTGGGTCTTTTGATCCATCGTCGGTTTCAGCCTTCGATTTGAATCAGCCTAAGCTCTCGCAGCACCATAAACTGAGCAATTGATGGTCCAGAGGTCGGACTCTTGCGAGATATCTCCGCGAAGGGAGGCATCCATTTCAGCCAGATCTTAGGGCTTAGGAGGAACTTGCATGTTAATGTTCCTTCTTGTAATGAAATTGCGATCATCTCTAAGAAGGTACCTGCTTTCTGCGGTTGGTCTCAATGTCGCTTCCTCATCTTCGTGTACAGCTTGATCAAGCAGCGGTTGGGGAAGCGCTCCGCGTACATATCCATTTTTCCGGAGGTTGACGGATTGATTTCGCAAAGACTGATGCGAAACGTGCTGAAGCTCTGGGTGTTTCTGGCACCACAGAGTGTGCATACGCACCATAAAGCCTCCGCAAACAGGGATAATGCTGGCATCGTAGCAGTCTAGCACGTCATCCCTGAGTTTGATCCGTCCACTCAATGTGGGCGTTTCGCCGGTTCTTCGTCGTGTTTCCATCTGAATTATTTTCAGCACCCCGAACTCTAGGCTGATCGGCATTGTTTGCCGACCCATTGTCGGGTACTCTGCGCGTTCGATTTTCTTGAACCGCATCTACAACATTTTGGTGTTTTGGTGGTTTTATTGTTGTTCCCACGAGCAGCTAGGGAAGGGGTTAGTCCATCGTTGTAGAGCCTCGCGTGCAAGGATAAGGCTGGTTCTCTGAGAGGTCGCCTGGTATCCCAGAGTCACCGTTTGAGACACCTAAACCAGGTGCCATTCAGCTTTCGGCACGGTTGTTACGCCTTCGCTTAGGAGTTATTCCTTCGGGACCATCCCTGGACAATTGTCCGCGACCCGAGGACGCGTTCGGTGGCTTTGTCATAGGCCCTTCGGTTCTATTCCAAATGAATCGAAACCGAAAAAAAAATATATATGTTTGTGTGTTGTTGTGTGGCCACCCATCTCATGGACGTGAGACGTGGCCATAGGTGTGATTTACCGCGGTTCTGCACAACTCTGACATCAGAGAAGCACTCGCGGGGGTCTTGTTATATTCCAACACTGGCTGTAAGACTAGCGCCTTCAGTGTCGCACTTACTTATCGGAACTCTTACATACTTATCGACCTCTTATCTCCATTTCAGAAAATGAATATTTTCACAAAAAGTATTTATTTCCTCCGCACAAGAATGCTTGCAGGATTATGTCGACCCCAGCATTACGAAAATGGAAAAAATATCGTGAAAACCTTGAAAAAGGACTTTTCTGTTGGTAGGAGAGGAGTGAAAGTTATGGAACCCCGGGTTCATAATAAATAGATGTCTTCCCAAATGATTTTGAAAATTGAATCGGAATTGGGAGCCGAAATACTGAGATACGCCTACCGGCGGCCAAATGTAGTACTAAAATAACGGGGTTGTTTTACTTTATACATTGTATCTTATAATCAAAATAGTAATTTATAATTAATTCGTACAGTTTAAAGCAACAAAAAAATAAGAAATTTAATAGCACCAAAAGAAAAGTTTGGATTCGTGCATTTGGATATCATAAAGTGAAAAGAAGATTTTCCGTCTTGTTTTCATCAGACAAATTATCGTTGAATAAACTATCATTTTTTAATTGGAGTCACTGCTTCGTTTTACTTGTATGTGACCGTTCGTGAAGAAGGAGATCTAATGCTGAAAAAATCGATTTTTAGTTTTTTACACCCATCGATAGTTCCTTATTTGCTCCTCAATAATCAAAAATATTCCTATATATGAAAAATTCGAATTTTTATTCAACTGCAAAGTGAGGCGCTCTTATGGAGTTCCTGTGTTGAACCGCCTTTTCAATCGCTTCTCCTATAAAATGAAGCTACCGCGTGTTATGTCCCTTTCTTCGCGGACGGTCACATATATGATCCACGAAGGAATAGTAAGTAATGGTATCCCTATGCGTTTGGCGAGCAGATGTGGGTGAAACAAACTCCAAGAGATCATCCGAGTTGGCCCAATATGCCACGGAAGACGCTGTTCCGGGCACTGTGCATTGCTATTTTCGTGTCATGTGTTATCCGCACTCTAGGAAGGCGGATTCCCCACTCCAGTATGTTATATTTTGAAGCAACTTTTAGGCAGTAGAATAGGGACAACACGCGATACGACGATAACAGCAATAGGCATATGCCCGGAACAGCGTCTTCCTTAGCACGTTTGGAAACACGAAAGATCTCTTGAAGGTTGTTCGTCCCACTCCACAATTACGTAGATACTAGTTCTTACTATTCCTTCGTGATATAATCATTCATGCGAGGAATAATTTAAAATTGTTATAACCAAGTTATATTCTAATGATGGATTAATATCGTTATTATAGAATGCAGACGCTACAATTAGGCTAGCCGTATATCACTCATATATATTATTCTAAGTAAATTTTAATTTATTTTTAATTTTATTAACATGCATCTGTGTATATAGTATACTAAGCAAAATTTTCCATGTTTAAAGCATAATGTGTCCATTGTATCTAAAGTAAAAAGAAGAAAGAAACCGCTTTTTTACGTTCCCTACTAAAAAAAAGTCAGGACTTCTGACCATTTCTGCCCACTTTTGTTACGTTTCTCGACAGAAATCGTCAGGAAAAGTCAGAACTCATGAGAAAATGTTCAGAAATCGTCAGAGCTTGGGTTCGAACCAGGTTATTTATATTATTTATTTATTTATATTTATTTATTTATTTATGAAATTTTGTTTACTTATATTTGATTATAAATATTTATATACTAAATGACTCTGAAGGTGAATCTGAAAATTTTGTCCGTTTTGACGTATCTCCTTCTCTTTACAAGATACATTATATTTATCCTAATTTTAAATTTTGTAGGAAAATTTTTAGATATCTGAAATCGTCGAAGCCCGTAGATTCTGAATTTCTAACTTTTGAATCTGTATGGGGTAACATTTCCCAAGTGTCCCCGCCTAAAATTTTGTTGTCGCCTATCTCATTGAAACTCCGCCAGATTGTAGTGCTAGTGGACCTCTTTAAATTCTGTGAAGGGGGCGCACCTAGTACAACGGGTTGTCAAGATACAGGGGCCCGAATTTTCGACGATTCGCCCCGACTGCTAACTTTCAATTGTACATAACTCCTGATACAGTTATCCAATTTTACTTTATTAACGTAAAAGGTATAAGATGACATATTTCAGACCAAATAAAAAGACCTTGATGATGTTAAGAAGATCCTTTAATCATCGACGTTTCGAGAGTCAAATGCTCTCCTCTTCAGGAAACAGGAATCCAAGTCATATAAAAGTCCTTTATTTTTTTAAAAATTGGCAGAAGCCAAAATGTCGTAGTACAAAAAAGATTCATGCTCTTACAAGATTCTCATCTCAATTTAGTTCTCTGAAGAAAATAATGAAATTGTAAATGAAGAAAAACCATTTCATATACATAACGAAACATATATACGAATGCAAAAATAAGGTTGAGAAAAAGAATAAAAATTGTGAAATTATTTACCTGAGCTTTTAATATTTTAACTTTGAGATGTTAAAAAGTAGTAAGGTCCATTATTATGACATCATGGACAATATTTAAAAAATTATTTAAAGAATTTTCTTGTTAAATTTGAAATGTAAGACAGAACGAACGTACTGCTCCATGGTAAGGATTAACATCAAGTGAATGCAGGTAAGAGCATGAAGTAACTTTTATTATATTATTTATTTATTATTTTATTTATTCACATTTATTACTTTTGCCAACGGCGATACCACTCTGGAAACACCAGTTCTCGTAAGATCACTGAAGTTAAGCATTGTTGGGCGCGGTTAGTACTTGGATGGGTGACCGTTCAGGAATACTGCGTTGCTGTTGGCCCGTCGTGGGTGTGGTGGGCCCACATTGGTAGTAAATATCCACCCAGAAACACTACCCGAACCGGGTAGTGAGGCAATGAACTTTCGCGTTCAAACTGCTAATCAATTTTTTTTTTGTTTTTTTTTTTATTACTTTACCTAATGATAAATTAGATTATATTTTACACCAATTTAATTCTTTCCATCCGAGGCTTAAATTTACACATGAAATAGAAACTAACAATTCCATTTCCTTTTAAAATGTTAAAGTTATTAAAAGCCATGATGGCACTATTATCATGGTGTATCATTCATGGTGTAAAACCAATACATGTTCCCAGTCAAATTGATGACCAGTTTCAACCTGATGTTTTGCAATAACTTTATGGTTCTTCGGATTGTGTCTAAAATTATCGTTATGTTCTTTAGTTCTAGTGGAAAGTAATCTACCGGTCTCACCTACATAGCATTTATCATAATTTAAACAAACAATTTTATATACTACATTACTAAGCTGAAAAATGTCGAGAGAATCTTTGCCTAGTTTTATGAACTTATCAAGTTTAGAATCAATCCTAAATGTTGTTTTTATGTTGAATTCACTCAAAATTCTTTTTACTTCAAAAGACAAACTACCATGAAAAGGTATAGAAACAATACGTTTGAAATCTAAATTATAATCTAGATGTGAATTAATTTGTTGTGATAAAGAATCTTTAAGGGTTTTTATTTTATTATTAATGTGTGTTTGCACAAAGTCTTTTGGGTAATTATTAAGAGACAAAATATTTTTTATAAATTCAATATTAGACTTGTGAAAAGATTCATGTGATAATTCAAACGAAGTGTCTACGAGATTTTTAATAATAGCTATTTTATGCTGAATAGGGTGGTTAGCAAAAAAGTTAATGTATCTGCCTGAATAAGTATCTTTTCTGTACCAATCCGTGATAATAGTGCCATCATTGTTTTTAATAACTTTCACATTTTAAAAGGAAATGGAATTGTTAGTTTCTATTTCATGTGTAAATTTAAGCCTCGGATGGAAAGAATTAAATTGGTGTAAAACATAATCTAATTTATCATTGGGTAAAATAATAAAAGTGTCATCGACATATCGAAAATATGTGTGAATGGTAAAATCTAAATTTTTCATAACTATTGACTCTAAATCTTGCATAAGAAGGTCAGCTAAAACAGGTGATATAGGAGAACCCATAGGAGTCCCATACACTTGTCGGTAAAAAATATTATTAAATTGAAAAACTGTTTGATTCATTAAAAACTTAATTCCCTTTTCAAATTCAGTCAAAGGTAAACCTGTAAAATTTTGAATGTAAGTCCATCTACTTAAAATACTGTTCATTAATAAATCAATTGGAATGTTAGTGAATAAAGATGATACATCCAATGAAACCATAATATTATCAGGAGGAACTGTTCTTTTAACTATTACGGTTTTGAACTCGAAAGAATTTTTAACTTGACTTTCAGGTACCAATAAAGCTTCTTTGAGAATATTATTAAATAACTTAGCCATTTTATAAGTGGGAGTATTAATTAAAGAAACAACAGGTCGTAATGGACAATTTGGTTAATGAATTTTAGGTAAACCATATATTCTAGGAATGTTAGTGTCATGAACTAGTATATCTCGACGTAATATATTTTCACCTAAATAACCACTGATTCGCCATGAGTTTAAGTATTTAAAAGTTTCTTTTTTTTAGTTCTTTTTCAGGATTTTCATCTAATTTCTCATATGTTGTGTTCTCATATCGTGTAATAAATTATGCATTTTCTTATTATACGTTTCTTTATTAAGAACAACAGTGATGTTACCTTTATCTGCATGTGTAATTAAAAGTTGTTTGTTTGATTCAATGAAACATTGTGTTTTTTTAATACTTTGTGCAAAAAAACTATCAGACTGTGAAATTTTATTATTCTGTAAAAAATGCTGTGCTGAATTAAGAACTCTGTGCCTAAGCATATCCCTATCATCTACATTTTCAATCAATCTAATATTTGACTCAACATCTTTAACTATATCAAAAACTATATTTCGTTTATTAGTTAGAAAGGATGAACTAAATTTATTTCCCAATCTTAAAACGTCATTAACTTCATCTGGAATTTTTTTATCACTTAAATTGACGATCCAAGGATCATTCTGACCTGCATTGATTATATCTTTGTGTTTATTAATGTTTAATCGTTCATGAAAGCTACTATTGGAAATTAAATTTTGGAATTTCTTATTTAATCGTTGTGTGCATTGAAAAGTCTTTCCATTATTATTAAGTTGATTTTCTAACATTTTACTATAGATATGGGATGGGAAAGAGTTTCTTAAGTTAATCTTAACATTATTGAAATTCTTAGTGAGAAATTCTAAATGAGTATTTAAATCTTTTATCTCATTATTCAATAAACGACGTTCTAAGGAGTCTAACATAAAGTTAACATGATTTTTGGCACGATTACTAAAAAACTGTAAATTTCTTAAATTTTTGGTAGCATTAGTTATATTTTTTGGTAATAAACTATGACTGCGACAATTAACTAAAAAAGTTTCTCTGGATTTAATATTATAAATTGTTTTGTTTAAATTAATAAGCTTTTTAACATCAATGAATGAGACAGGATATTGAGTTTTAATTTCGTTAAGAAAAATAATATGTAAGTAATTAAAAAGATATAATAATCAAAAAGGAAGTAAAAAAGACTTGCAATTAACTATGGATTACAAAAACATCTAATGATATATTATGTCAAAAAGTAAATTCTTATTAATAGATGGTAAAAGTTAGAATGCGATGTTATGCGTCTGAGTAAATAAATACTTAATTAACGTAAAAGGTATAAGATGACATACTTCAGACCAAATAAAAAGACCTTGATGCTGTTAAGAAGATCTTTTAATCATCGACGTTTCGAGAGTCAAATGCTCTCCTCTTCAGGAAACAGGAATCCAAGTCATATAAAAGTCCTTTATTTTTTTAAAAATTGGCAGAAGCCAAAATGTCGTAGTACAAAAAAGATTCATGCTCTTACAAGATTCTCATCTCAATTTAGTTCTGTGAAGAAAATAATGAAATTGTAAATGAAGAAAAACCATTTCACATACATAACGAAACATATACGAATGAAAAAATAAGGTTGAGAAAAATATTAAAAATTGTGAAATTATTTACCTGAGCTTTTAATATTTTAACTTTGAGATGTTAAAAAGTAGTAAGGTCCATTATTATGACATCATGGACAATATTTAAAAAATTATTTAAAGAATTTTCTTGTTAAATTTGAAATGTAAGACAGAACGAACGTACTGCTCCATGGTAAGGATTAACATCAAGTGCATGGAGGTAAGAGCATGAAGTAACTTTTATTCTATTATTTATTTATTATTTTATTTATTCACATTTATTATTTTACCTAATGATAAATTAGATTATGTTTTACACCAATTTAATTCTTTCCATCCGAGGCTTAAATTTACACATGAAATAGAAACTAACAATTCCATTTCCTTTTAAAATGTTAAAGTTATTAAAAACAATGATGGCACTATTATCACGGATTGGTACAGAAAAGATACTTATTCAGGCAGATACATTAACTTTTTTTCTAACCATCCTATTCAGCATAAAATAGCTATTATTAAAAATCTCGTAGACACTTCGTTTAAATTATCACATGAATCTTTTCACAAGTCTAATATTGAATTTATAAAAAATATGTTGTCTCTTAATAATTACCCAAAAGAGTTTGTGCAAACACACATTAATAATAAAATAAAAACCCTTAAATTGTTTGTTTAAATTGTGATAAATGCTACGTAGGTGAGACCGGTAGATTACTTTCCACTAGAACTAAAGAACATAACGATAATTTTAGACACAATCCTAAGAACCATAAAGTTATTGCAAAACATCAGGTTGAAACTGGTCATCAATTTGACTGGGAACATGTATTGGTTTTACACCATGAACCTAATGAGTTTAAAAAACTTGTAGCGGAAATGTTCTTTATTAAGAATGAGGGTGATAATTGTTTAAATATAAAAACTGATCTGAATAATTTTAGTCCATTATACAACGTAATACTAGATTCTTTAATTTAAGATCCAATGTTTTTCCTTAAGCATACTTTTATCATAATTTCATTATTATTGTTACAATTTTAGTAGTTGTTAATTTAATATTAACTAACTGTTCTATTAATGATTTGTTACTTAGACTTTATAAAAACAAAAGTAAAAATTTTAATTAGAATCAAGGAATCTGATATTTCTGACTTACTTCGTTACTGCACTTTTATGTTTCTATTACTTCATGCTCTTACTTGCATTCACTTGATGTTAATCCTTACCATGGAGCAGTACGTTCGTTCTGTCTTCCATTTCAAATTTAAAAAGAAAATTCTTTAAATAATTTTTTAAATATTGTCCGTGATGTCATAATAATGGACCTTACTACTTTTTAACATCTCAAAGTTAAAACATTAAAAGCTCAGGTAAATAATTTCACAATTTTTAATCTTTTTCTCAACCTTATTTTTTCATTCGTATATGTTTCGTTATGTATGTGAAATGGTTTTTCTTCATTTACAATTTCATTATTTTCTTCACAGAACTAAATTGAGATGAGCATCTTGTAAGAGCATGAATCTTTTTTGTACTACGACATTTTGGCTTCTGCCAATTTTCAAAAAAATAAAGGACTTTTATATGACTTGGATTCCTGTTTCCTGAAGAGGAGAGCATTTGACTCTCGAAACGCCGATGATTAAAAGATCTTCTTAACATCATCAAGGTCTTTTTATTTGGTCTGAAGTATGTCATCTTATACCTTTTGCGTTAATTAAGTATTTATTTACTCAGACGCATAACATCGCATTCTAACTTTTACCATCTATTAATAACAATTTTACTTTGTGATGAGAGGGTTTTGAAAAGGTTTTTAACAAGGTTTACAAGAAAAATAATCATTAAACGATACAAAAATTACTTCACCTTGATTTTTCACTTTAAAAAACATTGTTGAGATTTTCTCCCAATGCGGCATTTTTGATATTTTTTTAATTAGGCTAGAAAAAAAGCTTGCTGTTTTCTATTGAAAAACATCCCAAAACGAAAATGCTACTAGGCGTGCTGTAGTGTCTCAGTGGCTCCAATACTTGGTAAAAATGATTTTTCTGTTAACGTGTAACGAATATTTTATTTTATTCTTACTTTTATGTAGCTGGAAAACGATTTAGATATTTTCTTAATTAAATTTTCAAAATTGTTCCATTGTAGGAAAACGATAGTTAATAATAAAATCATAAACGATTTTGGTGGATGGTTCTGCTCATCTGTTACATGTCCAGATGGTTTTTGATAAGTCCTCTTACTTTCCACGTTTTGGTGAGTTTTTTTTTGTGTTAATCTCTTTGCCTTTAACAATTTGGAGTGCCTCTCACGTTTTGGGGTGCTTTTTGGTGTGAGCCCCTTGCCTCTCACAGTATTACTTAAAAAATGTTTTTTTTTAATCAATTTAACGTTCACTTTGCTCTTCTCTTCGCGATCTCTTTGCGATCTTTCTCTTCGGGAAAATGTCATACTGTGGAGATGACGAATACTTCTTCAGAATTAGAGTCGGTTCTGAAGAGGGTACCAAGGAAAGGTATTTTTGTGTGCCTGGCACAGTCTTTGAAAAATCGAATCGAGTTTTAAGGTTTTCAGCAGTGGCTGCATTATTTTCTTTGGAGATGAAAAATATTACCGTTTCCGGCAAGTTTTTTTTAGTCCACTTGTTTTCTATGACTACAAATACAAATTAAATGCGAATCAGGTGAAAATTATCATTTCAGATGAAATCTATTAGTTTCGTGGCCAAGAGATATCTAAATTGTTCTGAAACTATCAAAAAGTCAGAATAAAATTGAATTTTTGTCACGCGTAAGCAGAAACATCATTTTTATTAATTATTAGAACCACTGAGTCACTACAGCGCGCCTAGTAGCGCCGTGGCTAGCTGGCGCGGGCTAC
This sequence comes from Andricus curvator, assembly GCA_932195095.1. Lineage (NCBI taxonomy): Eukaryota > Metazoa > Arthropoda > Insecta > Hymenoptera > Cynipidae > Andricus > Andricus curvator. The sequence goes on along the minus strand of CAKNYM010051271.1, from coordinate 74,536 downwards.
CCGCGCTCTTATGACCTTCTATAACTCAACCAATAATTTCCATCCCATTTTTGTTTTGAGATGTTTTTCAATAGAAAAAATCAAGCTTTTTTTCTAGCCTAATTGAAAAAATATAAAAAATGCCGCATTGGGAGAAAATCTCAAAAATGTTTTTTAAAATGAAAAATCAAGGTGAAATAATTTTTTCATCGTTTAATGATTATTTTTATTGTAAACTTTGTTAAAATACCTTTTCAAAACCCTCATAAAGAAGTATAATTGGATGACTGTATCAGGAGTTATGCACAATTGAAAGTTAGCAGTCGGGGTGAATCGTCGAAAATTCGGGCCCCTGTATCTTGACAACCCGTTGTACTACGTGCGCCCCCTTCACAGAATTAAAAGAGGTCCACTAGCACTACAATCTTGCGGAGTTTGAATAAGATAGGCAACAACAAAATTTTAGGCGGGGACACTCGGCAAATTTTACCCCATATGTAACATTAAAAAAAATTATTTTTAATTTTTTATCCTTTTGGGTTAGCCTACCTGCGGTCCTAGCCGATGAGCTACCTGATAGGATGTGAATTAACATATCTTCAGAAATAGTCTAGACTCGTTAGGAATGGCCAGGAAGTTCAGAAATCATCAGAAGTTCTGACCATTTGTGATGATTCCTGACTTTTTTTTAGTAGGGTTATGAGACCAAAACGCAACATGCTAAACTTTCTCATTGTTTCTGCATTTAAAATTGCTAAAAAAATGAAACATTTTGTTACAAAAAGAATACACTGGTTGAAGATTCCATCTTGGCTGTCACGTGACGTTGTGACGTCATGATTTGAGATCCCAATAACAGTAAATCAACTGGGATTTTGAAAGGAAATATTTCCACTTGCGACAACTTCAGAGTTTTATTGTATGAGATTAATATTCGTCAAATCCCACTCTTTAACGCTTTCGGCAGGATGGAGCCCGAGATGTTGAGAGCACGATAGCTCTCGGCTGCTTGGTAATCGAAGCCGAACGGATCTGAAATCGTCCGATCCGACCAGGCTCAGAGCATAGCGTGGGGTACATCACATTTGTTTCTTGACTGTGATGCCGAGCGGTTAAGTTGGTGTTTTCCCTCGCGTTATCCTCATACAGGATGTCCCAGACTCAAGTGTCCGGACATATATGGCTGTATAAAAATAAAAATAAATAAATAGAAAATACCTTGTCCAAAAATCAGTTGAAGTTTTAGTGTTTGAGTTACGAAATATTTAATCTGGACCAATGAGAAACGCGGTATAAACAGTCGTGCATGTGTGAGGGGGAATCTAACGCAGTGTAGAGACCGCTGTTCTCCCGTCGCCAACCCCACCTCGGCACTTGCTTCAATAACACTACGTTGCGTTGGACTCCCGCTCACGCACGCACGTCTGTTTATACCGCGCTCCTGATTGGTCCAGCCTAAATATTTTATAACTCGAAAACTAAAACTTCAACTGATTTTTGAAAAAGGATTATTCGACCTTATTTTTATTTTTATAGAGCCATATAAGTCCGGACACTTGAGCTTGGGATACCCTGTATAGCAGTTAATAAGTTAACCTTGATGCAGTTAATTTTAAGTCCTAATCATTGTCCACTTTTCCTTTGAATAATAAATTTTTTCAAAATTATCTCAGGAAAGTACTTACATCAAAGCACAATTTAGTAAAATTTCAAAATTTTAGACGACTTTGTTTAGAAATTATAACTAAAAAAATACTAAAAATGTCCTGTCACGCGCCCCTTTGTAAATAATATGAAGAGTAGAGTTAAATATTTTACAGTTTAGGATTTTTTATATCACTTCAATGTCTGCCCGACAGGTTTTTTTGTCTTATCCCGCTGCATTGCTATTTTTTTAGGTTAAAACTCGAAAATAATTATTTAATCTATTTATAATGCGTGACAAAACTGTTAATTTTATACTTACGAAGATTTTAGTTCAGTTGAAAATCGATTTATCAACTTTGATTCCAAATAAAAGTTAATAGTGATCACTATTTATGCGTAATAATTTGTATACAATGTTCGGTAACGCTCCATATTAATTTATCATACTATAAAATTCGAGGATGTTTGAAAACTTAAGTCAAGATCAGGTAAATCGCCAAAATAGTAATTTTTGAAACACCTGCGTGCGAAGTTCGACTTCTCGTGGATGCGCAGCCAGCGCAAAGTACCCGATTCACGCATTTTCTGGGAGATGTTATTCGCAAACTGGTTCAAGTGTGCGAAAAAAACGCATAGGATATTCGCACACTATTGATGGCCAATCACAAAACAGCATTCACATTCGCGGTAGGCCTCTGGCAACATATGTTGTCATGACAACATGATATTTACGAAGTTCAGTGTTGACAGATAAGGAAACCTAACTTTCTTACGAATGTCACAGCAGTTATTTACTTCTGCAATTATCAGTGTCCAAATTTAAAAATGAGTGAGAAAGACCTTGCCTATTCTCCTTACTTTCAAATAAATATTCTGCTTCCTCTTTTTTTTCTTAAAAATGATTTGAAAATTTTCAGATTACTATATTCTAGGGCCAATGTAAATCTTTTTAGTAGGGTGATTTTCCTCTGGAGGGCTTCTCCCCTGGACCCCACTACACTTTATCCCAGTTTCTTTCTCATTCACTGTAACGTCTCACCCTTGAATTTCATCATTTGAGAAGGAACTTCTGATGCCAGGTATTTCAAAAAATAGTATGTGATGCACGTGCGCGTAGGTGTCACAATATACTATTTTATCATATTTTTAAATTTTTAAATATTTGTAACTGTTCAGCACATATTTTTAAAAGATTTTTGGAATTTTTTTGTTTGAGCTCAGTCGCATGTCTTGTCACGTGACCTTTAGCAACGTGTAAAATTCGAATCCATTACAAATACATTCCTTGATCTCTTAGTTACATATTTTTATATTCTCTTGGGTTACTCTTAATTCTGAATTCTGAAAATTCAATTCCAAAACTTGGGCTCTAGGTAGTTTCAAAGAAATGTTCATATCGTAAATCTATACAAATAAATGAATAACACAAGACCTTATAGCCCCAAATGTTCACATAGTTTTAGATGCCCCAAATATTCACATAGTTTTAGATATCTCGGAAATTTAAATCTTAAATTACTTAATTCTCATACCCGAACCTCTTTTCAATTCATCGTAACCTCGTCCTTATGGATCTTTGGAACATACATTGTTTGTTTGTTGTTTATAGTTTAGTTCTCTCTTCCTTCGTTTTATGGTACGTTATGTTTGGTTAGTTTTAATTAATTTTATTAATGTTATACGCTCTTACGATCTGTTTCAATCAATTTAGCTTAGTTTCATCGGGGAAAGAATTATTAACTAGGATGAATATTTACGCCCGATTTTTAGATTCTAACAACCTTTAAGTTAAATTTAATTTAATTTTCTCTTTGAATTCTGAAAAGTCAATCTTCCAAAACTCGGACTCTAGAAAGTTCCTAAACAAATTTGTCATATCGTAAACCAATACAAACAAGTGAATTGCTTAATTCCCATAAGTGTAAATATTTAAAGTTATCATAACTCCCACCAAATTAACTAACAACCTCTAGATTAATCCTCTTTTGAATTTTGAAATAAAAGAAAATCTTTCCAAACTATAACTCTAAAACATTCCCAAATAAATGAATAGAATATAAATTATTATAAATAAATGAATAATACAATACCTTACAGGCCAGATTCTCCATATAGCTTCAGACATCTCGAGAATTTAAATTACTTACTTCTTATATCCGAAACACTTCGGAATTTGTTAAAACTTCGTCTCTCCACAATTTTAAATGTCTTAATTGTTTGTATGTACACCATTAAGCCATTTCCCTTTCGGGGTAGGCGTGACACTACCCGATTCGGGTAGTGTTTCTAGGTTGATAACTTGTAGTAAATAACTACAAGTTTGGGCTCACCACACCCACGATGTGCCAACAGCACTCAGTTTTCTCGAATGGTCACCCATCCAAGTGCTAACCGCGCCCAACGCTGCTTAACTTCAGTGATCTGACGAGAACTGGTTTTTTCAGCGTGGTATGGCTGTTGGTTTAATCATTAATAATCAATGATTAACGAATAAATAACCCATATACTATAAATAACTATACACCAATAAATTTCTCAATTCCAACTTCTCCTTTTAATAAATTTCCCACATAACTTTTGATATTTCAGGGCTTATGTTTGGTAAAGGTTTAAATAGACTAATTATTCTGCTACCCGAATCGCTTTTGGTTTTTCCTAAGCCACAATTTTTCTCTTTCACAACTTAAGTCTCTCAATAGATCATTTTAAATTCCCGTCGTAATCTAAACTCTTGATAAATCCTAATTTATTGAATTTTGTTATCTTATTATAAATTCTTAAAACCTTAAAACCCCCCAAAATTTTGGAGATAGGGAAACTTATTAAGTCTAAATTCCAGGAGGCACTATAGGTTACTTAGCTTCCTACTAATTTTTGGAATTTGGGGATATCTATCTAAAATGAATTATTATTTTTAATTTGAATCATTTATGGGTTTCATCCATTAAAATCTTGAAATACCTAAATGTCTCTGATTTTAAGATCCGAGCACAGATCCTTCGTATTTCGAAAGGTAGCTCTTTTGGTTTCAAGCTAAAAATTGTTAGTCACTCTATCTTTCTATAAATTGTTTGGCCCTTGGCCTGGGAACATAGGGGGATATGGGTGCTGACATGATCCCTATGCATTTTCCCCTACAAACCACTTTGCTGGTTTTCCAGTTTTAATCTTAATCTTAGATGGTACAACGTTACAATTTATCGGGTTACTCGCCCTGCATTTTAGCTAAACATACTCTCAGACTTGTTTTGTGCACTATCTTGTTCAAAAGATTCCGTTTAGGAATCTGGTGGCACCTTTCAGGTTTCGAATGTTCCTTTATTTGTATAGGGAAGAATTTTTTTCGGAATACTCATTCTCAGAATAGCTATCGCCCATTGCGGGACTTGCCAGAAATGGAAGGTTAAGTCAAATGCATTAGATTCGCAGATTGGAACGCACACAGTGTTCTGCGTAAGGATAGAAGAACGGTCATTACTGCACGAGAATGACCTTGACATTCTCTGTACCTCTGAGACTTGGCTAACGAGGGATGTTGTATGGGAGATTAAAGGGATCTGATAGAAGGGATGGTCATCGTGGGGGCGGTGCCCTCATTCTGGTCAAGGACGGCTTTGCTGTTGACTGGTTGGAACTTGGGGGTCCCTGGGAAGAGGAGGCCGATGTGGTTTGTATAACCGTGTCCTCTTCTCTACGTGAGATAGTAGTTGCTTTGGCATATGTCCCACCTGAAGCAAGGATACTGCGCGAGACATCGGAGGCTCTCATTAGGCGCATGGAGGGGCAAGGGAACGTTTCACTCTGCATGGACTTTGATGCTCACTCTCCATGGACTTTGATGCTCACTCTCCAATGTGGGGTGCTCTCAGTTCCAATTTCCTGGGTAACCAGCTTTCCACTGCCATTTACGACGCGGGCTTGGCCCCTCTGAATTACTGGGAGCCGACGTTCATCCCGGCGCTGGGCCGACTGTCCAACAATCTCGACTTGATCTTCTGCTCGCCCTGTATGGCCCGGATCATAACGACCAGGGTAGGTTGCGATACTTATAAATCTGACCATTTGCCGGTCTTTGGGAAACTTGACGCTTCTCCGACTATGATCTCCACACACTCAAATAGGTTCAACGAGGACTCATTGGACTGGTTTCTATTCCGTAGACAGGTGGAAAAGGAGATCCCGGCACTCTCCCAGGCTTTGCTTGATGGGGATCTCCCCGCAAGGGTCTATGACAGGTTTGTAAATACTGTTTTTGCTGCCTTGGAGATGAATGGATCATTCAGGGCGATCAGTCGCGGAACCGGCAGGAAGAGGGAGCCACTCTGGTGGAACAGCGAGTGCAAGGTGGCTATTGAGAGAAGGCGAGCGGCTAGAAAGAGATACCTATCTAACTAGACCCGGGAGGAAAAAGCTGCTTTTAAAGTAGTGGACGAGGTCAAAAAATGTCTTCGCGAAATCAAATACCAATCTTTCAGATCCTTCTGCGAATCTCTCGATCCTGCTGGAGGTCTCACCAAGATATGGCGCACAGTTGGCTTCTCGTGCCTCTTCCCCGCATACGAATGTGGTGACGGTTCCGGAATCCCCGGTTATCAGGGAACTACAAGAGGAATTGGTTCGCTGGACATTCCGCTGGTCTCGGTGGAGTCAATCCTGTATCCGGATGAAGCGGATCAAATGTACCAGGCCTTCTCTTGGGGTGAGTTCGTGTCTGCCGTCTCCACTTGCAAAATTAAATCAGCACCGGGAATTGATGGCATAACATATGCAATCATTAACGGTCTCTCTGATTACTCGCAAAGATTTCTACACGAATTGTTCAACATGGCGGGATACCAGGGTCCATTTTATCCCTAAGGCCGGTGGGAAAGGGTTTCCAATATGGCTTTAGGAGAGGTAGATCCTCCATGGACTGTGTGGCAGCGGCTGTTACCGACATAACGGCAGGTTTCGGCAGGGGGAAGTCAACGTTGGCCTTGGCACTGGACTTGAAGGGGGCTTTCAATGCAGTCCACCCATGAGAGCTTATCAGAGAGTTGAGGGACCTTGAGGTCCCGGGAAGGATCCTTAACTTTGTCTCGTTCCTCGTCTTAAAAAGGAACCACTGTTGTTCAGTCTGGTGTTGAGGCGACTTAAGGAGTGTCTTCCGGTTGGGGTTAGGGTTTCAATGTATGCCGATGACGTTCTCCTTTACGTGACCTCCGATGCAATCCAGGATGCCCAGGCTCTGCTACTTCGCGCGGTTGAAACTCTGTCGCCATGGCTGAGGAGGGTGGGCTTTCTAATCTCCACCCCAAAATGGCAGTTGTGTGATTTCTCAAGGTCTATAGATAGGTTAGAAGACGTGGTCTTAAATTTTGTGGCAGCGGAAATTGAGAATCAACCTTCTCTTAAATACCTGGGTGTGTGGCTCGATAGACGCATGACATGAACGATCCACATTAAAAACATAGCAGCTAAGGTTTCAAGAGCTGTCAACATTATACCAGGGGAACCTCTCCTACTCTTCTGCTCACAGTACATAAGGATTTAATTAAAGCCTGTCTTGAGTGGGGTGCTCCCCTCTTCCTAGGAGCGAGCCAGACAGTCTTAAAAATGTTGGATCGGGTTCAGTCTGCTTCGTTGAGAGTGGCACGCGGGTGTATGAGTTCGACTCCTATCTCTACCCTACTGACAGAGGCCGGGGAAGCCCCACTGTCATTAAGAAGGGCACTCCTCGCGAATAGATTGATCTTGAGGAACTTCCGGTGGAGCGGGAGCCCGCTGGTCGATAGGCTGACAACCTTGGCGACAAACTCCTCGACTAAAAGGTTCAGAGTTCAGCCGCAGCGCTGTGGACTAATAATCGCCTTTAATAATATGTTCTCGTTCATTGGAGCCTTCAATGTCACGGTTAGGCCTGCTTATTTTTATGAAGATTGGATAGACTGGGTTACGCATCTAGATATCGATCTTGAGTCTTGCCTTGCTTTCAGGGAAGCGACGTATCCAGCGACACTGTTCGAGGAATTTGCAGGCACGAGATACCCTGGGGCGAATCGAATATTTACTCCTAGTGTTAGCAGAGGAGTGGAAGGCCGTAGGAAGGACTCCCAGGCAGCACTGATAGCTATCCGAGATAGATTCGTAAACCCCCTTGGGCACACCCTAGCAAGATCGGTGGGTAATGGAGCTGCTTTTGCTGGCCGGTTAGGGATCTCGATCCGCTTCGCCTGGGTTCCATGTCACGTAGGCATAATGGGTAACGAGACCGCCGACGAGGTAGCGAGAGCTATTGCTGCCCTCCCAATGACGGCTTTGGGAGAGTACTTTGCGGGGGACGTTCGCGTGATTTGCCAGCGCGATTCTGCTGATTGGGTGGCAATATGCTGGCCTTATGCAAGAACTTATGCAAGGCTCGAGAGCTGATTATTTTAGTCACGTTTCGGTCATGACCCCAAGACCGTGGTTTCGAGGCTACAGACTCGAATATTCCTGAGGTATGCGAATGTGGTGCCGAGCTGAAGGACCTCACACATCTTATACATCAGTGTCGTTTGCTCGCAAAAGGCCGGCCCCGGCTACTCAGGTACATTAACCGAGTTTCCCCGGGCCTGCCTTCGGAGCTCTTTAATTTTAAGGATCTAATGCTTAATCTCACTGTAGAACCGGTGGGTGAGCTGGGTCATTTTTTTTTTTTGGGGGGGGGAATGAAAGACTCATATTGTAACTTCGACCGGGTAATGTCCTGCATGGGCGGTCACTCCCCTCCCTTTCTTTGCCTTTGAACTGGAGGAGACGGACTGCCACTGGGATATCTTTACGGACGAACATTAAGGAGGAACTTGGGCAGAAGATTAGCGGCAGCTTATTGGATTACTTGGAGTATCTATTGGAATATTTGACATTGGCGAATTTTGATTGGAACATGGCTATCTGAACCAAGAAGCCACAAAGAAAGAAAGAAGAGCTCAAGGAAATGGAACAAAAGTGGAGAGTGTACAATAGAGACTGCTGTCCGAAGATCGTAGTTCCAGAAAACTTGGCACTTCTCGTTTTGGACAATTGACTCTATCTCCCTCGGAGCGTTCGGCAGGGCAGGGTCGCGGCCAACACCGTATGAGCGACAAAGATGGTAGTAAAGCACTCTTCGGGCCGCATTGCGTCTGTAGAGATACGTCATTCCCGCGTGAGTGGGACACCTGGGTAGTATGTGTTGTAGGTACTCAGTGTGTGCATGATACGCTCTGCGCCTATCGCTGGGAACTTCTTGACGTAAAATAAGGTTCCGGTATACTAAGGTGAAAATGACACCGTCCTGGCACGCCAAAATGAAACTCTCTGTACCCAAATCAAGAACTGATGATCTGAGGAAGGCAAAGTTGAGATTCTCCAACCGGCACTGATTTTGTAAATTTCTTTCTAAAGTTCTTGTCGAGGAGCGGAATTTTTCAACCTCTGCTTTCTTTACTTGGGCTTCTGGAAGTGTGACTTTTGATGTCAAAACTCAGGCCAAAGGTCTCGGCCGCCTGCTCCGCGGCTTTGTAAAGGAACGCTCCTTTGCCAATCATCTCGTTTTTCCTGATAATTTTTAGGAGAGGATCTCTCCCATTTGCGACTATGTAAGCTGTACCCGGGATAATTCGATTATAAAGACATTGGAAATTCAGAAGTCCGCGCCCGCCTTGCCGGCGTAGGATGTATAATCACGGAATGGACGTCAAGACGTCTAATAGAACTCAACTTATCAGTTCATCATCTTTTTCAGTAATACAATTTATTATTAAAGAAAGTATAAATATGCAATTTTGTACCTCAATATTCCGGGAGCCAGAAAGCATTTGGCCCGTGACAATAGGTCGTTCTCTAGATATTGGTAATTAAATAATTAAATATTCAACAATTTGTATCATATACAAGTTTTTCTCTGCCTAATAGTTCTTACAAAAAACGCAACAAGAAACCTATTATAAAAATCGATTTTTATGCATTGTTTATGGAAAATTCCTAGGTTTCTTTCCATAATTAATAAGATTATGATAAAAGGATAAAACAGGACCGGCTCAAATCTTCCAAAAATGGGAATAGCCCCGTAAGGAACGCAAACTTTCCATTTTAGAAGCATTCACCTGTTTTTTATCTGTTTGTTTTTCTGCAGGAAACATAAACAAACAAAATAACAAAACCTAAATCTTACATACATTTAACATGGCGATGCTATCATAATTATATTGACAGTGGGGTGAACAAATTGGTAACGATACAGTACTCACCCATTCGTTATAATATCTATCAGTAAATCTACCGTATGGAAGGAATGCTGATTAAAACTTTAGTTTACGCGGATCATTCCTCCCATGCGGGCCGAAATATAAATTTTTCTTTGTTGCTTTCGTTGTCCTTTTACAGGGCAACTGTAGTACTCTGCACGCAAAGTGGACAAACAAAACTCCAATAATTTGTTCAAAAGGACCCCCGCCTATTTTTACCCAGGATGAAGAAGATTTTATAGCGAATTGGGTTATTTTTCGAGCGGAACGAGGTTTTCCAATGACCCAACAAATTTTGTTGGATTGCGTAAGTCAATACGTAAAGAGTGAAAAAAAAGACTCCATTTGTTAACGATCGACCCGGAAAGCAGTGGTACAAAGCTTTCATGAAACGACATCCCAATTTAACGAAGAGGATCGCTCAAAATCTAACGACGACGAGAGCATCAGTGACGGAGCAAGAAGTGAGAGACTGGTTCCAAAGAGTCCGCACGTATTTTGAAAAAAAGGATTTGTTGTCGCTAGAAGCCCATCGAATTTTTAATCTAGATGAATCTTCATTCAAACTTGTGCCTCAAGACAACACCGTGATAGCGGAGAAGGGTTCCAAGTCCGTATACCAGGTAGTAAGTTGTGCAGATAAAACTGCGATAACAACTTTATTTATAGCCAACGCTGCTGATCAAAAGCCAAATCCGCTCCTTTTGCTTAATTTAAAGAGCACACCGAAAAAGCAAGTTTTGGATAGCTTTCCAAAGGGCTGGGGCATTGGCATTTCGGAAGTGGATGGATGACCGGTGAAACTTTTTACAATTACATTGTAAATATATTTTATGCTTGGCTGAAAGTGAATAACTATATTTTTCCAATCATCCTATATGTCGATGGTCACTCCTCACATTTAACACTGCCTCTTTGCAAATTCTGCCAGGATAATGGAATAGAGCTTGTTGCTCTATATCCTAATTCGACGCATATACTCCAGCCACTGGACGTTGCTTTTTTCCGTCCGGCGAAAGAGGCTTACAGAAAAATACTGAGACAGTGGAGAGTGGAGAATAATGTGATAAATGTGCAAAAATCGATGTTCCCGTCTATATTGAAACTAGCCATAGACAGCTGGGATGCAGCACCAAGTATACGGAACGGTTTTCGAACCTGTGGATTATACCCTTTCAATCCGGACGCAGTCACTTATGATGTTTTGACGAAAGGAAAGAAAAAGAAAAAAACAGAAGATAACAAATACGAAACAGAAAATGAAAATGAAAAAAACGACGACTTAAATAGAAAATTTCTCCAAATTTTTGAAGATCAATTACTCTCACAAGAGGAATTGCAACTATGTAAAGCGAATGAATATGAGTCTCAATGTTCTTGGACTGGGAGTGATAGCAATCAGCGAATCTTTGAAATGTGGAAAAAGTTAAAAATTCTTACAGGTTAACAAAAATATATTCTCTATTTATATTTAAACCTTTTTTTTATAGATTATATACATTTATATCTAATATTAATAGTTTTGTATATTTAATTTACAGAAAGTAACAAAAAATGCTCTCACTTAAGCCTTAAAACTACTGAGACTTCATCCGCCGACTCATTGTTAAGCATTTTTATCGACGGTGACAATATATCAGGAAAAAAACAGTGCGCTAGAATAATCAATGATGTAATATTGCCACAAGAAAGTCCAACCATTCGAGTGATTGCTATCCAAGAAGAAGTTAATCTTGAATGGGCTAGTAGTGAATGTATATTTAGAGAAGCACTTCCTGACGTACAACTTGAAGTTCAATTTGACTGTCAAGATGATCAAATTAATTCAGGAATAGTTATTGAAAATTATCTGGCCGATGAAAATTTTAACAATTTAGAATGTATCAACGCTGAAAGTATCAGAGAAAAGCATGTCGAAGAGACTACGGATAAACTTCAGGATCAAGACAGCTCTTCCAATTTAGATTTGAATAATGCTCCAGATCAGTCAACGAAAAATCTTTCTGATTACCAAGATTATTTGCAAAAATCTCCAGAAACTACAGCAGATCATTCGTGCAATACTTCGCACATTGAATCAAATAATTCAAAGGTTCCGCTGAATCTCTCAAGTCATTCTTCAGAACTTGCTGGTTGTTCGAGCAGTGCGAAAGGATTTTTTAATAATTCTACTTCGACTGATTTCCAAGAGCTTTCAAGTATTTCGAATGAAAGAACATTCGATTCTGAATTAAGAAGCAGTTCACAATTGTCAGTTAATTCTCCACTCACCTCAAATAGTTGTAAAGATAAAGTTGATATTTTGGAAGTGACAGAAAAAGAAAATAATTTGAAAAAAAATTTTCCTATTCCGACGTTTCATCCGAAAAAAAAGAAAAGAAAGAATCAAGAAAATATCCCCACAGTTTCTGTGGTTGATGATTTAGTCGAAATTCTACAAAAAAAAGAAGACGAAAAAAAAATTAAAGCAATGCAAGTTTTCATAAATAAACAGAATAGAGAAAAGGCCAAAGAAATAAAAGATAAAGGAAAAGATATTCAAAAACCCTTGAAAGATAGTAAAAAAATGCTAACAGACAGGAAAAAAGTAATCAGTAATGAAATCAAGCAGTTGAAAAGAAAAATGAAAACCGAAGACGAAAAAGAAAACATCATGTCAACCGAAAAACAGCTAGAAAAGTTAAATCAAGAGTTAATTACTATTGAAGATTCTCTTATAGATGTCTCAATACAACTTTTGGAAACGCAAAAAAAAATTAAATTGTAGAAAATTTAAGCATTTATTCAAGTATAAGTATTTACTGGAATTTTTTTATATTTAAAAAATGTACTTCTCATGATTATTTTCCATAATTTGAATTATTTATTTATTTAATTGTAAGTACTTTAAGTTCGAAAGTACCAAAGACAAAATTTTGCTTAATAAGTAAGAATGAATGTTTTATACTCAAATAAAAAATGAATTTCTAAACGTGTCCACCTATTAACTCTATCCTGTCCACGTACTCACGCTTTCAATTTTTATGTGTCCACGTTCTGAAGAAATAAGTCCCTCTCTTTAATTAGCAATAAAATTCTTTTAATTTACTGAAAGTAAGGGTGTTTTGTTTTAATAGTTAGATAAATGTATAAGTTAAAACTTTATATTGAAAGATTTTCAGTAATACATACAATTTTTGAGAAAATCGGGTATATATATGGCAGACTACAAAAACTGTCCACGTACTGTCCACCTCCTCTACCTTATTGTATAAGTATTTTTTTGTTTCGTGAGATTCGGTGCATTAGATCAGAAGATATGCACTGTTTTGTTTTCAGGTGCGTTAAGAGTGGAACGGCAGCGTATAGTAGGGTAGGATGGGGAACGGAAAGAAACAGATGCTAACCCTGTATCTACATGGGCGCTCTGTATCCATTCACTCTCCGTGTTTCTCGGTTGATCGGAGCTCGGAGTGCAGGTGGCCAACCGTTTTGGTTACTTCGCGCGGATATCAAATGTCCCTAGGCAGCCACTGCCGGTTCGCAAGATGGCTATCGCCGCGCCAGTTTTCAAAGAAAAATGTCGCGTTTTTGCAAAACAGATACAAAATTGAACCAGGCTTCACTGCGCTTTGCGATAAAAAATTCAATTTTCAGTTTTAAAATAAAATAAAAACATCCTTCCTAGATATTAAGTTTATGGGTACATAAGGTTTGATGTGGAAAATTTAGCCAATTTCATAAAAGTCGACTAAGAATTTTGAGATTAAAATCTCATGGGTTTTCAAAACTGCTCCAGATAGCGATTAAAAAACAAATAATTAAATTTTTGCATGAATAAAATCTTTCTACTGATATATGGGATGTTGAATAAGAATATAAAATGTTTGATCTAAAAACATTATTCTGTTCCGAAAAAATCAAAGTTAAGGATGGCGATTTAATAAATCTCACAAAAAATGCAAAATTGACGAGTTTTTCACTTTTTCAAATTATTATAATAATCTCGACAAATTTTCATTGTTATTCCCTTCTAATAGATTCTCCAAGTTTTTGTAATTTTTTCCATTTGATAAATTTTAAAATATAGATGTATTAGTAGTGTAGTGTTCAGTTTATATTATACATAAATGTGTGAGAAATAAGAAATTAAATATCTACGTTTGCACGCCTGGATAAATTAAATTTTAGTAAATGAGAAAAAAAAAGGTTTTCATATTGGTTCAAACTTTTTTTTGTATATTTCGTAGAAAATGTTGATGTACATTTGATGAAAACAATTACGATGTAGTAAACAAAATTTGTTAAGTTGTCAAAAAAATTGCAGTCAAACAACTCTTCTAAAATTATTTTTTAGCGACGTAGATTTAATGGAATTTTTAAAACAATTCTTTTGCATAAAAAGACACTTAAAGTAATTTTTTTTACGAAAGAAATTCTTTCAAGCAATATAATTTTCTGTTATTATAATGATCACAATTCACTATTTTGCAAGAACGTGACGTTTCCCCTTCAAACAATTGAAAACTGGCGCGGCGAAAGCCATCTTGCGAACCGGCAGTGGCCGCCTAGGGACATTTGATCTCCGCGCAAAGTAACCAAAACGGTTGGCCACCTGCACTCCGAGCTCCGATCAACCGAGAAACACGGAGAGTGAACGGATACAGAGCGCACATGTAGATACAGGGTAATTACGCTTGATACGGGTGATTAGCCTCACCGAGCGCCAGCATGCGTTTTCCGAGGAGCATCAATGCATTGCTCACTGTGTCTATGTACACGGCAGCTTACATCGTGTGAGTTCGCCTGGTGTAGGATTGAACTAAATGTGCTTGATCGCACACTAAGTTATCATTTTTGAGCAGTACCTTTTCTTTTTACGCATCTTATACTTATATGTATATCTATTGGTTCACATGTCTTTTCATTGTTCTATTTTACATTTAATTCCTTTTCGGATTATATAACATGTACACGCATATGTGTATACAACTATTTATAATATTCACTTGGTCGCTTCCGTATGTCCTTGCGGATTGAAATTTTCTTATTACCTTATTTTGAAGAAAGAAAAGGAAACGAATTTTAGGGTGGATAACTTAGTAACGAGGTTACTAAGCGATGTTAATTTTTGTTTTTAAGAGTTAAAAATGTCATTTCGATTTTTCATTCTATTTCTTACCACATTTCTGCGTTTTTAATTGCTGACTCGAGGAATTCGTACGAATTCGAGTTACATCCACCTTGGTATGATTTGAGTGGCCGTCTACTAAGTCATATTTTTAGTAAATTGGAAATCATTATATTTAATTATAATTTTTCAATTTCTCAAAAAAAAGGGGGGAGGGGTATGTAACAATAAGTTCGAGCGCGTTGGTTCTCGCGCTTCGCGCTCGAAAATATATTGATCTCGGTCTTCGCGCTCAATTGTGTATTCAACTTGCGCTTCGCGCTCGATAATGTATGTTCCTCGCGCTACGCGCTCGGTCTTTGTATTTCCCTCACATTTGTGCACAGGCCTTTTAAAATTGAAGGTCAAAACATCGACAACTGTAATTGAGTGATTGTGAATTATCTTTTGTTAAAGCTCCTTCGGCTTTAACGAACACATTCTCATCACGTATCTCGTGCTTTGCACTCTATTTTGTCGAAAATGCGAAATTTTCTACATTATGTTCAACTCTATTATATACTACAAAATGAAGTACAAATGTTATTTTTCATGGTTACTTTGATATTTGCAAATTGTTATCAAACCTTTTATTGCAACTTGTGTCGTTTTCCCATAAATTTAATTTGTTTATTTTCAATGTTATTTGTTACGATTCAAACTAAAAATATGCATCCTAGCAAAGGTGGTCCTAAGCAAATTTGTAGATATAATTTAGGTGAACATTTTTGTTAAATAAATAGTTATTCTAACTTGTGTCCTGTTTCCAAAAAGTTGATTTTTTAATTTTTCATATATTTTTATAACAAGAGTTTATAACAAATTTGTAAATATTTTTTGGTTGAACAACTTTTGTCTTTTCATTTTTTTCGTCACTTGTGTCGTTTTTCCAAAAATTTAATTTTTTTTGTATCTTATTTTTTACGTTTAAAGAAAATCTACTCGTCCTGTCTAAAAAATATTAATAATAAATTTGTAGATCCTTTGTGGGTGAAGAACTTTTGTCTATTAATTTTTTTTCGTACCTTGTGTCGTTTTTCAAAAAATTTAATTTTTTTATTTTTAATGTTATTTTTTACGATCAAAACAAAAACTACGCCTCCTATCAAAAAATTATTGATGACGAATGGAGAAACCCAAACACCAATGGTTGGTGTCTGCTGGAAAAAAAATCGCGAAACACCACCGAACGCTGCGTAAGCACGGTTCATTAGTGTTTCGCGCAATGGCCAGTGGCGCCTACGCAACAATAACCAAAACATGACTGAGTCGTTCGTGCGCGTCACTGGCCATAATCTACGCATTAATAGTTAGTGCGTACGCGAGGCGCTCATCGCTGTCCAAAACAATAACGAATCACGCCGAGGCGCATGAGACTTTAGGGCGAAAAACATATACAGCCGCTGCGCACACATAAGCGAGTATGACGCGCGCATCGACGCTTCATGATTATGCAAAAACGGTTGTTCGATTGAAGCATCAAATGCGAAGTTCAAGTGTCTCTTGTTATTAGTTGAATAAATGATTATATTTCGTACAACATTTGGATGGTAGGAATATATCTGGATTCCGGGAAGGTTCGGATCACGTTCGCCGTGAAAGAAGATACGAAAGCCTGATCTTAAAAAAAAATAAAATAAAAAAATAAAAAATAAATTTGTGTTTAATTGTTCATATTTGTTATGGCTGTCAGCTACTTTTATTTTGTTCCGCTTCCAAGCTGAATTTTAACGATAAGTAAAGTTAAAACATCGAGCTCTACACGATTTTTCAAAGACCGCAACACTCACTAGTATGCGCGTAGCGGTTGTAGATATTTTTGACATAAAAGTCTCATACGCGACAGCGCGATTGCTTATTGTTTTGCACATTGGTGAGTGCCGCGTACGCATTAACTATTAATGCGTAAACGTATTCCAATGACGCGCACGAACGACTCAGTCGTGTTTCGATTTTTATTGCGTAAGGCATCACTGGCCACTGAGTGAACACTAATGAATCGTGCGTGAACACTAATGAATCGTGCGCACGCAGCGTGCAGTGGTGTTAAAACGCTTTTTTCACGACAAACACCAATGAGTCGTGTCAAACGCAAGAATCAATGGTGTTTGGGTTTCTCCGTGCAGATGAGTGTTTACTCTTTTTTGGAAGGATAAATTTTGTCTATTCATTTTTTTCATAGCTTGTGTCGTTTGTTCAAAAATTTAATTTTGTTATTTTTAATGTTGTTTTTTACGAATAAACCAAAAACTACGCATCCCATTAAAAAATGATCAATAATAAATTTGTAGCTGTGTTTTGGGTGAACAACTTTTGTCTTCTTAATTTTTTTTGTAGCTTGTGTCGTTTGTCCCAAAATTGAATTTTTTTATTTTTAATGTATAAAGATGGTAGTGATTGATGGCCTTTGGTCTTTGTAATTCATATTATTGTAAGATTCATAATTGAAACATTATTATTTAGAGTAAGACTTATGTTGTATTCAGTTGTCACCCTGTAAACTGTCGAGAAAGGGAGTAGAGGGCGCGCGTGAGGAGGAAAAAGTTAGTTGGCGTGGAGACGCCGAGAGATCTAGCTTTTGGAGATCGTTCGGGATTGATCGGCTCTTTGGCTTTGTTGGCGT
>CAKNYM010051271.1:0-45419 GCA_932195095.1 Andricus curvator | reverse complement strand
AACCATGATCGTAGCTTCCGGAGCCTACAACTTCTCACATAATATAAGAACAATGTATTTGAATGAAACATATCAAACATTTTATCTTGAACTGAAACCATATCTGTATCTCAAACAAAACTTTTCGTAGAAATATGAAAAATTGTATAAGAATATGTATTTTATTAAAAGATATGGAACATTTTATCTTAAAATGAAACTATACCTTTATTTACAAAAAAATTTTTTTACACATATAAAAAAATTAAATAAGAACTACGTATTTTAATGAAAACTATATATTTCAATAAAAAATGTCAAACATCTTATCTTAAACTGAACCGATATCTTTATTATAAAGAATTCTTTCGTAGAAATCTAAAAAATAAATAAAAACTATACCTTCCTAATTTATTTATCTATTTTTTAAATTAATTAATCATTCGATTAATTAATTAATTAGTTCGATTATTTAAATGAATCATTCGTTATTGTATCAGGATTCCTGTTGTTAATAAATTACTTATTTATACGAACGTATGACATTGTTCATATTTTAATTTCCTTTCCTATTAAATTAATTCTTCACCCCAATATAAAATTAGAATGTCTGTTATTTAATTTCAATTTCTAATTACATTTTATATTTCATAACAGTAGTTTTGTTTATGAAATACAATGTGACAATATTATTATTAAAAAATATGTAATCAGTTTTGCACTATTTTTTTGTCCTAACTAAATGTAATGAAAAAAATATTGTTTGTTTCTCCATGCTTTTTTTCAAACATATTTTTTGCAAAAAAAACTTTATATAATTTTGATAGACAAATTTGGAATTCAGTAATCAAATTTGGTATAATTATAAGTTAAATTTTGTTTCTTGAGCCAAGAAATACTTTAAATTCATTTTATCCATGTTACGATTGAAACCTTTCATATTTCCCGCAGCTAGAAAAAAAGATTTTAACGATTTTTTTACTTACAATTACTCTAATATTTAGAAAGATATGAAACTTCAGTTATGTGATGCATAAAACCGATTGTTATTACGAATAATATCAATTAATTAATTTCTAACTAATTTTGCCTATACTTGCCATGTAAAAACAGACTGGAAATACTCCCAGTGCCATCTGCGCTCCACGCTTCACTTGATCGTACTAGTGAACTAACGCTAACATACAGTCGTTGCAGGGGGCTGCATAATACCTTCTCATTAGGATGAGAATGTAATAGCAAACAATCAGTTAATATATTTAATTCTAGTTGATCTTTCAAGATTTCTTTTCTTTTAATAAAAATTTTCATTTCTAATATCAACTGTTGAGGATCCGAAAAAAGTCCTACAGAAATTTGTTCCCTCTATGGGTCTTTTAGCTGAATGAGAAAACATGATGTGAACATTTTAATAATTGTAGGCTAAAATCAGGTTCAGAGAAATTTTGCAGCAAAACTTGCTTTTTCTTTTTATAAAACTGTGGGTCAGATGCAACATGGTACAGAAGAAGTTTTATTTCTGTTATAATATAATTAATTCTGAAAACGAACCTGTAAAATATCCATAAACAACGCATAAAAATAAATTTTGAGATGTTTTTGTGTGTTTTTCGCAAAAAACTATTAAGCACAAAAAAATTGCATGTGACACAAATTGTTAATTTTAATAGCACCTAATAGCTTCAAAATCTTGTTTTGTTTAAATGTCAATAATTATGGGAGATTCATCATGATTTGTAAAAAAAATGTTTAATTAACAACATCTAATGAACGACCATGAATTCCCGATATCACCTCATATCGTCAGATTGAGAAGTTCATTCTGCATAATTTTCACAAAAAAATCATGGGACGTTTTAGATCATACCATCTCACCTATGTGGCTACCGGACAGTAACATCTATATGATATACTAACGTAAAATCATAGATTCCAAGAATGTGAGAGGCATTATATTTTGGTTAGAGTTTCATGTTAGATTAGTAGAAAAAACCTAGAGCCTGACAACCATGACCAGTATATTGGATGTTATTAAAAGCATTACCTAACAAGCTAGACGTGAACCCACACATATTGCTGTATAAGAGTTTAATGACTTACTTTTTAGATCAACTGATTCGACTGGAAAAAGTTAAAACTGACTTGATCAGAATGTAACTTCACACATATCTATTAGTATTATATAAGCAGACTAGTAGAAAATGGGCGACTTTACACCTATGCCAAAAGTGCTTCCTATGGGGACGGCGATTTGTCAAGCTCAGCTTAGAGGGCAGCACCATGAGTGGAGATATACCTTGTACACAAGAACAAGGCATTATCTACGGTTTCCTTAGTTTTTGTTATTTGGAAAGCGATTTACTCCTTATTTGTACACCCTAATGCCACATGCACACCTGGCATTTCGAAAATAGTGCTTAAAGCAATCACCTCAATGCTGCGTTATGAAGGACTGATATTATTCGAATAGCAGACGTTACCACCGTTGGAACCGTCGTCTTGTGTATCTCCGCGCGCACTAGCGACCCTAGCGGCCGCAAGTGTCATTTGCCGTCCCCATATTTGTTTATAGTTTTTATATTATACTGTGTAGTTTGTTATTATATAACTAATTGCCAATATCAAATATTTTGGAAGCAAAATTTGGTGTATATGTCGCCAGTGGTTTTTGCACACTGTTGTTCATGTCGACGTCCTTAAACGATAAGGCATTTTAACCAGTTATATCTGGAGAACATGTATTGTTGATGCGTTTAATGTGATTTATGTGAGAGAGTTAGTATAGTGTCGGTTGAGCAGGTTTAAATCTTATATTCTTGAATATATATATATATATATATATATATATATATATATATATACCATTAAACCATTTCCCTTTCAGGGTAGGCGTGACACTACCCGATTCGGGTAGTGTTTCTAGGTTTTTCTTGTAGTTATAAATAACTACAAGTGTGGGCTCACCACACCCACGATGTGCCAACAGCACTCATGTCAGTATTCTTGAATGGTCACCCATCCAAGTACTAACCGCGTCCAACGCTGCTTAACTTCAGTGATCTGACGAGAACTGGGTTTTTCAGCGTGGTATGGCCGTTGAATAGTTTGGGTTAATTAGCTAATAGATGTGAGTTTTCCGTACGCACACGAATTTACATTATAGCTGACATACTAACAGTATATTAAAGGAACACCAACATCTGTGGCGAACTCGGTTTCTGATTAAAGGCATACAGTGCTCTCCCGCAATAGCCAAACTTCTAGATTAGTCAATAGTCGACTTCCTGGATGTTATCTTTTGACATTCATCTGCACGCAAGAAACATCACGTCAGCGCCACGTGGTGTGACGTTAGATTTGGCCATTGGTGAAACATCCATTTTCATCGATTTGGCTATTTGTGGGAAAGCATCGTTTTGATATTAAAAATCAATAATAATATAAATATAAATATATATATATATACATAAATCAATAATAGAAATATATATATATATTAGAATCGATAAACTATAACTCAGTAAAATTACTCGCAGTCTTAGTTTACACTGGCAAACAGATCCATGAAATTAGATTAAACGCATTGATAGTCCACCATAACTCCAACTTGGGTGGCCACGCTCGCGTCTCGAACTCATCTGCCCTGCTCAGTACTTCTGCCCAGTACGGACACTTTCGCTGAACACAGGTCCGCACTCCCCGCCTCTTTACCACGCGTCACGCTCTCGTCCCTGCTCTCTCTCTCTCTATCCCTCCCTTTTACCCCTCTCACCTCCTCCCACTTTCTTGAACCTCGCTTTCGGTCTCTTTTTCGTTCACGAGTTCGTTCGTATCAGGTCATCACCAGATTTTTAAATGTGACACATGGACCGTCAATGGATATTTTTGGTTTCTAATTTTTAGAGTCGGTTCGATTTTGTAGGTTTCGCCCAGAATCTTTCGAGTAATTACATAAGGTCCGCGATAGTGATAGTATATCGCCCAGTCTGTACTCCACCCCGATATTTTGGTGTTGATCGTGCCATATCTTATACTCTTTTTGAGCTTTTTCAATTTCTTTTACTATTTCAAGCCGTAACTCTTTCAGATATCGATAGGTTTCGTAGTGCTCCGTAAGTTCTGTGGTGATATCTTCCTCGAAACGCGGTAGATAATCATATAGGACCTCAAACGGTGTCTTGTGCGTGGTTTTATTAACCGATGTGTTTGATACCTTGAACAATTTGTTTGAGAGTATTATCCTATTCGGAATTTATTCCCTCCCAGGCTCCAGCTCTCAACGGGGCTAAAATGGTTTGATTAACCCTCTCTATCTGACCAGTGGCGAGAGGGTGCCTATTCGAGTTGAAAGTTTTTTTAATGCCATGATTTTTGCAAAGATCTCGAAAATTTTCAGAGGTGAAACTCGTACCTCTATTACAAATGAATCGATTTGGCGTACCAAAACGTTCAATTACCCCATTGAGTAGCTTGATTGTCCCCACGGTTTCCGTGTTTTTTGTAGCTTCAAGTATCACGTATTTAGTTAGGTTGTCTATTATCGTTAGCGTGTACCGATTGCTGCGTTTACTTGTTGGAGAAAGACCCAAATGGTCTAAATGTATCATCGTAAATGATCGTTCCCCAGAGGAATAGAGTATAATTCCCCTGGCTGTCGACCTCTGGGTTCTTACTCATTAAGCATGATAGACATCTTGCTGTATGTTCTTTGACATACCTGCGCATGTTCGAGAAATAATAATAATTAAGGTAAAGGTACTTATCATGATTCGATTTATAAATAATTTTGAAGTATATTTTTGTGCAAAGAAAAAAATTTTTGTTTTTGTTTTTAGGAATTGCAATAGGAGCATTTTGTTGTGTTCGTCCAAATTTAATCGTTGAATTCTTGTTTTGTTTTCAGGAATTCTATACATTCACTTGATTATAGGACGTTAAATGGGATGTTGAATTTGATTTTAATCTAATTTAAAATTCTTAAATTTCTATATAAAGGTCGTTCCGCTTTTTCATAAATATAACAACTTTGCTTAGACTAAATTAAACTGCTAATAGGCGTTTCGCATTTGGAAAAGATCAGCGCATTCATTGATATAAACATTTTGAAAATATATTCTACTATCGTTCAAAAATTAATGAAAATCTCAAAACCCCCTCAAAATTTATCTCATGATAGGTACCTTTACCATACGCATCTTTGCTAAGACCTTATTGATGCCAAAATGACTGGTTACATCGTCGTAGCGTATTGTCAGAGCTTCTCGCATAGCTGCTGGCACCACGTATAGTCAAACCTCCATGTTACTTCGTTTTTCTGATCGGTACATATGTCCTCCCTCTAATCGAAATTCGCAAGTTGCGCCCCGTTCGTCCATCGGTTTCTCGAAGATTTTAATTATTCGATTCAATTTGGGGTACTTCGGTTTTATCCGCGTAGTCACGGGGAAAGGGAGCTCGAGATAGAGCATTTACGTGTCTCATTTGGTCTCCCTTCCGGTGGCGAATCCTATAATCATAGTCGCTTAGAGTATGTGCCCATCGCGCAACTTGCGGGTATTTTGTTCTGGGTGCGTTTAAGAAAACTAGCACTTGGCAGTCGGTTACTATGGTAAATAGCAATGTAACTAAAAATGATCGGAGTCTTTCAGCCACCCTTACAGTCGCGAGAAGCCCCAGTTCGCTTGAATGGTACCGAGACTCTGTCTCGGACGTTCTCCGACTGATCACGTACACAAGGCCTAGATTCTTTTTGTCATCTCCTTCTAGGAACATTGCGCCAAGATCCGCAGAGCTGGCATCTGTATGCAGCTCGGTAATTCCGAACGTTGGTGAGTAAACCTTTCAGATTGGGTTTGAAGTTAATCGGTTTTTCAGTACAAGGGATGCGTCTTCATGTTCCTTTGACCAAAGAAAAGCTGCATTCTTACGTGTCAAACAAGTAAGTGGTGCTGCAATTTTGGAGAAGTTTGGTACGAAAAGACGGAAAAAGCTCGTGAGCCCTAAAAACCGGTGGACAGCGTGTACATCTCGCGGTTCCTTAAATTCCTCTATGGCGCGAACCTTTCCGTCGCCAAGTTCTACTCCTTCTGAGCTTCTCGAGCACAAAGTAACATTTCAATAGCTTCAGGGTCAGTCCGGCTTTTACCCGCGCTTCAAGAACCTGCCTCACTCTGTCTAATAGCTCTTCCCAGTCCTGTCAAAAAATAAAGATATCATCGATGTAGAAAAGTAAAATTCGATTCCTGACTGTCCCATGGCCAGCTCCATCAATTTTGAAAAGTAAGAAGGGGCATTCATCAGACCGGATATTGCGCAAGTGAACTCATCCGCAGTGATGAAAGCCGTTTTTGGGCACGCTTCTGGTTTTAACCGAAGATGGAGGTATCCATGAGCCAGATCCAGAGTAGCAAAGATCTTGGCCCCAGACATGGATTCGAGATATTCGTCGATATTAGGCTGGGGATACTGAATTCTTTGTGTTTGGTTATTTAAACAACGGTAGTCAACGACTATGCGTGCCTCTGAATTTTTCTTCCGAACCAAAACTACTGGGCTCGCATAGGGAAACAACGTAACAGTAACAATTCCTGCGTCCCTCCAATCTTTAACGATTTCGCGAATGGTTTCCCGCTCGGCATGCGTCGCTCGGTACGGCTTCGGACATATCGGTACAGATTTCGGTTGTTCTACTATGTCCATTTCGATTAATTTTGGACAACCAAGTTCATTGAGGTTTTTAGCAACACAGTGTCGGAACTCGTTCAGTATATATTAACTTTTCTCGTTGAGATTCTGTAACGCTTTCCCATGTAAACACTTCCTCGGATTTAACTGGTTCTACTCTTGGAACTAACACGCACTGAGATGTTTTGGCCTCTAACGCCATCTACCTCGAAATCCCCGCGTACAACTCCCACTGATTTGACAATGTTGCAATTTGACAATTTGACAATTCACTCGATTTACGCTCGACTTGAAAATTTTCGGTAAGACCGGTTGTGGCTTTAATCTTGTACACTGCACTATCCGCATAAATTAATGCTTTCAATGGTTTTCCATTAAATTTAACCGGCTGAACGTACATAAGAGAGGCCTCGGTAATCGTGTAATTGACAGTATTTACGTTCGAGGTTTCTAAAGATCGGGGGTTTCCACAATTCTGCCTCCCATGTGCCTTTTGATTGCAGTTCGTGCAATAGGGTTCCCGTTTCGGTTCGGAGCATTCGCGTCCAAAGTGCCCAAGTTTTTGACAGTTTAACACCTAACCTTGTCCTTTTTCTCGTCTTTATTCTCTTTTTCCTTTGAAACCCCTTGAGTTTTTAATTTCTCGTCTATTTCTTTATTAGAATTAACCTCAGAGTTTCCGAAGCCCTTTCTATCTGCCCGGTTATTATTCTTGTAAGCACTTTTTACCGTTCGGTCCGACCTTTCAAGATCCGCGATGAGATTTTCTTCCTTTTCGTGATACGCTGCTGACGCGCTTAGCATAATGTCTCGAGATTTAAGCCCTAAAAGTATTTGATCTTCAGTCTGGGTGAAGTTCAGGGACAAATTTTGAAACAGCTTTAACTAATTAAGAAAATACGAAGACAATGTCTCATTTTGATTTTGTACTCGGTTCTGAATTTTCGTAAACGCTTCCGCCATGTCAATTTTTCGAAGGAAAGTATTACAAAAAGCTTGCCCAAACAACGGCCAGCTTGTCAATTCACGTTGTCGAGTTATAATAAAACAAACCCGCGAACCACCGCCAAAATGGCATTTTACCGTTTGTATTAGAAAAGACTCTGGCCAGTTATTTACGCATGCTGCCATTTCAACCTACTCAAGCCACAGTTTGGACTCGTGATAGCCCTTTCCCCATCAAAATTTTTGATAGTTTTTGCAAAAAATCTGGCATAATATGAAATTCGCGTTGAGCTGTTTGGTCTTGAGCAAGTTGCTGCGTCACAATCATATTTTGCTGTATAACCTGATTCACTCGCCCCTTTTTTTTGTCGCTACACGCTGGACTATTTCCTGACGACAGATATACATTAAAAGCAGGCAGATCCTGAACGGGGAACCCCTAAACGGGCGGTGGATTTCTCGGATCGAACGTTGGCATATTCAAATCCGGCTTTCTCGGACCTAAATTACTTGGAATAAGGTTACTCAAATTTTGTTTACGCTATTTATATTTTCAGGCAATATCTGTGATCTTTGCATCCTTACATATTGGCTATTATAATATGTACTCGGTACATTCGGTAAACCAACGCCCGCTGCGTTTCCTGTAACATAACGCTAGCTGTCCATGGAAGGCAGAAATTAGCAACAGTTGTATCTGCGTGCCGTATCAAGAAAATGGTGTCTCGAACTCCACTACAGTTGATTCTTAAACCAATCTCAACTTTTATTCACTCCAGGTTTTTTTTTCACTCGCGAGCACAATGGGAAGAAATTAGAATCACTACCCCACATTTAGAATATTACAGTCGATAAACTTTGAATCAGTAAAATCACTCGCACTCTTAGCTTATTGTTAGATTGGGAAACAAGTCCATGAAATTAGATTATACGCATTGATAGAAATTCATCTGCCCTGCTTAGCTCTTTTGCGCAATACGGACCCTTTCGCTTAACACAGGCCCGCAGCCCCCCTCTCTCTACACGCGTCACGCTCTCGTTCCTGATCTTACTCTCTTCAGCAAACATATGTGACCGTCCGCGAAGAAAGGGACCTAAAGCGGAAAAAATCGATTTTCATTTTCTTACGCCTATCGATACTTTCTGAGTTACTCTTTCATTTCCAATAATTAGAACTATTTTAAGTTAATTACTTTTCTTGTTATTAAGCTACAAACATAAGAATGATAAGCGTGCGCGGAGACCGAACGAGAGGCCTACGAAAGCCAGCTCACCACTTACCACTACAGCTGTACGCGACGTGTCTGTGAGCTCCACTGGCTCGTGCGTATAAGTGTAGTGGTAAGTGGAGGGGGTGCTTTTCGTAGACATATCCCCACTACTCAAATTCTGGCTTGCGGACGCTGCTACAATTGTCCATCCTGTAAAATTCAGCTTCGACGCATTAGGTTCCTTTCTTCGCGGACGGCCACATATATGTTTTTGCAAGGGGTCTTAGCGGGACATTTTACCGCAAACAAGGGGTCTCATCGGGACACTTTCATCTTAATGGGACCGTCCACCTAAAACCTCATTCATGTAAATTTTATAATCACGTAAGTGTTGAAACCTTTTTTCAAACACATCTTGACATATTAATGTATTTATATTGTGTATAGAGCAAAACGATTTTTTAGCCGATAAAAATACTGAAATTAAACAAAAATGTTAGAAAAACTAAAATCAAGACCCAAAAAAACTTGATATGCGATATTCCAATGTTAAATGTACACACGCTTATTATAGAAAAAGCGTTACGTTGGGGGGGGGGGTCAAAATGTCAGGAAAAAGCGTCACGTATTTTTTGAACGGCTCAGCTCCTCACGTAAAACGATGGATCTGCAGATCCTGCTTTCTTGCAAACACCAAGGCTGTTTTCCGAGGCCTGGTGTCTACGAAAAATTTGAAATAATGTTTAAAATCATAATAATTTTAATGCAAACTATTATTACATACAATAAAAGCAATCAACATCCGGGTATTATCAATATATTCCTTTATTTAAAAATTTTTTAAATTATTTGTGTTAATTTTGCAATTAATAATTGTTGTATTTGCAGATGCTGCCTTTTCAATATTTACACTTTTTTCTGAGGTCCCGTGATATGAAAAAAGCCGGATCTTCGTACTGCTTTTTTACAAAATATCACGTCTCCTGAGACCCGGTCGGTGTTCGGCAAAAAGTAATCATCTTAAAGATCCGTCTTTCTTGTGTAACTTTAAGTGTCCGCACAATTTTCTACAGATCCTGCTTTCTTAACAAACAGGACTCGACAAAATTGTATATCCCTCTTTATTACAATAATTATAAAAAAATTTATCGACAATTATATTTACAATTTAAAAAAACGATTTTCATAAATGGATATATATTTTTTCTACGATTCCAAGGACATAAAAAACTCATTTTCGATTTTTTACAGATCCTGCTTTCTTAAACATCACGGTAGTATCAAAAAATGGTTAAAGGAGATTTTCTAGGCCTTTTTAAAAGAAACAATGTTTTCTTCTACAATTTCTTTCATCTCACGTTGTTTGACTAATAATTTGAATTATCTACATATCAATCGAATTTCGTTTAATAGAAGAAGATTGAGTATATTACATAGTTTGGCCGGAAAACAGTATTATTTATTGTTTAAAAAACGTTATCACGATTAAAACAAAAACTATGCGTCAAAACATATTATTATTTTCCTACCTGCTCTAATTTTTCTTACCTTGATAAGGGTGCTGTATGAGCACCAAAACGTTGGAATGCAATAGGAGCATTTTGCGGTGTTTGTCCAAATTTGATCGTTGGATTTTTGTTTTATTTTCAGGAATTCTATACATTAACTTGAGTATTGGACGTTAAATAGGATTTTGAATTTCATTTTAATCTAATTTAAAATTCTTAAATTTCAATATCAAAAGTTTGATCAAAGAATAGTTTGTAGTAAATTTGTAGATCTTCTTGAGGTAAACAAGTTTTCTTATTAATATTTGTTAGTATTTTGCATCATATGGTCAGAAAATAGAATTTATGTTTTTAAACGCATTTTCGATGGATAAAACCATAATGGTTTGTCTTTTTTTGAGGCCTTATAAAGAGGTGCGATAAAGCACAATCCAATCTGATCAGTTATTCGAAAGTTATCGTGCCTACAGGGTACAGGGTACAGACAGACAGAAACCTTAGTAAAAATATCTGTTTTTTTTTCTCACTCAGGGGGTCTCAAAACGTGGAGATTTGATGCAAACCGACGAAGTTTTAACATAAAATTAATACGTCATCACTAGGACGAGAGTGTAAAAATTGTTGTCTTATGGAAAATTGTAACTGCAAAAGGTTATAAAACTTGATTAAAGAATTATTCAATATTGTTTATTTGTATCAAATTTTTAACTAAACCTTATTATACCAACAGATCCTCCAAAAAATATTAGTTTAAAGCACCAAAAAGTAACCAATCCTGAAAAAAAACACTTTTGTTTACTAAATTGTTTATAAAAAACGAAACAACACTTATTTATTCGATACTGCTGAACATCGTGTTTAAGAAGTTCCTGCACTGATTAAAATTATTTTAGACTAAATATAAGTTTTACCTCCTCTTTCAAAATTTCCAATTTTTTTTAGAGTTCTGAGTAGATTAAGCATAGTACTGAAGTTTCTGACGCTGTGCAGTAATAGTTCTAACAAGCTTCACAATGAAAAAATTGTTGAGAAAAATGTTCATCTACCACATTACAGAAACTGGATTTTTCACAATCCTTTAGTTCCGAAAGAGTTCTGGAGTTCTACGCAAACAAAATTTCGAAAAAATAAAAAAACATAAAAGTTGCAACTTTTCTTAAATTCCGTAATTAACAAAAAATGTTGAAAGTTGTATGAGTTCTGATGAGAGCCCCCTCCCCCAGTGGTCTATTTAAATCTCTAATACCACGTTTTGATCAAACAAAAATTTAAAAAGCTACAACAGTTTCAAGAAACGCAAAAATTGTGAATTAAAAAATTTAAAGAGTTCCAGGATATCGGATTCGAGTTCTGTTCCCTCCCAAAAGTTCGATCCCTTCATGAAAAATTGGCTTCCAACACTTTCTGTGTAAAACGATTTTTTCGAATACTCGGGTTAAAATACAAAAAAATAGTTTTACACAAAAAGTATTTAAATTAGCCAATTTTATTCACTCCGAATACATGTTTGATTCAAAACAGGGGTAGGCTCTAAGTATCTAAAAAACATGTAATTTTAGTAGTCTTAGCCCACAGACCTTATATTATTAATTATATTTTATAACAATAAACTCAGGAACAAATGTTGCACTTTTTTCTTTTGTTTTTTAACTGTTCTTGGAAATATTCTCTAACGTTCAATTTATTCAGAAGAAATTGACGAAAGGTTTCAAGAGAATTCTTACCACCGGTTCCTCTTTCAAACATCATGGAAATTCTGAGTTGTTTACCATTTCCTTCCTGACTTTTGTTCTCCGTTTGTACCGCATCGACCACCAGAATAAACACCAAGAGAGGCTCTTTGCTTTGACAATGTCGAAAACCATAAGTATTTACTGGATATGTTACCCGATCAGAAGAACCAGCCTCAATTTTATTTTCTTCTTCCCGGCGCGCTTTTTTTACAGAATCTTCTTTTTGTAAAAATTCTCGACGTCTTTTGCGTGCATGACTCCAAGAATCTTCATATGCTCTGAGTTCACCAGCCCAATATGGGTGTTCTTTTCCTTCTAGG
Source organism: Andricus curvator (assembly GCA_932195095.1). Classification (NCBI taxonomy): domain Eukaryota; kingdom Metazoa; phylum Arthropoda; class Insecta; order Hymenoptera; family Cynipidae; genus Andricus; species Andricus curvator. The sequence continues at coordinate 33,039 of CAKNYM010051271.1, read as the reverse complement.
TTCAGTTCCTTAGCTTCAATCTGAAAATTATTTTCAATTTTCAGAAAAGTGGAACATTAAGATAAAGGGAGCAATACTTACACTATCGTCGGGAATTGAAGGTACGACTAACGCAAGTACTATTAAAAGTCACTGCTGATTACTCGTTCAAAAAAGGAGCGAGAATCTTTTTTTTTTAACCCGTTGAACCCCCTAAGAGATATTTTTGACCTTTTGAAGATAATGTACACTAATAATATAATAATATTAATATAATAATAATAATATAATAATACATAATGTACCGACAGAAAGTTTGGGTAAATTACCTTTGGCAGTTTGAAAATTCATACTTCACCTCAAAGACAAATATCTGTGCAGAAACTGAATCTACGACCTTGTAAGTAGAATAATTTAAAAGATTAGAAAAATTCGCGTCAAATCAGCCTACGTTGAAATTATTTTAATGAACGAGTCAAGAAATATTTAGTTTCAAACTTAAAAGTTTTTTTTAGCTAAATGAACATTTTGAAATCTTGAGTTCAACTCATTGCCGAATCTAGAAAAGTGTTCCTAAGAATTTGGAAAATAAAAAAATCAAGAAAAATTCAACTCTTTAAATATAAATCAAAACCACGATTAAATATTATGTAATTGCTGAGTATTCATTCATAATATTTACTCGTGCGATAATAATTTTTAGGAGACAAAAGTCCTAGATTCGTTTTTGACCTTCATTTGTTTATAAGGTGGAACTTCATACCCAACTAGATATACCGCTTCGAAGTACTATGGATTTATTCACTATGGGTGTATTTATTTGTTTTCATTTTATGAACATTTTGCTTCCTCATAGGTGTCACATACATTTCCTTCCTCGTAGAGGGAGGTTTTCCTCTAACAAAAGAAAAAAAAGGATGCGTTCAATATTTTTCAAAACTTACGTTCCTGTCTTATCGAAAATCTTATTTTCAGAAAGTCAGAGAGCCCATTCAGATTTCAATCGGTGTGTTCTGTCCCAATGAAAAACTTTTTAACTTACGGTCGTGTTATATTCCAAATTAAAAAAAAGTTTTCTTCATATAAACAATATAACCTTTTTTTTAAACTCACTAATTCGTTTTTCGTTGATCAAGAATGGTCATCGAAAGTTCGTCAATAGGTCAATTCACACGTATCGAAGACGCGAACAATTACATCAAATACAATACTCTTATATTCCCAATTTAAAAAAGAATCCTCTTAAAAACAAAGTAAATAATTCTGTTAAGAAATTTAAAAACGATATTGGTAGGTTATGGTGGGTCATGAAAGGTTCTTTGATTAGGCAATCGATGCGTCTCGAAGAAGCGAACAAATATATCATATACATTACTGTTGTTTTCTCAATATTAAAAAAGATTTACTCATATTAACAAGATAAACAACTTCGTGGCTAAAACCGACGATCGACGATGGGCAAGGCAAGAAGGATATAGAAGAGGGAGAGATGGGTCAGGGAGAATCAACAGTTTCTCGCTGACCCATCGCGACTCTCCAGCGATCTCCCTGTTTCTGTCAAAAATCCACCCAAGCCCAACGAAGTAGAGACTGTTTGGAGAGGTATACAAGATCCCGAAAACACTGGAGTTGAAAGAAGATACTAATAATATCATCCGCTTCAAGGAGTTTTGCGACAACCTCATAACATTTGAGGAAGAATGTCCATCAATCACTACCGAAGAGGTGAAGAAAAAAGCACTTAGGATACAAAGAACTTTTCCGCTGCACGACCAGATGGTATCAAGAACTTCTGGTGGAAGAAGTTTACTTCTACACACCAACATCTGGCCGGCATATTCTCCTCATATTCAAAATCGGAGACGCCCATGCCGCAGTGACTGGTGTTAAGACGCACTATACTCCTATCAAAAAAAGGCGACTTGTCCAACCCAGAGAATTACAGGCCAGTAACTTGTTTGAACATGCTGTATAAGAAATTTACAACTGTCCTAAACGACAGGATTGTTCGATGAATTAAGCATGTGTGGAGAGAGATGTACGAACAACGTGGCTCGAAAAAACGTGTAGCAGGATGCCGAGAGAAATTACTAATCGACAGGTGCGTCTGCAAAGATGCAGCAACCCATCAGCGTGTCCTGTCAATGGCCTGGATTGACTACCGCGAAGCTTTCCATTCAACCTTTCATAGACTTATCGTCTGTCTGATGAAAAGCTTGAAAGTTCATCCACGCATAATGAGATGCACAGACATTGATGTCCCTTTGAAAAATTAGATTTACTATCTCATCTGGAAATTATCGTGTGACAACGAACGTCATCTTTCCGAGGGGCGTCTTTCACGGTGATACCATGAACCCTCTGCTCTTTAGCATCACACTTTTGCCTCTATCTCTCGCACTACGCAATTCTCCTGGATACCTCAGCAGCGACACTAATCATCGCGAGCATAGGGCCCCTGATGTATTTTATATGGATGACCTGAAAATCCATGCTTCTGGTGCAAGCAAACTTCAACTTGCTTTAAATATCGTCAACAATAATAGGAGAGATTGGTATGGACTTTGGATTCGAGAAGTGTGCCAAAATTAATATGAAAAAAGGAAAGATTACTGGTGTTCCCGCGGACCGTGTTCTTTTGGATAGAAGTGTTATTATTAGACATCTTGACACTAGAGAGACCTATACATGCCTGGGCGTGCCTCAAAGCCGCATTTAGGACGTAAAATCAGTGAAGGAGTCTTTCCGAAGCAGATACAAGCATCTTCTTCGAAATATTTGGTCTTCAAATCTGTCGGCGTTGCACAAAGTATCTGCGACCAACATGGTCAGGAAACACGAGATGATTGGCAAAGGAGCGTTCCTCTACAAAGGTGCATTACTCCATCTAGATGCCTCACTTCTAAAAGCCGAAGTAAAGAAAGCGGAGGTTAAAGAATCCCGCCAACAGCTAATCGACAAAAAAATGCACGGAATCTTTCACAGAAATGTAGAAGAACAGTCCTTCTCGAAGGATCAAACTTTTGCTTTCCTCAGACCAGCAGGTCTTAATTCAGGTAGAAAGGGTTTCATTTTCGCATGCCAGGACGGTGTCATTTCCACCTTAGTATACCGTGACTAGATTTTATGTCAAGAAGTTCCCAGTGATAGGTGCAGATCCTGCCCTGCCGACCGCTCCGATTGAGATAAGAGTCAACTGCCCAAAATGAAAAGTGCCAAATTTTCTGGATCTACGATTTTCGGACAGCAGTCTCCATTGCACACTCTAGGCCTGACATTCTTCTCCAGGACTTCGAGAAACAAACTATATTCGTGATCGAAGTCTCGGCTCTGGCCGACTACCACATCACTGCTAAGGACAAGGAAATGGAGGAGTGGTATAAAGACCTTAAAAGGAAGGTGCAGCGACTGTACCCAAAATTTTCGGTTAAAGTAATTGTCCTTGTGATCAGTGCTCTCGCAGGTGCGAAACTAGCACTGGTTCGTGACCTCGATGCCATACCCGCGTGCCAAAAACAAGCCAAGGCACTTGCAAGATGGATGCAGAAAGCTGCCATCCTTGGGTCGCTTCGTGTCCTCAAAACACATGCAACGACGTAAGCTGTACCCAGAACAATTCGGTTGTGTTAGAAAAATGCGTCAAGGTTAATTTGAAGCGAGGGAAAGTTAATGGCATTCCCGAAAACCCTGAGCTCGTCGTCAGAAGCGCTATTCGACACCTTGGCGCTGGAGAGACCTATACATAACTGAACGTGCCACAAAGCCGCATTCAAGACGTTAACACCTATAAAGAATGCTCTTTGATACAGATATGAAAGTCTTATCCGACAGATTTGGTCCTCCGAACTGTCGGCGATGAATAAAGTATCTGCAACGAACATGCTTGCTGTCCCGGTAGTACACTATTCATTTAGAGTTGTTCCATGGACGAAGGACGATCCCTCGATATCGGGTCACGAAAGGTTATGCATATGAACAAAAGCATACACTTTAAGTCTTCTGTTCCGCGACTTTACATTTCACGCCGTCAAAGTGGTCGCGGAATACTGAATCTCGAATGTCTTCACAACAGGAGTATTCTGGGTATAGCATATATAGTCGCAAATGAATGAGACCAGAAGTCGATAGGTTAAGACATCGCTTCTATTGTCGGTTTTCTAGCCAGTATTATGGCTATATTTTTTGATACAGACAGTTTTTTTCACGTAAATAAAAGGTCAAATTCTTTTGAGACAGATCAAGAATATTATTCTTTTTTTCTTATTCTTTTGGGGTTTCATATGTTTTATAGAAAATTCAACGGAACCCATGACGGAGGGGAGCGCTCGAGATGGCAGTATCCCGATAAATACCTGAACATACCTGAACATGCCTGAACACACCTGGAACCTACAGCTGCTCTCATGAAGGATGCCGGATGATGCACTGGCTGTACCGACCTACCGATGGGTAGTCAAGGGTGCAATATTTATTATTGTACATCATGGGTGAAATGCGAATGGGATTCCCGCCTTCAAAACTTCCGATCAACGCAATCACCGTTCCCTAGCAGCCGACAGACACGAAAAAGCGCGGCCGGAAGCTCATGGATTGTAGAAAAGAGCTCCCGGAACTATAGGGGGAAACTCTCTTAGAGCGCGAGTCTATGCGGGTAGCGGTGCGCAGAAGCATCAAATGGGTCCACGGCGTAATCCACCTGCTCGTGGTTCGAACTTGGTCAGTGAAAGCGACAAACCGTCTCTCGACGTCTGCTCGGGCTTTCGTGGCTGTCAACACGCTTCCCGTGTCGCTCGTTATAGTAAGAGCTTGATTAACTATATTTGAAAAAGGCTTGTTTATATTAGTTCTGTGGTGTATCGTGAATTTAACAGTGTCACGGAAAAACAAAAGGGGGAAAATTGTGTACGCTTATTCCGTTCCAATGCGGACTGCTTTATGCGTGTATCGTGTCTTCATTCCAAATAGTTTAATTTTCAAATAGAAATGAACTCCTTAATTTTTCTCAACTTAGTTCTTTCTATTAATGTATAGGCAATTATGACATTATTATTATGACAATAGTTTGTGTGCATAACATTATAATACAGCTGGTTAATTAGCCTCTAATACATGCGAAATGTCATTCTAACTGAGTGTCCATTTTAAATTTTCGAACATTTTAAAATCTGTCATCTTTATATTTTATGAGATAGAAATCTGAAAATCAAGTATTTTATTTAAACTGATTTTAAAATGTAACAAAATTTATAAAAAAACACGTAAAATATATAGAATAATTTTAATTGGTTTTTTAAGTTTGTCCCAACATTTGCGTGTCAATGGAGAAAGATAAGAAGAGGATATCGCAGACGAGGAAAGAAAAAAGTGCCAAAAGAGAGCAGATGATGGAACGACATAAATATTTTGAAGCTTCTATTCTCGAATGAATTTCTCACTTCATTTTCGTCAGATGAACATAGAAACATAAACCGAAACTTACACATCAATGTTATCAAATTAAGTGAAGCTACATTTATAATTGAATTAATACTTATTTTCAGACGTACATACGCACTGAGATTCATAAATGCCTTCCCTCCGGTTTGAAATTGGGCTTCAAAAAAGCGGTGACTTTCTACATAAATATTAAATTGCTTCATGCAATTTGTATATAAACTTATCTTCTTTTCGAAGCATAACTTCAAATCGGGTGTCAAAAATTGTGTATTATGTTATTCAGAAAAGAAACTCTCTTTCTACTGTTTTACTTGCTCCAAAAATAAAGTGAATAACCTGAACTATACACATTTTTTATAACAAATAAATAGCCGGTGGCATCAAGTAAACGGATGTACACGAGTAATAAAATACTTCTGATCGTCTAAGGAAGTATTATACAAAAGTTCGTATGTGTGGCTTACGATTTATTCTTAAAAATTTCTTATATTGAAATCTTAAGTTTCTAGACGATTGCCCATATGTTTTTTTACTCAACATAAATTTTCTGGACGAAAATCTCGTCATTTTTCAGAACTGTACATAACGTGTTTTACGTCACATACAATAGTGGGAATATTCGGAATGGTTCTGAAAATCCTCCCGAACATTATTTTAAAGTTCCCTTGAATTTTTCTCGGTGACATGTCGGAATAAATTATTTTTCTCGGGCGTGAATTTTGACAGGTTGCGTTACATCATTTAATGGGTGTTCTATTTAAAAGTTAATATTAAAATTAGTAAAAATATTATTACGTGTTTAATTGATAGCTGCTGCTCGAAGTCAATTATCTGAAATAGTGCGTTTAATTTTGCAAACGAGTTGGGAATCCAATGTGACGAGTCCAGACAACTTAAAGTTAACTCGGTACTAGAGAAGTTTAGCCAAGCGATTTTTTCGGTTCAATATAAGAAGAAATCCGAGTAATTAAGTTTTTTAATTGCACCGAGTGCGAAAGTGTGCATTTTGTGGTTAAATTTTATTCGCATTTTCAATTTGCGGCACGACAGCAGACAACAATTCTGGATACTTGAGGTCTAGATTGACAGATTAAAGTTAGATTTCTGAAAATACTCTCTGGGCCATTTAATTTTCTTTTAAAGAATTTTATTCTTCTGATGCCAATCTAGTACAATTTTTTTTTTGAACTTTAAAAGTCATGTTCTTCGATTTTCTTTAAATTCTAGGAATATGTTCACCTACCTAACAGTACTTAATCGACAAATTTATAGACCACAAAAACAACCCCTCTCCAAGTGATGGGGGGGGGGGGGGGTGGCATTTTCAACCCCAACGCCTGCACGGGTATTTTCAAAAGCTTGTAACTTCCTTTCTATTTTAGCGATTTAAATTTTTTATGAGGGTTTTCGAAAGAATACTGTTTACTCTTTTATTCTATTTTATTAACGAAAAAACGAAACAAAATTTAAGCATTTTTTAAACAATTCAATTGTTTATTTACCTTTTTTTAGAAATGTAGGCTATTTTTATTATTTTTTAAATTGTCTTAAAAGAAAGCTTGACCTTTTGGCTTCAAAAAAGGTCCTTAGCAAAAAATGGTCTAGTGAGTAGTTTCCGAGATATAGGCCCCGATGTGAAGGAAGTCCTAATGCTCGTGCTCAGACGCTATTCCTTTAGTAGTCCACATACTAGTTTTCAAGTCTACCATTCTTTCAACGCATTCAGTTTCATTCAGAATGACATTAAATCAGCTAATAAACAATTCAAGAATGCTTGTCAGCAGTTCAGAGGAAGTTTATATTATTTGTTATGAACAAATAAAAAATGCAAACTACTCTTTTCAGAAGTGATGTTGATTTTTCTTAGTATGAATGATTCCTTACTATTATAGTTCGTCAGTTTACAATAATTATGGATTGTTTATACACAGACGTCCAAAAATCTCATTTTATGAACCAATTTTTTTTCTGAATATGTGCCTAGAAACTCTTATAACGTTTAGACACGGCCTTGATTTTGTAAATTTAGGTGAATATCGATTACTAACTTGTTTTCCAATTTTTCAACTTATTCTGAAGCCAAAACTCTGAAGACATAATTTTTATTCTTTTTTCGTTGTTCTGGCTACTAGTTATTGCTGATTTACATCAAGGTGAAAATTCCACAATGTCTTAATGATCTATTTTTCATGAATCTGGTACCATCGCTAAACGTTAAGCAATTGAGCGGTTGGATGCAATAACAGCCTACTTGTATTTTCAGAAGTCACTTGTTTTTTATTTGTTCTTGATGAAGTTATGTACAAAAAACAAATGAAAAAGAAGTGACTTCTAAAAATACAAGTAGGCTGTTATTGCGCCCAACCGCTCAATTATGTTTCGACTTCACTCAGAGACAAAGTTGTCATGAAACAAAAGCATCGTCCTCTTGCCTGTTTTGTTTTGAACCAACTGAATATCTTCTTTATACAAACAGACTTATTTGGCTGCAAGATTAGGTGAAGTTTGTCGCAAATGGATAATGTTTGCTGCAAAAAAATTATTTTTGAGACCAATGAAAATTTTCTCAACCTTCAATTATATGAGAGGAAATTTCATTTGTGTTAAAACGCATTCTTTCGACACAAGAGGACATTCCTCTGAGTCTTATTTAAATCTCAGCAAGGTATTTCGGTATTGCTGTTGTAACGCACGGTCTCTCGTTCTTTTGCACTTTATGTTTAGAAATATATCATTTGAAATATAAGATTACAAATAAAATTCATGATCAATAATGTCTACGAAAATACCTTAGAGTAATTTTTGTGCTAATCCTCTTGGCAAGGAAAAGCATTTGAAAACATTATACTTAAAACGTTTGTCGGTAAGTCAAATGTTAATATTTCCCCAATTGATGAACAACGCTCAAATTTGCCAGCCTTGTAGAAAAGAATTTAAGAAATTGAGTTCACAAGTGCCTCCAAATGAATCCAGCATGGAAGAAGAATCTTTTGAAGTGGAAGAAGTTGTTTATGGCGGTGAGGTTGATGACAATAGTGTAGAAAAAGAAATCAGCGATGATCTAGATTTTCTATTGGTTCTGATAGAATATAGTGGTTTTAAAGATCAAAATCACACAGCTGGTCTAGAAATTCTTCAGCAAATTATAGAAAAATTTAAGGTAAGTAATGATGGTGACGAAAAAATAACATTACTCACACTTGCTACTAAATCTTGGAGTCGTAGAAAGGTAATGGAAGAATTTCGTGCAACGGAACGTCAAGCCCGGAAAGCTGACAAATTATTTCAAAACATTGAATACTGGCTTTGCCTGGACTCAAGCTAGGAAGAAAACTGCCACCAGAAAGTGAAGTAGTAGTGATTAGTTTTTATGAAGATGACGAGAACAGTCGATTAATGCCAGGGAAGAAGGATTTTGTATCCATAAAAAAGGAAGACGGAACTCGCGAACATGTGCAAAAACGACTCATCGTGGGCAACCTGTCAGAGTTATACGACCGTTTTAAAATAGAGAATGAGGAAATAAAAATTGGGTTTTCAAAATTTGCACAACTTAGGCCTCGACATTGCGTTTTAGCCGGAAGAAGTGGTACCCACACAGTTTGTGTGTGTGTTTATCACGAAAACGTGTATCTCATGTTAGATGAAATTGATATCAAGCATCTAACTGAAGACTCAGATATAAAACTAATTGATTATCATGACTGTTTAGAATTAATGATGTGCACTAATCCAACTCCTGGATGTCATTTCAGCGAATGCGAAAATTGTCCTGGCATTGTCATTGAGTTAAAGTATCAAATTTGGCAACAAACAAATAGGAGCAATCTGGTAACTGACGTAGCTGAGACCGATATCTTCATAGAACGACTCTGTGAAAAACGTGTGAACTTGAAATCTCATGAGTTTTGTGCCAAGCTGCAAGCATCGTTCATCAAGAATCTCAAAGACACTCTATTGGTTTGAGTTTTTTTAATCACGTTTGATTTCGCAGAAAATTATGCTTACGTTTTTTAAAATGCTCTCCAGTCTTCTCACTGGAATAATAATCAGGCATCCATTTTCACATTTGAAAAAGCACTGTTTATATGTTAACAACGGTTAAATTGTGCAGTTATTCATGGAATAATCAATAATTATTGTAAACTGACGAACTATAATAGTAAGGAATCATTCATACTGAGAAAAATCAACATCACTTCTGAAAAGGGTAGTTTGAATTTTGTATTTGTTTATAACAAATCATATAAACTTCCTCTGACCCGCCGACAAGCATTCTTAAATTGTTTATTAGCTGATTTAATGTCATTCTGAATGAACTTGAATGCATTGAAAGAATGGCAGACTTGCAAACTAGTCTGTGGACTACTAAAGGATTGCGTCTGAGCACGAGCATTAGGACTGCTTTCACATCGGGGCCTATATCTCGAAAACTATTCACTGGACCATTTTTTTGCTAAGGACTTTTTTTGAAGCTAAAAGGTCAAGACTTCTTTTAAGATGATTTAAAAAATAATAAAAATAACCTAAATTGCTAAAAAAGTTAAATAAACAATAAATTGTTTAAAAAATGCCTAAATTTTGTTTCCTTTTTTTCGTTAATAAAATAGAATAAAAGAGTAAAAAATATCCTTTCGAAAACCCTCATAAAAAATGTAAATCGCTAAAATGAAAAGGAAGTTACAAGCTTTTGAAAATACCCGTGCAGGCATTGGGGTTGAAAATGTCACCCCCATCACTTGGAGAGGGGTGGTTTTTGTGGTCTATAAATTTGTCGATTAAGTACTATTAGGTAGGTAAATATATTCCCAGAATTTAAAGAATATCGAAGAACATGACTTTTCAAGTTGCGGCAGTTGAGAAATAATGCCTCAGTATTACTTTGCCGATTTTTGTAAATTCGGTTTTTAGGGGGAATTTTTTGTATTTTCATCGCAGATCTTGAATTTTTTTAAATGGCTAGACAGGCAGATTATAGTTGGGTGACAAGTCTCAGTACGGATAGAATTCGCAGTATCCTAAATGCAAACATCGTTAACTATACTGGCAAACGTGATGTTTTCCTGGATAGGGCCGTTAGACATTTTCAAAGGTTTGTGGGAGAGGCTGTGGTCACGAATAGACGAGGACACATCAAATCAGGTGCCTTTCCCTTCTATTGGGCGCTGAATTCCAGTTGATTTGTCGATGGCAAACGGTAAGACGCTTATTAATTAAAGTGAAAGTGAGACCACGGTAGTTAGTAGAACCACTGTACTTCCGGGTTTACGTTTTGAGCAATCATCGTATGCGCAACATGTGCAAAATTTGTCTGAAGTTATTGACACATACAACGATTGTCAGGCCATCTTTAACGTGGCACATTTACGTCACTGTAATTATGACAACAAAAACAAACACAGGGGCCGTAAGAAGGATTACGGATACTAGGCCAACTATTGTGTCAAATTCACAAATAGTTCCGAATAACCCCGAAATTGAATACGAGTGCACAAATACTGCACCCGCACACAACAGTATATAGTGAAACAAGTGGGAAAACATTGCACTCTTGCAAAGTCCCTGCGCCCACGCGCATCATATACTATTTTTCATGAAAAATGCATGCAAACTCGATTGAATCCAATAAAAAGTGAATGGTGGATAATTTGCAACGGATTCCAGAGAAGAAAATACCATTTCAAAGAGCATTTTTCTAATTTTCTATTCATTAATTAGTATGAACAATTAAGAATTCATGCTTATATTAAAATTAAACTATGTATACATATACCCAAGTATTTTTATTGATTATTTTCGGAACTCCCGTCATCCAGATCTTTGCTCATTTTTATCAAAAATATCGTTCAGAAAATGAGTGACTAGTTAAGGTTACCGTTACAAACATTCTGACCTTTGTTGTCTCCAATTATAGCGTCTGAAAGTGGGTTAGTTAAAATGCTTGAGTCATATTCTCGTCTGACTCGAACGTAAAAGAGTAGAAAGAGATGCCATGAATGTGGCAAAGTCTTTGGCACACTCACTTTGTCAAGCTCTCAACAAATCCCCCCTTCTCCACGGTAAACATGCAGAAAAAGTGACTAGTTTCCATGCGTGTACTCTGAAAATGATGTTTGAGATACCTATGACCATAAGGGCAGATAATTATTCAAACCAGACCAATGTACAACACTTAGGGGTAGCAGGGTCAGGAATAACTCTAAATGAGAAACAACCTACCATCACCTCGACGACATTTGGGAACACGGGTAGGGTTTTTAAATATAGCGGCTCAGAAGCTTATGCGCGCGTATACCGCAATCAGTGCCAAATTTTATTTCTGCCGTGCCACCACTAATATCTCGATTTGAAGCTAATGCGGTAATTTCACTAAACGAAATTGGGGTAGGATTTGAAAACCGTATCCTTTACGTAATAAATGCGGTTCCACGGACACCAGGGGTACGTTACGAATTAAAAACCGGTACGCATATATATGCGGTGGAGTACAAAAATTTTAATCACTAGGATATGAAACCGTGCTAGACTGAACGAATATTATTAGAACAATCCGGGTGATTTTTCAAATCAATATAACGATAGAAATAACTTTAGGCAATTTTTGTCACAAGAATGGCTAAATAATAGGGCAGCGAATCAACCGTACCGTAGGAACGGCAAAAGTATTTCACAAATCGTAAAACAATGGAACGACGGAATCGCTTTGCTCTGGTTCAGACGTAGTAGGGGCCAGTGGAAAGCATGGTCACAACATAAGTATGATTTCTGCATGAAGTTCTATGATATAAATTACCAAAAGTGCCTGGAAGAGCAAATTATCGCTCGAAGAAAGGTCCCACAGGAGTCCAGCGTGAACGACCCCACCTATATGATGGGTTTACATCGTTTGTACCCTCGACCTATCACTCTGAAAGAACAATTTGATAGAACGTACCTTAATATGCGCTATCAAATTAGATGCGCAATTTGGCGCCGAGATTTTAACTCCTATAATGAATTATTAGGTTTGGCTCAAGATTATGAAAGATCAGCCGCGTGACGATGAAGATGTGTTGCCGCCACGACCGGAAGAGTCATTTCTGCCAGGATACGTATAAAGACCTAGTAGGAATAGACCAGTATAAAGTAACGATAAGAGAAAGAACGAGATTCCGGTGGCAGCTATTGCCTTAAACGAACAGAAACCTGAATCAGCCATCGGGGAGATCTAAAAAAAATTAAATCTACTGAGACTTTATACAATAAAGATGGGGACATAAAGACAACGGAAATGTCGCCCAAATTTCTGGAATAGTCAATCATATCTAAGTGCGATTGACAGACGGGGGCTACCTGAGGGATGCCCGGCGCCTCCTCGTAGGAGGGCTCCCCTGGGGGAAGCTGGGGCCAACACATGGAGAGTCCCTTCGTCAATCTATACACTTTGCTATCAATCCAGCTAAACGTCACGTTCTTCTGTGAGAGATCCGCCAGAGAAAATAAAGGTTAATCTCTCCTGAGACCACAGACTCATACGACGCATTCGTCAGCTTTTCGCCAACAAACATCCAGAGGAGACGCCGTCCACCGCTACCACTGACTACCACTGACTACCATTGCCTATCGGAAGAGTTCGCCTCTGCAGGTCATCCTTTCATTCACCCTTACTGTCTACCACCCAGAAAAAGGCAGGAGTGAAGAAGAAGGAACGAGGTCATCCCAGAAGGAGATCCCTTTATCGTCCTCGCAGCCCACCGCGCAAGAAACGGCTGGATGGTAGGAACGAGCCATTTTTTAATTCTTGAACTTTAGTCTTATGATTTGATCATTGTTTCTTTTTAGGACATTTGTCTGCCAGTTTTGAATTTTTATTTGAAAGCTTAACGTTATGATTTAATAACTTTTTTTTGGGCGACATTAATTTTTCAGTTTTATATGCTAATTGCGTCTAAATTGAAAATGTTGTGTGCTTGTTCCATTCTGTAACGGACTAATTTATGTGGGTGCGTCGCGTCTTCATTTCAAATAGTTTAATTTTTAAATAGAAAAGAACTCCTTGATCTGTATCAATTTAATTTTTTTTATTATTAAATGTTTTTTTTTTCTTAACATGAATTTTCTGAGAACCCTCCCAAATATTATTTCGAAGTCCTTTTGAATTTTTCTCGTAACAGGCCAGGATACATTATTTTTCTCGCGCGTGAATTTTGACGTTCGAGTAAAATCATTTAATAGGTGTTCTATTTATTTAGCGATAACTCGGTACTAGAAATGTTAGCCACGCAATTTTGCCGGCTCAATACAAGAACAAAACACGCTTCCGTGTCGCTAGCAATAGTAAGAGCTTGATTAAATGTATTTGAGAAAGTTTTATTTGTATTATTTGTGTGGTGTATCGCGAATTCAATCGTGTTAAGGACAAAAATAAGGGGGAAAATTGTGCATGCTTCTTCCGCTCCATGGCGGACAAATTTATGTGTCTTCATTTCAAATCAGAGACAGTTTGAACTTAACTGAAAATTATGTTTAAAGAGGGAGGTAAATTTCAATACCGATTCGAAATTTTGGCTAACCGTTATTGTGGTGGATTTAAATATAATTAATTTAATGTTCAAATTTTAAAAGAAATCCTTGATCTGTCTGAACTTAATTCTTTTTAATAATATAAGTTTTTTACTTAACATAAATTTTCTTTAAAAAAAAATGTAAAATCCCTTATCTTTCTTTGCATGAAAAAGATTTTCAGCTGACCCACGCCACTCTGTCAGAAACGCTGAACAGTGGGGAGTTAAGTTACTTAAGTTTATTTGCTTGTAAATAATTTGCTCGATCCGACGGTGAGTTGAGACTCATTTGGCGTCCGGATAAAAGTCCAACCAAAAGTTCTAAATTATTGATAAGGTAAAGTAAATTTTCTTTCAATTTTTCAGCTGTCAAAATAGCGGATTAAAAGGCATAATTTTTCTGTTTGCTGGTCGATTCTGGAAAAAGCCAGGAAACTCCGGTCAACTGTATACCAATTCCTCGCACTCGCCTAAACGGAAAAAAGAAAAACACGCCTCACTCTATGGTACAGTTAGTAAATAGAAAATTTACTTACATTCGAGTCTCTTATAGAAGATTTTAAGGCTGCAACTACGTCTTGAACGGTGCTGAATTTGCTGTGAGGAGGAAAAATGATTTCAGAGGGCGGTCTTTCTTGCCTTTTTCTCTCTAAGATTTCTGATTTCATTCTTATAGTAGGTGCAGTTGACAAATCTAAAATATCTGTAGGTAAAAATGTCCAAGCCAAACCCCACCTAAAAAATTATAGAATCACGATTTTTAATTCTTCATTGAATATTTCACATAGAATTCGAATATTTCATATAGGGTTGGTCTTTATCTTCCTGACCAATCAGATTCGAAATGGCAATTTTTGTGTCATTACTTGTGGATAATTCTCGAAAATTTTTAACTTCTTACAATAATAACTTTTTTGGAAAAAAGATTTCAAATTTGACGCTTGACCAAATTTGAACGATTTTGACCATCATCTTAAGTAAAAAAAATCAAAATTTTAATCTAAGAAGCCAAAAACTCACTTTTTCCTCCACGGTTCAATCGAGGACTTATTCATTTAGTGTTGGCAAAAAAGCCGCTTATACCATATATAAGCACACGCGTAACATTGACGACGATGTTTATTTCTCAATGATAATGATTTATTTTTTACCTGGAGCGTCTGCAGGTCTGATTCGGAGCGAGTGGGATGCACTCAGTAAGAAGGTGTGAATATAATTAAGCTAATATGCGTACAAATGCCGTAGAATTTCAAAAGTTTTGATTACCTAATCAATCCCGTTTTTTAAATATGCATTTTAAGTTTTTTATCATAAAAGCATTGTGCCCTATTTCACTCATAATCAATGTACTGTAATATTTTAGCTAAAAAGTGGATATATTTTAATTATCATTGGGCGAGGAAAATTGAAATCAACTTATTACTGTTTAATACCGTAAGGCAAACTCGAATATTGAAGACAATTTAATTCTCTCTGGTCAGTAATGATTTGGAGAAAACCAATGCCATTGAATTTCGTCAGGAGGCCTCTAAAGTTGAAGTCAATTTAATACCATCTGGCGAGTACAAGTTTCGACCAGATGAATTCTATTAGATTCCGAACATCAAACTCGAAAATTTATGTCAATTTAATTACTTTCTTAGAGTTAATATCTGCAGAAAACCAATGATAATGAATCTTTTTGAAACTTGGATGTCAATTTAATACGCTCTGAAGAGTGAAATGTGAGTAAATTTTTTTTTGCTGCAAGCGACGCTAACCTCGCACATGGCCCAGGTAGATGTGACAACCACATTTTTTTTGCGTTGCTCCTTGCTGAACTTGAAAGCTTTTTAAGAAACAAAGGAGCCAGGGTATTTGAATAGATACTTTAATGCTTGCGTACTTGCGTACGCAGATGACATCGTGATACTAGCATATTCGGAAAATGAGATGAAGCAAAAATTTTAAATACTTGGAGAATACTATGAAATCAGTGGCATTAGTATTGATATCGGTAAAACAAAAATAGGTATCTTTAAAAAAATGTGCATGCTGAAAAAAAGCAGAATTTATTATAGTAAAGCAAAAGAGGAAATTGTTAAAAAGTATAAATACTCAGAAAATTGGTACCCTAACTCGACTGTATTTGCATACAATAGCGATGACACAGTTAAGAAGACAAATAACGCTAAGTATGAAACATTAAATATTATAAAAACTTCGAAGACCGACTCGTGGAAAGCAATTGACACGTAATTTCATAGCCTCATGCTAAGTACTCTGTTATACGGATTTCAAACCTGAAGCTTGCCATATATCGTCCGTCTTGAAAGAGTTCGAGTTTTTTTTTAATTTCTGAGACTCCCTGCCCCTCAATCGGATATGCAGTCAGAATTGAAACCAGTTTACGTCCTGTGTTCATCCCAATTCTTCATTTATTGTTAAAAAAGGATAATAAAAATCTTTAAAATGCCAGAAGAATTGTACCCAAAAATATGTCTCATTAGACTAATGCAGATGAGATTAAGGCGTAATAAAGATATAAATCATAACTGGGTACTATAAGCGGATCAGTTTTAGTACAGACATTTTTTGAATGAATTATTGGTCAAGATTAAGAACAGGGTGCCTCCTTTTGCCACTTTTTTTCATAGCGAAATGCAATACCCGGCAAATGTGGCCCATCCAGATGGAAATTACAGATATAAATTTATTTTCAAATTAGATAATATCTTCTGTGAGAATTTTCGCCTCAAAGTTTCGAAATTTTGACTGAAAGCACAAAAATTCCCATTAATGTTAGTTCGGTTAAAGCGTCCATATTCTTGGTTTAGGAGATGTCACTTGCGATGAAAACTGACATTCAAGCCTTAAAATGCCAGTTATATGCCCCTGGAGGCCAGGGATGCCTCTCCTTTAGGACCGAAAAAGGGGGCAAATTCAGTACAATCAAGCGGTTTTGTAGCCCTCTCCGTCCTCGTATTTTCCTTCGCCTGATGGCTCGTAGCGAAAGCGGAGCATTGTTGCGTTGCACCGTGACGCCTCCCCCCATCCGTCCAGCTCTATAATACAGCAGCTCCCCCTGCCTACCTCCGCCACACCAAGCCTGGCAGGCAGATACAAGCCGGACAAGCTTCGACCTGCGCTTCTGACGTTCTCGGTTTAGCTTTCTACGTTTGCATTTCTTAACATTTGACTACATTCCCGGCTGTTTGCTCTGGATTTTGACAGCTTTTCATTCAGTCAACAGAATGTCACTTTCTAAGTTCGTTCTTCATTCCAAGGATTTGGACGAACTTCAACTCCGAACAAAGAAAGATGTTCTCCTTTTGTTACATCCTCAAAATTTTAAATTTCGTAGTAACACCGAATGGTAAACGTATCGCAGTAGGTAACTACTTATATGGTCAGCCGCAACTACTTAACTATACATGACCAGTGATAAATGAGCGACGGTCGATAAGGAAGTACGCGCGAGCTAATTAACAATTTAATACCATGACCATACCGACCTACCTAGCCATCGGTAATACAGAGATGCTTAGGTAATTAAATTAACATATAACTACATATTATACCCTCCTAGTGAAGGATAATTGAATTATGTACCATCATAGTATATAGACTAATTATAATCGAATAATTACGCAAATAGTAATAAACAACGTAACATAATAGTTGCAAACATATATTGCATGTTTTTACATCTAAAACCTAGAATTAAGAAACTGTTTATGAAAGAGCAAGAAAAGAATAAAAGAACCAATCATCCATCGACCATTAATATACATATCAAAACAGTCAAAGAAACCTGAATCATCAATATTCACGATGCGTGCCTTTCGTAACTTTAGCGATTAGTACGTGCCGTTCGTAACTTTAGTGAATTGTAAGTGCCATTCGTAACTTTAGCAATCCCTGCGTGACTTTTGAAGAAGCAATTTCCCATATAAACCCCAGACTTAGCCTTGGTGGTTGTATTTGCGTTTCAACCAGTCATACTGTATACTTAAATCTACGAAGTACGAACCGCTGATTAAGTCTCGCACTTTTACCTCATTGCGAAATAGTTAACGTGGTCGCAAGTAGTGAACAAAGTCCCTTCGACTGTGACTTTCGGTCGTAGTAGAGTTTCAGAAAAAAACTAATTTTTGAATTGTATTCCGGTTACGCGGTCAAGCCAATTCTCACCAACATCCAGTAGAATTCCGTCGATATTCTACGAGACAGGGAGATACAATCGACACTTCAACCTCTCATGCCCTTCCAACCCTAGAAAGGTAAGTCTCTAAAGGTAAGTCTTTATTGTATTTACTATCTGTTTTTTTATTCAGTAATAAACCAACCTATAATCTAATCTATTTCTCAATTATTCAAAACATTGCACTAGCATAATCCCGTCAGGATTACTAGTGACGACGATCCCACAATTATATAAATTGTCAGGTTTTACCAACCTGACGTAATCAGCCCATTTAACCTCCCTTACCTACCCTATTACCAAATACCCTCGCCTTTGCTCGGGATGTGACATTTTGCTATCTGGAAGTTCGGCGGTGAATTGGATTAGCGTCTGGAAGTTACAAGGAGCCAGAGTTTTCTACTGTAGCCCGAC
The DNA here is from genome assembly GCA_932195095.1 of Andricus curvator. NCBI lineage: Eukaryota > Metazoa > Arthropoda > Insecta > Hymenoptera > Cynipidae > Andricus > Andricus curvator. The sequence goes on along the minus strand of CAKNYM010051271.1, from coordinate 14,484 downwards.
GAGTTGCAATCAAGCTAGATGTTATTTGGGATTAAACATATATTCCAATAGTAACACATAACAGAATAATTAAACCAATTACACGCTGTCATGCTGAATAAATTAGCATAAATAAAGTTTTAAACAGTAAAACAATAGTTTAAAAAACAAAGGATGATCGATTGACATATTTTACAGAGCAGACCACAAAATTTTTTGACATAGCCTTCTGTAAATGTGCTAACTTTTCTGCATGTACTTGTCGCAAGGACAAAAATGTTCCTGTTCTCGAGCACCAGCTTCTTCTTGATCAGAGAGGTCCAAAAATCCATTGGTCCGGAATAGGAATTTACTGTTCATAACCACCCACAAGTCGTATTTCTTAACCGATTTAAAAGTTTTTTTTAGGAATGATCAGCATTACATTTTAACAATAACTGTGGTTGGCGATTTGGTAATTCTTTACACAGAGCAAAAATACATAAACATATAAAGTGACAAAATTGGCCATTTCAGCTTTGTGAATTTTTATCTGAAGAAATAATACTAAATGATATTAAATACTATAATATTAAATATTAAGTACTAAATATTATTAAACTTAATTATTATAAACAATTACAATTATGACTAGTTGCTAAGATTTTTCATAAGTCATAATTTATAATGAAAAATTAGCATAAGTTAAGATTTACTGTTTTTATAAAAAGTTGTATAAACAAATTCTCTATAAATAAGTTTTTCTCATAGCTAAATTGATTTTTATGACCAAAAGTGCTTCACAATTGTCTTCAAAGGTATTTACATAGGGTGAGTTACCCAATTATTGGCAGGTTAAGGCGAACTTCAGGCTTTCAGAAAGAAATTAGTGTCAAAAATGGTATAAGTGATAAATGTAATAATAATATATACAGTGAAAATTTAATAGGGAATCAAATCTTGACCCAATTTTTAGCACCCCAGTCATATGGAAGCGAAATGGTTAAGGAATCATATTAAACTGGACTTTGATAGTATAACTAAGAGGTGAATATTGAAGAGAAATATTTGTTATAATTTATTTTTATTTATAAACAAACACTTTGGCTTAAATTCCTAAATTATCAGGTTCTATTTGTCCGAATTCTTGGGTGGTGGTCCTCGTCTTTTTTTGACTTCTTCAGCAGATTCAGTACGATCGGTACTTTTCGAAACTTGATTTTCTTTGTTATTAGTGTCTTTGGCTTTTAACTTCATTTTCCTGTTGCTCCTTTAGCAGAATCAGTAGGATTGTTAATATTCAAAGATTCTGGAATTTCTTTTCGCCATTTTCGTTCTTGTTTTTTAACTTCCTTAGTTTTAGCTTCATCTTCTTTCGACTGAATTTTCCTCAATTCCTCATCTCTCCATGACTGAGATGTTAAAACATAGATAAGTTTTCACTTCATTTGCCTTCCTTTTCGTTTTGAAGTTAGAGGATAACGCAAATAATCTTGTATATTCCCGCCTTTTATATATTTTAAAGCAATTTTTGTGAGACGGACTAGTTGTGAGTGATACATTAGATTGATTTGTGGTTAAATCTACATCACTAGTAGCGAATTTACTATCATTTCTGAACCAAAGACATCACAATGGATTTTATTTACTTACAAAATTATTTTAAGTACAGCTCCAGTAACTTACTTATAAATATCGTTTTTGCCTTCACTTCGGTCTTTCATTCTCACTTTTACAAAACAACAAACGAACATAACCTTCCTTTTTCTGATTGCCAAGAATAGAAATAATTGAAGGAACGTGCAACCCAATTCTTGGCAGGGGGGGTGCCAAGAATTGCATACGATGCTTTAGATTGAAAATGCATTGGCACCCCATATTATTTATTAAATAAACTATCGTTAAAGCTTAGTTAACTGTTTTATTAACTGTTTTGAAATTTTCACGAAATATTCTAAAAAAATGTCACTCCGGTTAATTATAACGTTGCTACAAGCACATTGAAAACTACAATTATCTAAAGATTTTCTTCAGTAAACCTGAAAATTCTTGGCACCCTGGAAACAGGGCTGAATTTCAAAATTTCAGAACACATAAGTCGTTGTTTAGCATAAGATGAATATATATTACGCAAAAATGTCTGCATAATTTAAAAAAAACTAATTGCTATGTATCTATATTCTCTTATTATTTCATAAAAAATAGAGAAGGGTGCCAACAATTATAGATTGTTAATAAAAATTTCGTTAAACAAATATCCTGAACGACCGTTTCCTCGTAGACATTTTTTTTTCTTATATGTTTGATAAAATGACCTATGTTGCGATGATTAAGCAACGAAATTAATTTAAAAATAATTTATGTGATTGTTATAAACATTTAAAAAAAAATTTTTAATGTATCATTTTTACATACAAAAGAGACGTTTTTTTCACTGAAATTATCCGCCAATAAACTAACAGTGGTTCAAACACTGGATATGATAAACTAAATAGCCATACCACGCTGAAAAAACCAGTTCTCGTCAGATCACTGAAGTTAAGCAGCGTTGGGCGCGGTTAGCACTTGGATGGGTGACCATTCGAGAAAACTGAGTGCTGTTGGCACATCGTGGGTGTGGTGAGCCCACACTTGTAGTTATTTACTACAAGTTATCAACCTAGAAACACTACCCGAATCGGGTAGTGTCACGCCTACCCCGAAAGGGGTAACTGGCTTAAAATGGCTTAATGGTATACAAATAACAACTTGCATAATTGCTAATAACAATGTGCATAATTGCTAATAACAATTTCTATAAAAAATGTCGCAGTCTGCCGTTTGATTGTAGAAAAACGTTACTTTTCCTTTAATAATTTTTGTGATAAGCTTAATCGCGATATTGAACCAACTAAATCGATTAGCAATTAATATATTTGTTCGTTATAAATAATTTTTCAGAGCAAAAACTATATTCTTATCATTTCCACATAGAAAGAAGACCAGCGAATTACAGTAACAATTGATATTTACAATTATATACCCTACTTATGTACCCTAAAAAAAATATATACAGGGTGTTTTTTTTAACTTGAGACAACGAAATATCTCAAAAAATACGCATCCTACGGAAAAAATGTCTGGAATAAAATCTTTTTATTTTCGAGGGGGAAAAAATATTTGCTAAAATTTACCCCACCGCCACCCCCACAGGAGGCAGTGGTGGGGGTAACTTTGTAATTTCAAATGGCAACCCCAATTTTGTATCACAGATTCAGATTCTCCTTTGCGAAATACGTAAGTTTTATTCGGAAAATTTGTTTCGATTCGCGATAGATGGCGCTGCAATTGCGAAAAATGAAATTGTTGACACTACTTTTAGCTCTACCCAGGAATAACGACGCGGACGTAGTAGTTGTCTATTCCCTTCGGGGTGCTTAATTTCGGTGAGTCCCCTTGCCTCTCACCATCCATCGGGGTGCTTGAACTTTTGGTAACGGGAGAGTAAAAGTGATAAAACTGTCGAAAACCATTCCCGAATGCAGTTGGTTTACGACAGTCGATTTTGGATGTAGACATTACATATCATCGAGTCTCCACTGTCTACAATCCTCGACGTCATTCCGGCCGAGCGATAACCGCGTCTGTCCGTGCTTAACGTTTATTCATTAGGAAGGTTGATTGTGTTCATTTTATTTGGGTGTGTTGGTTGCTTTCGTTTGGGTTATTGTTGTTGGTCACGTTCGTTTGAGTTGGTTTGGGTGTCGTATTTCCTCATTACCTTACTTCATTACTTTTACAATGGAAATTCTATCTCAGCAAGAGAAGATTGAAATGATTCTCATTTATGGAGAAAGTGGCAGGAATATCAATGATGCTCTCACGCTTTATGCTCAACGCTTTCCAGAAAGTGTTCCTTCACGCGCTTCTTTTTATCGGGTTGTCCGAAACTTCATCACTGACGGAAGTGTACAACCGAAAAAAAGGAAGCGTCAAGTAACAGTTACTGGAGTTGATAATGAAACTGCAATTTTAGCTGCAGTCACTCATGACCCTCATGTTAGTACTCGACAAACTAATCCGCGATTCCGGAATGTCTCTATCCAGTGTTTGGAAGGTATTAAAACGTAATAATTATCATCCGTATCATATTTCACTGCATCAAGAACTTCATGGCAATGATTTTCAGAACCGAGTGACTTTTTGTCAATGGGCGGTTCAGCAGATACAAGGAAACCCGAATTTCTTTTTTCTAGTACTCTTCACAGACGAGTCGTCTTTCACAAACCATGGTAACGTTAATCGGCACATCATGCATTATTGGAGTGTAGAAAATCCACATTGGTTGCGTGAAGTTGAGCATCAGCGTCCATGGTCCGTGAACGTTTGGTGTGGAATAATTGGAGATCAACTTATCGCTCCGTATTTTATTGATGGAAATTTGAACGGTGAAAAATATCGTAACATTTTAGAAAATCAACTTCCAATATTGCTGGAAGACCTAAGCTTGGAAGTGCGACACAACATGTGGTTTCAACATGACGGTTGTCCAGCACATTATGCGGCAATCGCGAGGGAAGTACTCAATCGCGAATTCAATGGACGATGGATCGGTAGAGGAGGTCCAGTAAATTGGCCTGCCAGATCGCCAGATCTTACGGCGCCGGATTTCTATTTGTGGGGTTATCTAAAGAATCGCGTGTATAAAGAAGTGCCCACAACTCGTGATAACATGATCGAGCGAATCAGGTCTGCTTGCGCACAAATATCACCAGACACAATTCGCAGTTGTATGGAATCTTTCAAAGCTAGGATTAACAAGTGCATCGATGTGCGAGGACACCATTTTGAGCACTTATTGTAAAATAATTAATCGAAATCAAGCATCCCTGTGGTCAGAGGCAAGGGGACTCACCGAAATCAAGCACCCCGATGGATGGTGAGAGGCAAGGGGACTCACCGAAATTAAGCACCCCGAAGGGAATAGACAACTACTACGTCCGCGTCGTTATTCCTGGGTAGAGCTAAAAGTAGTGTCAACAATTTCATTTTTCGCAATTGCAGCGCCATCTATCGCGAATCGAAACAAATTTTCCGAATAAAACTTACGTATTTCGTAAAGGAGAATCTGAATCTGTGATAAAAAATTGGGGTTGCCATTTGAAATTACAAAGTTACCCCCACCCCTGCCTCCTGTGGGGGTGGGGATGGGGTAAATTTTAGCAAATCTTTTTTCCCCCTCGAAAATAAAAAGTTTTTATTCCAGACATTTTTTCCGTAGGATGCGTATTTTTTTTAGATATTTCGTTGTCTCAAGTTAAAAAAACACCCTGTATAGTTAGAAGTTTGTCATAAGGACAACCGAAGGATTTCGCCGGGAGCGGGTGCTAATCTGAACATTTGCACCCGCTCCCAGCGAAATCGCGGTAAAATTTCAGCTGTCACCACGTCTCACGACCGTGAGATAGGTGGTTAGAGTCTGCGACGAATTCAATACGAAGATCCGGCAAAAGTCTCGTGCACCCTGATGACACGGAGCGACCCAAGGAAGACCGCCTTCTGCATTTCCCCCGCAAGTGTCTCAGCATTTTGTTGACACGCAGGGATGCTTTTCAGGCTATTAACCAGTGAAACCTTGGCACCTCCAAGAGCGCCGATGATCAAAACGATTAGCTTAACAGAATATTCCGGGTATAACAGTCGCAACTCCCTTATAAGGTCTTTATACCTCTCCCTCTTTTCCTTCTCCTTGGCTATGACGTTTTATTCAGCTGGTGCCGAAAATTCGATAACGAACATGGTTCGTTTCTCGAAGTCAAGGAGAACTATGTCAGGCCTCGAGTGCGCAACAGAAACAATTGTCGAGAATATGAAGTTCCAGTATATGCGGCACTACTCATTTTCAACAATGGACTTTATTTCCCTAGGAGCGTTTAGCGGAGCCGTATTTGGAATAATGCCGTGAGAGCGACAGAGATGGCAGTAAAGCACTCTTAGTGCCGCATTGTGCCTTTGGATGTAGGTCGTTCCCGCATGAGTTGGACAACTACGAGGCACGTCCAGAAAGTAAGTGTACCGGTACTCTCACAGCTGTAGGGAATACTTTTTCGACATGCTGGCAACACTGCCGCGTAGCCTCACCCCTCCCCTTCAAAACGAGACAAATCCGGTTAGTGTGTTGAAAACTCTTGACGCAGTAGCATCTCTCGCGAAAAATGTCGATTCTATCTCCCGTCAAGTGCGAAATTCGCGCGTTGAGATTTATAATGAGGTGAAAACTGTTTACGGTAATGGAGCTATGAATCGTACGAGTGCGTACAAGTGGTGTCGCGAATTTAAAAATGGCCGTACTTCCGTGCATGACGATCAGAGGAGCAGGAGACCTTCAATTGTGACTGACGGACTTGTGGAAAAAATCGAGATTGCGGTCCGTGACGATCGCAGATTGACGTTAGATGAACTTCTGCGATGTTTCCGCAAATCTCGAGATCCTTGTTACACGAGACAATCACAGAAACTTTCGGATATCGGAAATTCTCTGCGAGGTTGGTCCCAAAACAGCTGACAGAACAGCACAAGTTGAATCGAGTGCAGAGCTCCAAAGAGTTTTTGGAGCGCTACGAACGCGAAGGCGATAATTTTCTTTACTCTATTGTTACTGGAGACGAAACTTGGGTTGCCCACTACACACCTGAAACTAAGAGGCAGTCTCAACAATGACGCCACACCTTGTCACCCTCCGCCAAGAAATTCAAAACCACAATTTCAGCCAAAAAAATCATGGCATCCGTGTTTTGGGACCACAAAGGCATAATTTTGATTGAATGTCTGCCTCACGGGGAGACCATCAACGCGGTAAGATACTGTGAGACGCTGAAAAAATTGAAAAGGGCGATTCAGAGTAAAAGGAGGGGCATGCTGACGAAGGGAGTCTGCCTACTGCACGGCAATGCCAGACCTCACACGGCCAACGCCACCAAGCAACTCCTGGACTCTTTTGGATAGGCCGTTTCGAACCACCCCCCGTATTCCCCTGACCTGGCCCCTTCAGATTTCCATCTCTTCACTTCCCTGAAGGTGCACATGGGTGGAAACAAGTTTTCAACGGACGAGGAGGTGAAGGGGGAGGTGGAGAAGTGGGCGAAAGAGCTGGCGGGAGACTTCTTCGAGGCAGGCATCAAAACATTGTTCGCGCGGCTCACCACTTGCATCGAGAGGGATGGTGACTATGTCGAAAAATAACTTACATATGTACTAGTGTAACCAACTATGTTTTTTTTTAATAATTTTTTTTTGAAGCCCACATAAATTGAGTACACTTACTTTCTGGACGTGCCTCGTAGATAGTACGTGTCCTAGATGCTCGGGGTGTGCATGACACGCTCTGCAGCTATCATCGTAAATGTCTTGGCTCAAAATCTGGCGACGGTATGCTAGAGTGGAAATGACATCGTCTTGACATGTCAAAATGAAACCCTCCCTGCCCGACTTCAATCTGGGTAATTTAAGGAAAGCAAACGTTAGCTCATACGACATCGACTGATCTTTTACATTTATGTGGAAGATGCCGTGCATCCTCTTGTCGAGGAGCTGTTCGCGGAACTTTTTCTCCTGTGCTTTCTTAATCCGGGCCTTCAGGAGTGAGTACTCAAGATGGATAAGATTTGATGTATTTTGCTATCTCCTGATATTGAAGTCAAAGCCGAGTGTTTCAGCAGCCTCCCCCGCTGCTTTGTACAGAAACGCCCCTTTGCCCACTTTTTCGTATTTCCTCACAATTTTAAGAAGAGGGTCTTGTCCATTTGCGACTATATGTGCGGTACCCAGAATAATCCTGTTGTGAAAACATTAAAGATTCAGTATTCCGCGACCACCTTGACGGCGTGAGATGTAAAGTCGCGGAACAGAAGACTTAAGGTGCATGCTTTTGTGCATGTGCATAACCTTTCGGGACCCGATACCGTGGGATCTGAGCTCGTCCTTCGGCCATGGAACCACTCCAAATGAATAGAGTACTACTGGGACGACAAGCATGTTCGTCGCAGATACTTTGTTCCTCGCCGACAGTTCGGAAGACCATATCCGTCGGATAAGACGTTTTTATCTGCATCGGAGAATATCCTTTATGAATTTCACGTCCAGAATGCAGCTCTGTGGCACGCCCAGGTATGTATAGGTCTCTCCAGCGCCAAGGTGTCGTATAGCGCTTCTGTCGACGAGCTCAGGGTCTTCGGGGATGCCATTAAGTTTTCCTTTCTTCAAACAAACCTTGGCGCATTTCTCTAACCCGAACTCCATTCCAATGTCTAGAGCTAGATGTGATTTCCTTTATTTTTAGCATAGATCTTAAGATCATCCATGTAAAATACATGATTGACCTTATGCTTTCGATTTGCAGGTTTGCCGCAGAGGTACCCTTCGGAATGGCAAAGTGCAAGAGATAGTGGCAATAACGTGAGGCAAAAGAGGAGAGGGCTCATGGTGTCGCCCTGAAACACACTTCTCTGAAAGGTGACACTGTTAGTGATCACACGATGTTTTCCAGATGAGAGAGTTAATCTGGTTTTCCAAAGCGGCATTATTCTCTCTATGCACCTCACGATGTGTGGATGAACCTTTAAGCTTTTCAACAGATAGATGATAAGTCAATGGGAGGTTGAATCGAGAGCTTTCCGGTAATCAATCCAGGCCATCGATAGGTATCGCTAATAGGATGCTGCGTCTATACAGACACATCTAAGGATGAGCAGGTTCTCCAGACATCCTGCTACGCCTTTCTTTGAGCCGCGTTGTTCATACATCTCTCGCCACACAGGTCCAATTGCCCGAACAATCCTAAATATTATTTAGGATAGCTGTGAAGATCTTATACAGTGTGTTCAGACAAGTTATTGGCCTGTAATTCTTAGGGTCAGCTAAGTTGCCCGTCTTCGGCAGGAGCACTGTGCGCCATTCGACCAACCACTCCGGAATAGGCTCCTCCGACTTTAGATGAGGTGAAAATGCGGGCCTGATGCTGGTGGGTTGAGGCAAACTTCTTCCACTAGAAGGTCTTGATACCGTCTGGTCCCGGAGCGGAATAGTTGTTCATGCCTTTTAATACTTTTTTCACCTCCTCGGTAGTGATAGGTGGGCATTCTTCCTCAGGTGTTATGAGGGCATTGCACAGCTCCTTGAAGCTATTTATGTTGATTTTTCTTTCAGTGGATGGTGGACTTCCTGGAATTCTCTCCAAAATCCCTCGACCTCCTCTGGTGTGGGCGGGTGGACGACAGTAACTGGAGGGTCTTGGAAGAGTCGAGATGGGTGAGACAAAAACTGTTGATTTTCTCTGACCCACCTCTCTCTCCGCTCTAGACTTCTCCTAACGTTAGACAGTACTCGTATTCTGTCAACAATATTCTGCCTGATGATCAGTAGCTTTGACTTGTTGAGTGTGTGATGACGGATCCGCATTTCGCGCGCGAACTGTCGAACCTTGGCAGTGAAAGTCCTGCCAAATGTTATGTAGTCAATCACACACTGAATGCGGGACGCGTACTGCCTTACCCAGCCTATGTTTGTACTGAGTTGATGCATTCGTCTTTTGGTCTTATGATCAACCGTTGGTTTTGTTTTACGGTTTTCATCTGCCAAAGCTCTTGCTGCATTATACACACGACAATTGATAGTCCAGAGGTCGCTCTTCCTCTATTGTATGCCTGCCCGCGGTTGGTCTCAGCATCGCCTTTCTTTCTCTGTTGCCGGCTTGTTCTGTCTGCGGCAGAGTAGGCGCTCCGCTTGCATAACCCCTTTTTCGGAGTTGTTCGGCATGGTTTTGCAGACGTTGACGCGAAAAGTGCGAGAGCTCTGAGTGTTTCTCGCACCACAGAGTATGCAGTCACGCCATGTAACCTTTTCGTTCAGGGGCCATACTGGTATCATAGAACTCCAGCAGGTCGTCCCTGTGTCGATTCGTCCACTTAAAAGTAATGAGATTCTCCCGGCCAATCGCATTGACTCCGTCTTGATTGATTCCCACAACTCTAGGATAGTCGGCATTGTTGTCCGACCCATTGTCGGGAGCCCTGCGCTTTGGACTTTGGAGGCGACTCTTTCACGAATTTAACAAGATTGTCGAGACGGGTTGACAGGTTGCATTTATGGCTTCTTTCTTCCCCTACTAGTGAAAAGCAGAAGGTGCACCGTTCTTCAAATTTTGATTTCTCGACAATCTTTGAAGGTCCAGGTACATCTGTGGCAGAAAAAGTGGAAGAATGATAAAAAAGCGTGTATGATTTGGACTAAAGCAAGTTAGCTGACACGTAAGGAATGTGATCTTTTTTTTAATTCACGTAAAAAATGGATTCAAAGCATCCGGTTTGGAAATTGCTCGATGACAAGATAATGTATGAGAAAGATAAATTTCCGTACTTTTTATTTTAACTTTTTAACAAATAATTTTAAGATAATTCGAAAATATCTCTTACCTGTCTTATTACTATTTGAAATGTCGAGCAAAATACTTTTTCGCTGAGGTAAAATAGCGCCTTTTGCAAAATTTCCCGTCCTGGGCGTTCTCGCTATCTGACAAATTCGACACGCACAAATATTGGTTGATCTTGAACTCATTCTCAAAGGTGGAAACTGATCGAAATCAGGTAAGTGAACGGTTTTTTCCAGACCATTTTTAACACGATTAACGTCTCGGTGACATCCACTGCAGATGACGTTTGGCAAACGTTCATCGTCATCGTGAAATTCAACCAAATTTTTTACAGATATTCCTACTTTCCCTTTCAAGCTTACCATATTCTTCGTCTTGCCAAAAAATAGCAAGCAAACCTTCCTCCGACTTCCCTCGTGGGTACCAGAATCTTTGGGCATTTCAAAAGCGATTTATATTTTTCATAATATGACACATATAATAATACCATTAACCTATACACTAATTTTTTAACAAATGAATATCATATTCTGATACCTTTTCCCGGTGCAAATTTTGAAATACAATTTTGACATAACATGCTAGTGGAGAATTCTATATTTGGCAATCTAAAACTATGTAGAAAAAGCTTTCTTCTTTTTAAGGAAATTCGATACATCTTTACTTGTACACCAACTATTTTACACCTTAATTGCACAGGAAGCAATTTATTTACAATAAATTAGTGTCAAATAGAGTGCAATAAAAATGTGTCAACTTTGAACGGCTCTAATTGCGGTAATATTAGAGCTAGAGCAAAGGTTTTTTTTTTGGTTTTGCAGATAATTTAACCTGCTTTTATTTACTATTAATCAATTTTCATGTAGAATCTACAGAGAAAAAGATATTTCACAAAAACTGAAATTTTCGAAAAAAATTTCACTGAAATATCCCTTTTACAGGACATATCTTCTAAACTATTAGTGTTAGGATATTGTTTTTTTTTTTAGTTTTTTTAGGAATTTTGTCTACTTTCTTTTTTAATCATAGACTCAAGTTGTACGACGTATCCGTGACGATAAATTTTCAAAAAACTATTTTTTTTTCACTTTTCCAACATTTTAAAAGCGTTCCGAAGGTCGCTCGATATTGAGCATTTAGCAGTTTTTTTTGTTCACCAAATTACAGGGTTTAGGCCAAAAAAATATCACATATGACTTTTTCTCCAAGAAATATACATGATAAATGGTCTATAAACTGTCAAAAAATGAGTTATTTTAAAAAGGACCCTAACGATTTTTTTAATTTTAGGCTTAAAATAGTCGGAAGTCATCTCCAAAATGAAATTTCGACGCAACTTGGACAGGCAAAGTTCATTTCAGTGAAAATTGGTTCAAGCTAGGCGTGTGAAGTCTTAAAAGTATACAAAATTTGCCCACGCATCATTGACTTTTTAAGTCGTGCGATGATACTTTGGGTTACAAGAATCAAGTATTTTGATCATGGACAACCAAGGATAACTAGATCAATACGCATTACGACGGGTATATTCCAAGGAGACTCCTTCAGTGCATTATGGTTCTGTTTAGCGTTGAACCCACTGAGCAAGACACTAAATAGCATGTCTCATGGTTTCAGAGTACATGATAAAGAGGATGGTCATCAAGTGACCTATCTTCTATACATGGATGACCTGAAGCTATACGCTAGTTCGGACTAGAAACTGCCGCAAGTGACCGATCTTACATACCATAGTTAAGAAAAGCCTAACGACTGCGTTCACTACAAGACTCAGATTGGTTCTGAAGAGTTCTCTTAACTCGGCAAACAAGATCACGGCACTCTACACTTATGATATCCCTGTCCTCGCGTACTCCTTTGGGCTCATCAAATGTTCGAACACCGACCTCGAACGATTAAACAGAATCATCCGCGTAGAAATGACGAAACCCCGAATGCACCACAGTAATGCGGCGATTGAAAGGGTAGTTCTACCACGCCATAGAGAGGGTAGGGGCATTGTAGATGTCAGGAAATTGTGTGAGTCACAAGTTATACAGTTGCGAGACTATTTTAACAGCAAGCGAGATGATACGCTTTACAACATCATCTGTAAAGCGGATCTTGACTACACGCCCTTGAATTTGTCCTCAGAGGAGGCCTTGAATATCAGGGCAGAAACCATAGAGGAATTAGAAACGCAATGGAGACAGAAAGCCATCCACGGCGAACACCCCAAAACGTTAGATCAATATGAAGTGGATAGTGAGGCATCCAATATTTGGCTGAGAAAGGGCGTCCTGTATCCAGAAACGGAAGGATTCGTCATTGCGATTCAGGACAGGGTTGTCAGCACCAGAAATTATCGCAAACACGTGTTACATCAAGACGTGGTTGACCGGTGCCAATTATGTGGAGATACCAACGAATCCATCGAGCACATTATTGATGGTTGTCGCGTAATGGCTTAAAGAGAATATACGCACAGACATAATAATCTGGCGGGCATTATACATCAACAACTTGCCCTAAACCTAGGACTCTTAACAGAATGGATGCCTTTCTATAGATACATTCCAATCCCCGTTTTAGAAAACGAAGATTACATCTTATATTGGGATGTTAATATCCAGACGGATTATTACATCCGAGCCAATCGACCCGACATCGTGATGCGAGAAAAAAAAGGTGGAAGAGTCTACATCATCCTATTGTGATTTCGGCTTAAGGCAATGTGCACGCAAGATGCACTGAACATCTTGAACATTTAGGAGTCAGTAGGGTACTGGCAGCAGCTCAGAAGGCTGTTTTATTGAACACCTGCCGCATTGTGGGAAATTTTCTAGACCATCAGGAAGCAAGTGACTAAAAAACTGCGGAGTGGCAGATGGTAGCTCTAAGAAAGCATCCAGAGGCGACTGTTGTCACCTCCAACGCTCACGGCCGCTGTGTATACATAACAGCTGTACAAAATACGAACTCCAAACTACACTATGCTCCTAATTTTGTACCTGCAACATCATCGCAGAAGATTTCAGATATCGTATTAAATTAATTTATAACATCCTCATCTCATCAGTCACTTGACTTACTCTCCGTTCACGATACGAAGGCCCCTCCAAAACAACTGCACATTTTTGTAATTTACTCATAAGAAAAAAATCGCATAAAAACGCAGCTTATACTATGATGAAGCTCACTTTATTGCGCTTAAAGCAAGTCCCCATTTGTATATGTACAAAACTTGGTTTAGAAAAAATCCTTCCTTGCTTGACTTTCGTTGGCGACATCTTTGAAATGAACAGGGTAAAAAAATTGAAAAAAATCATATAGATACTTTCATATTATGACTATAAATACGTGAAAACAAAATTGCAATATATTAATAACAATTGATGTGAAATGAGTTTAAACATGACTATGTTATTTCTGGTAATATACGTAGTAGAGAGTTATATTTTGGCTTAAACTGCTTGGAAAATTTCAACAAATGCAATCAAATAATAATTAGGAATGACAATCTTGAAACCTATTAATTAATAACAAATGATCTTGGAAGACCGACGAATGGTAGTGTGGGTGTGAGGACACAGCGGGATACCATAGCTGACGGGTCTGCTCATTGAAAAAAGGTAGCTACTGCATGAAAAGTTGCCATTCGTCGGTCTTCCAGGATTATTTGTTATTAATTAATAGGTTTTAGGATTTATATTCCTAATTTTTATTCGATTGTATTTGTTGAAATTTTCCAAGTAATTTAAGACAAAATATAAATCTCTACTACGTATATTACGAGAGATAGCATAGCCATGTTCAAATGAATTTTACGTTAATTGTTATTAATATATTGCAATTTTGTTTTTACCTATGCATAGTCAAAATATGAGTGCATCCATATAATTTTTTTCAAATTTTTTACATTGTTCAGTTCAAAGATGTCGTCATCGAAAGTCAAGCAAGGACAGACTGACGCGAAAAAACCACGGTTTTCATCTTTTCGCGAAGGATATTTTCCCAACCATTTTTTGTACATAAACAACTGTCTTGAGCGCAATAAAGTAAGCTTTATCATGGTATAAGCTGTGTTTTTATGCGATTTTTTTCTTACGAGTAAATTACAAAAATGTGCAGCTGTTTTGGAG
>CAKNYM010051268.1:213419-301953 GCA_932195095.1 Andricus curvator | reverse complement strand
AAAAAAATAAGATAGAATAACAATAAAACATAGAAACTAATGAATAAGTGAAATATAGATAAGTTACTATTACACAAGGTAAAAAAATAAAAGAAATGAAATGAAAACCACCACCAGCGATAATGTATACATTAAGAAGGACAACATTAAGATACTCTTAGTAGACAGTACAAATCAAATTTAGTATTCGAATGGCTTTCGATCCAACAGGATCGCGTTTGAAAATATTATTAAAAATCTCACTAGTGTAAACAAAAAATGCAAAATAGCGAAACCATAACCCGGGAATACCAATTGCAGGTAAAGAATAATTCTTTCGGGGGGATCTTACCTTTAAACACAAAATTAAATAATAAAATAATGACAAAACAAATAAATAAAAAAAAAACAAGAAAAGTACACAATTTTTTTTTATATGTATGGTCGCACCAACACAAGAAAATGGTCGATGAAGGGTCGCAAGTCTACGGGCGCATGTTGATAGGCACTTTAGCAAATTTAACCATCAAAAGTAAAAACGGCAGTAGAAGCATATCAGAAAAAGTGGAACATTCCCAACAAAACATAAAAGCGACTGGTTCCAAAACGAAAAAACAAATTATGCAAACCCCAAGATTTGGTTTAGGAAAAAGATCGGAACGTGTATTAAAACAGAGAGGAAATCTACCAATTGTAATGAAAATAGAAGGAAGCAGATTCAAAAAGGAAGAGATTGCTGAACTAATAAAAAAAAGGGACAGACAACATGAAAACTGGATGCAAAACACTATCAAAGAGATGCGAGAATTTGCACAGGAGATGAGTGACAAACTAAAAAAATCACACCAGAAAAGAACAAGGCATAACCAACAAAACAAACACAGCGAAAAATCAAAGAAAACAGAAGAACTATTGCTTGGTCAACAAATAGTGGGGCAGTTTTACTCCTTAATCCTGGGTTATGATAACAGGAAAGATTACTTAGAAGAAAATTAATTATAAATAAAAAATAATAAAAAAAACACTATGTACATCACAAACAATCCATAACCTCAAGTACATTTCAATAAAGCACACAATTCAGACAAATAAAATAAAATCACTCTAATAAATCAACAAACGAATGTATCCAAAACTTCCCTTTCGTATCCATTCGTTTAGGGGGGCACAGTTAACCCCTATTTTTCAAACAAAAAAAATTTGAAATAAAAATGTTTTCCACCCGCTGCATTGGTTTAGGGGGCACTGCTATCCCGTGCATCATCAGGTATATCAAGTTTATTACTTTATTCACTCACTCTCTATCATCCTCATTCATCATAACTTAATTTAAGTACATATTGAAAATAAATTGGGTGTACTTCCGAAAAGGACATATGTCCGATTTTCTTCGGACTTCGTGTACTTATGTATTTTGACGCACTGATTACGAATATGATAGTGAAAATTGGCGACTAGTCGATTTTCATGGTAAAAACCATGAAAACCCCATAAAAATCATGGTTTTTTGCGTTTATCTGAGCTAATATACAAAATAAAAATAAAAAATTTCAAATAAAAGTTGTAGATCTCATTAAAACACACTTTTTTTATTGTATACATTTTTTCGTACGAGCGATAGTTTTCGAGAAAATCAGCGATATATCGATTTTTCACGTTAAAAATTGTATAAAATACGTGAATTCATAACTCCATTAGTTTCGGTTTGGTGCCTACTGACGCTCTTCACAGCGAGAAGGTTGGAGTTCTTTGAAGAGCATATTTTTTTTAGATTTTTGTAGTTTTTATTTATTTTTTTTTTAATTTTTAAATATTTTTAACGTTTTTTTGTTAATTTTTTATTTTTTTTCTGTTCTTTATTGTAAATAAACAATATGTTTATTTGTCCTTTCCCGGATAGCAAATTTCAATGTCGCGAATCAGTTGAAGAAAAGGATCAGTATTTAGTTTTTGGATGCGACGCCGCCACAAATATTCAGAAAGGTGATCGGCTAAGTTATTTTTTTTTGACTCCACCTCGAGACAAAAATCGACGCATCCAACGCCAGGAGGATTCAACATTTTGCGTGTGTGCCCCGGTATCGCTGTTTACAAATTCTTCGGAATGATTTACAGTTTTATGCACATAACCATAGTTCTCTAAATCGATGTAGCCTTTCCAGCAATCAGTGTGGATTTCACTGCCGGGAGCTACATGCTTTTGTATTAAAGCTATTAGGGTGTTTTTATCCCTTTTGTTATCAGGGCGAATTTCTAACCTATAATTATGTGCATGTCCCCGGAGAATCATTCCTAAGATCCAGGAACCTTCCACAACACGCACTCTTTCGTACTTTCGACGACCTATTTTGCACTCATCTATTTCAATAATTTCGCCAATACCCCCAATCTGACCTTCCGCCTCAAATGTTTGGTCGAGAGCAATCATACACACTTCTCTACAGAAGGAAAACCGATCTGAGACAGTTTCCTTAGATACTTGTTGATCATCAATGATACTGCACTCTCGAATGGTCTGATTAAAATTCAAGTTTATTGCAACGCTGTATGTTATCAGCATACAAGCTGCCGCAGAAATGTGGCATCTTTCAAACCACGTGTCTTCTGCTACCGTAAAACTATGATTGTACTTACCGTATTTTTGGCAAATAAATTTACCACACGTTAGGTACATTTCGGAGGCTTTTAGTGTTTTCTTGTGTTTCAAACAGTACCTTTCACGTAGAATAAGTTCCACTTCACGTAACCACTCGAGGGTTTTTTCCCGACTTTGAAAAATTGTGCCCAATTTAAAAATATTATACTTTGTGTCCATACTTTTTTTTGTTATTTAGACGCCAACGACGAGTAAACAACGATTGTAAATTATGTATCGTGAATAAATGCTACTACAGAGAGAGATTTCTAATACGATGAGACAAGAAAGAATAACGTTATTGCGAGTAACGTTCGCTGCCGAGCTGTTTCTCGTAATGGGGGCAGTGGCCCCAACTTTGGCATGTTGAGCTACTGCGCTTGCCCGGCACGGTGGTCCTCATTGGTCGCTGTTGGCGCGCGATTTAAACCGGGTATAATTTCGTTAATGATAGCATATTTTCTTTGAATTCAAAAAATAAATTTATATTTCAATAAAAAAGGTGTTTGAATAAGAAAAATGTTTATTCAAATATTTGAAAATACGTATTTATAATATTTTTGAAATTTTCTATATATATTTTTAACGGTGAAATATAAGTTAATCTTTGGAACTGGAAAAAGAAACTATCAATTACAAAATATACGCATTATTTTTTTCTAACCTTACATCACAAATTACGTAATTTCTGATATTAATGTGCAATTTATAATAATTATCTACTTTAATGTCAATTATTGTTAATTATA
Source organism: Andricus curvator (assembly GCA_932195095.1). Classification (NCBI taxonomy): domain Eukaryota; kingdom Metazoa; phylum Arthropoda; class Insecta; order Hymenoptera; family Cynipidae; genus Andricus; species Andricus curvator. Next base: position 298,590 of record CAKNYM010051268.1, on the reverse strand, counting down.
TCCTGTTTGAATCGCGCGTCAACAGCGACCAATGAGGACCGCTGCGCCGGGCAAGCGCAGTAGCTCAACATGCCAAAGTTGGGGCCACTGAATGGGGGTAGCGCTACTCCCACTCCAAGTTTTTCATCTGAGTGGGGATAGCGATACTCCCACTCCAAGTTAGTCCTCTGAGTGGGGGTAGCGCTGCTCCCACTCCAAGTTGTTCCTCTGAGTGGGGGTAGCGCTACTCCCACTCCAAATTTTGTCTCGGACCACTTTTCTCTACCATTCCCTTTACCATTTCCCTTTACCATTCCTTTTATCATTCCCTTTGCCATCCCCTTTACTATTCCCTTTACCATTCCCTTTGCCATTCCCTTTACCATTCCTTTTGCCATTTCCCGTTACCATTTCCTTTCACCATACCCTTTGTTATTCCCTTTACCATTCTTTCTACCATTCCCTTTGCCATTTCTCTTTGCCATTCCCTTAACCATTTTCCTTTAACATTCCCCTTTACCATTCCCTTTACTCCTACCCCTTTTCCAGCGCCGTGTGGGGGGGGGCGTGAAGGCACCCCTGTGACTGGTCACAAAAATAATGTAAGGTCGTACCCCTACCCCTTTTCCAGCGCCGTGTGGGGGGCGGGAAGGCACCCCTGCGACTGGTCACAAAAAAATTGTAAGGCTGTACCACAACCCTTTTCCAGCGCCGTGGGGGGCACCCCTGTGACTGGTCACAAAAATCGAGTTACTAATGATTTTCTGGGAAACTGTCGTTCCTATAAAAAAATGCTTCAAACATAAAATATGTATTTCGATGGGGTCTACAACTTTTGTCAAAAACATTTTCTTGAATTTTGAACCATTACTGAGAGCAAAAAACCATGATTTTTTTATAGTTTTCATCATGAAAATCAAATTTGCGCCAATTTTCACTATCATATTCGTAATCAGCGCGTCAGAATACATAAGTACGCGGGGCCCGAAAAAAATCGGAGGTCCACCCTTTTCGGAAGTTTATTCCCATTTCCCTTTACCATTCCCTTTACCATATCCCTTTACCATTCCTTTTACCATTTCTCTTTACTATTTCCTTTAACCATTCCCTTTGCCATTTCCCTTTAATATTTCGTTTACCATTCCATGCATTTAGAATGTGAAGAAGCATGGTTTATGGGTGTTTTAATAATAAAAATCGATATATCGTTGATTTTCTCGAAAACTATCACTCGTACGAAAAAATGTTTAGAATAAAAAAAAGTGTGTTTCGATGAGATCTACAACTTTTATTTGAAATATTTTTTGTTATTTTGCATATTAGCTGAGATAAACGCAAAAAAAAACGTGATTTTTATGGGTTTTTCATGGTTTTTACCATGAAAATGGACTAGTCGCCAATTTTCACTAACATATTCGTAATCAGCGCGTCAAAATACATAAGTACACGGAGCCTGAACAAAATTGGACATATGCCCTTTTCGGAAGTATATCCAATAAATTAATTTATTTTGAATCAGAAACAAACATCTTAGCTTCTTTTTTTTTGTTAAACGAAACAATCTTTCAAAAAATTTAAAGACTCTTTCGTTTAGGGGGGCACTGAAGCAGTTCAGAATATTTTAGAATTTAAAAGTAATAAAATCGATTCACATTGAGAGAAAAATATTATTACGCTACTGAATGACCTCTCCGAGATTCATAAACGAAAGGGTGATGCATATAGATATTAAGAATGTAGCTATTACGTGAATCGAGAGCGAATTGAAGAAAACTGGATAATTGCGTGCGCATTCATCAATGAAAAAGAGGGGATGAACGGTCCTAATGAATGGAGAGACCCACTCGATACGAGGACGGATCGAAGAAGATCACTCTGCGTTTGGTACTGATAACGACAGGTGCTTTAGCCAGGACGCAGTACCGGCCTTTGGGGGGGAGGGGCGAGGTCGGGCACCGCCCGAGGGCCCCGAGCAAATAAGGGCGCCGCAGACGCCCTACGCTGGTTTTAAAGCGCAAGGAACCCGTCCTGGCGAAAGCACCTGTCGGATCGAAGAAGATCACTCTGCGTTTGGTACCGATAACGACAGGTGCTTTCGCCAGGACGGGCTCCTTGCGCTTTAACAGCAGCTCCAAATTCGTGACAGGTCGGCACCTCCGTGCGAAACTTATTCGAAATTTAATGTTTTAGGAATCGTCCAGGAGGATTCAAGTGCTTAAAATAAAGGATCAACAAGTTAATGGTTAGGAATTTATATAAAAAGAATTAATATCTCTGAAATTTAATAACATAAATTATGTAGGCCGGAAGGAACTTGATTCTTTTTTAACCCGTTTCAAGTTTGGGGACTTAATCATCAATTCCTTTCAGCGCTAACATAATATTAACGATATTATTTTTCATTAGTGGAATCTAGATAAATGAAGACCAGATAATCTATGACAAATTGATAGAAAATGACTTTTCCTTAACCCGTTTCAATATGGGAACTCAAAAGTCTTCTATATGTGTCTCGTAAATAATGCTGACTGAATAAATTAAGTGTAATGAAGATTTGTGAGAATTGGAAATCAGTTGAATTTTTAACCCGTTCAAATATGGGGACTCATTCAATGAGTTTTCTAATATCACAACTCTAATTAGTACACAATTCATAACTCGCGAATTAAAATCAAAAAAAGGAAAACACTGAAACAATCCTGGACATTCATGACGCTAAATGAAATCAAATTCAGTAAGGTTTACGAAAATGAATATTGAGAATCCAAAACAATTGATAAAAAGCTAAATCAATCAGAGAGAAATTTTCAGGAATCCATTTAGCTTTTGTGATCCCACACTCTTTTTTTTTACAAAGTCAATTTACTTAGAGTTGAAATCTTAATCGGGGTCGATAATAAAATCTTTTATTTCAGATTTAATGCTGCATCAGGATTGGAGCAGATGTACATATTCGGGACCAATTTCCTGAACGGAGAAAATTAAATCGGTCGAAAAATCAACGGCTATAGACATGTCTCTATAACTAAGATTTAGCGATACAGTTAAATTTAGAATCAACTTAGCCAAAATATATTAAAAAATCAATACTTGTTACAGATTAAGGATCTAAGAGTAAAAATAACGCTACAGTATTATAATAATGATGATAGAAAATTTCTTTTATCGATATTCTATTTTTGTATAATTTCATTTTGCTATTTCTTTATATTTAAATATTCCTTTTATTCTTATACTATTTTTACATATTTCATTATTTGCTTTTATGAAAATAATAATAACCAAAATCAATGTCCAGCGCGAATACAAAGAAGTATTAGATAAGGATTGCAGAAATATCGTGCAATAATTATCTATTTCTTTAGATAAAAAGGAAGAGTTTTAAAAAAAAGCTTCTTAGGATAAGGAAATGCAAATGCTAGGAAAATATATCTATATCTTTATTTTTTTGCAGAAGAGTACTATTTGTTTGAGCAGAATGTTTATATTGTGAAACAATTTATGAAGCCATGCTTTTACCATTTCTCGGGTGAAATTATAACGGCAGACTAAAAGTTATTTTCGGAAAGCTATTATATTCACCAATAGAGTTAAGGATGTTTGCCATGGTGAAGACCAGAGTACAGACGACCCTCATGCTTTCAAAGAAAAGGAAAAACTGATTCATGCATTAATGAAGAATTTGGTTAACTGCAGAGCGAAGGAATATTCTGTTGCGTCATTTGTACATAGATTATGCAGTATATCATATAGACGACAAGCTTGTCTTTCTGAGATGATTACTGAGAATTCGTTATAATTGAGATAAGCAATTCGATCAATTCTTGAATTTTTTATGAAGAGCTTCTTACATGACACATCTTTTTCAAAAAGTCGGAAATATCTTTACTAGGTGTCATGCGACGTGCATTTTCATAAGCTTCCTAAACGAATTTTTAAAAAAAGTCTAGCGCACGAAAAAGAATAACATCAGCTATCTCTCATTGACAAAACATAACTAATATTAAGAATTGTATTTTGATTTCAGTCAGTTTCACATTTTATAACATGGATATTCCGTTTTCTTGAATTTATGAAAATTTTGTTTCTTTAAAATGCCTGGAGTAGTCTCAAACGAAAGCGAATGTATTTTGAGGAAAAAAGCTACGTTCTCCTACATAATGAATGGTGAATTCTTTTTCATAGACACATTTTTGATCATTGTTTTACTCTAATAGTGCTTTTAATAAAGAATCGAAAGTTTAAATTATTGATAAACATTTATTTTGAAAAATATGACTATTTAATGTATATGACAAGCGAAAATTTCTTGCTTATTTTAAAATGAAAAATAATGTGAAAACCTTAATATTCAACCTTACCAAAAATACAACTGGAAAAAAACACGAAGAAGAACTATTGGAATTGGAACCATAGAAAGAACTACAGAAAAACCTACTGGAGTATTATTGACTAAATCAGTTGTAAAAATATTTTATAATTATTACTGCATTATATTATTATTGTTATTTTATAACATTTTTCCTGCCGATTCAATCATAAATATCCACAAAGTCTTCCCAGTAATATTTGATGATTTGATATATTATGAACTATTATTTCGAAATAGGTAAATACTAAAGTTGTTTTTTGTACGTTTTTGCATGCTTCACGAAATACTAATACTACTGTACGTACATCAAGAAGTACATACCTAAACTTTTTTAAAAACTAGCGAAAGCTAATAAAATGGAGTTTGGAAAAGTTAAGTAAAGTTACTGTAAATTACCGAAAATTTACATAAATTTCCGGAAATTTATGGAAATTTAACAAATGTATTTTGGGTAATTTATGGTAAGTTACCATATTTACCTGTAAAATTGCCATAAATGACTGAAAATTGTAATAAATGTCCGGAAATTTTTCAAATGAATTTTGGGTAATTTATGGTGAGTTAACATATTCCCCTGTAAAATTACCAAAAATTATCGAAAATTTTCATCAATTTCCGGAAAATAAAAAAGGAAAATTTGACTATTCCATTTCTGGTTCTAAATGTATCTTTTTTAGATAAAAAAATGAAAGTATTAATTCAAAAATTGGTGTATTTAGTTGAAAATTGAAATTTTTTGATAGAAAATTAATCTTCTTGGATGAAAATATATATTTTTTGTTGAAAATTCAACTATGTGGTAAAAATTCATCTAAGAAACAATCCTTATATTTTCTAATAAGAGTAAAAACTAAATAATGTGTTAATAAAGAATTTTATCAACAATTTACCTAATGAACGTTCTGATTTTTCATCAGATTTTATAGTCTATCATATAGTCCTTATCATGAATGATATGTGTCAAGCTTGTTCTTCACAGATATTTACATCTCATTAGAATCAATTTCAAAGACAAAAATGTACTTACTAAATTCGTTAAAAATGATATCACAGTTTATATAATCTTTTACGTTTAAAGCTAAATAATAATTGTTTGTTAGAATCTATTTTGTTGAAATTTGGCTTTCTTGGTAGAAAATTCATCTTCGTGGTTGAAAATTGAACTATTTTGTTGAAAATTCGTTTTGTGTTTTTGGTTGAAAATTATTCTTCATTGTTGAAGATTTTTTTTTCTTTTTTGAAAACTCAACGACATGGTTGGAAGTTCAACTACTTTGTCAAGAATTCATTTTTTGCGTTAAAGAGTCATCATTTTAGTTGAAAATTTCATTATTTTGATGAAAATTAGTTTTTATGGTTAAAAATAAATTTTTTAACTAATAATTGAACTATTCCATTTTTGGTTGAGAATGTATGTATTTTCTTAAAAATTCATCTTTTTTGGTTAAAAATTCAACAACTTGGTTGACTGTTCAAATACTTTGCAAAAATTGATTTCTCTCGGTTGAAGGTTCATAATTTTTGTTGAAAATTTATCTTTTTTGTCGATAATTAATTTTTTTAACTGATAACTTGACTATTCCATTTTTGGTTGGAAATTTGCCATGTTTAGATGAAAATGAAAGTATTTATTTGAAAATTCATATACTTAGTTGAAAATTTGAATTATTTAGATTCGTTAAAACTGATATCACAATTTATATAATCTTTTACGTTTAAAGCAAAATAATAATTGTTCACTAAAATGTATTTTGTTGAAAATTCTTCTTTTTTGGTAGAAAATTAATCTTCATTGTTGAAAATTGAACCTTTTGTGTGGGTGGAAAATTAATCTTCATAGTTAAAGATTTTTATTTTGGATTGAAAATTCGGCTTGGTTGAAAAATCAACTACTTTGCCAAGAATTTTGCTCTTGAAGATTAATCAGTTTAGTTGAAAGTTCGTCTTTTTTGGTTGAAATTTGAAATATTCTGTTGAAAATTGGTTTCTAGTTTTTGGTAGAAAATTAATTTGTATAGTGGAAGAATAATTTTTTTTTGCTTGAAAATTTAGTTTAAAACTCTTTGATAAGAACAGTGTTATTTGGTAAATTTTTAAACATCACTCAAAGAATATAACGCAATAAGTTACGCAGTTTCTTCGATAGAAAATTCACTTTTAGTGCAACAGATTGAATTCCTGCTGAACTTTCCTTTAAATTGTAATATCTTTGGATTTTGTTATTTCGATTAGTAACAATTTTCCTTACGTAAGATTTCAATCTGCTCCTCTTAAGAAACAGTAAGATTTTACTAAACCACTCCTGCCCCTAAATCGTCTTACGCAATTTGTGGATGACCCCTTCAGGAGTGTACCATATGGGACGAATTCCATGTCAGTAGAGACTCTCTTTGAATTCCATTTTTCAACACTCACACATTCTAGATTCTCCCAGAATAAATTCATATTAAATTCGTACTCATTTCGGACAAACTCAAATAAAGTTTGAAATATATTAGCAATTGGGATAGAATGTATATTACATCGCACTCATTCTGATTGGGTATAGCTTGAAAAATATACTTAAATTATAGATATATTATATGATTATATTCACCAACAGAATTGAGGATAACAGTCAAGAATAAGGCGAGAATAGAAACAATCCTCATATTTCTAATTGGAGGAAAAATTAATCAATGTCCTAATAAATAATTTTATTACCAATGTAACTAATGAATATTTTAGTTCTTCATCAGATTATATAGTATATTCTATTGTTGTTATCTTTTAGATTATAGGTGTCTCGCTTGTCTCTCTTAGATATTTACATTTCATTAGAGTCAGTGTCAAAGACAAAAATGTACATACTTACTAAATTCGTTAAATCTGATATCACAATTGAGCTACTGGATCAAATAAGGCAACACAAAATTACTTCGCTGGTAGTGGGAAGACCCGTGGAGACTTTCAAAAACATTTTCGAATGTTAACTTTTCAAGGCTATATCTAGATGTTAAATTTTATTGCGCAGTTTTCTCCCTTAGACAAAAAGATGTAGCTTTTTATTGCGCATTTTTCTCCCTTAGACAAAAAGATGTAGCTTTTTTGGTTTTCTAACTAAAGCTAAAAAACTGACTTACTTGAAAAATCGATTTTAATTCTTTCTTCATTCAACCCGTGTTCTGTTATTTAGTTTTTGAAATTGTTTAATACAATTTTCAGGGAATGCGTTTCGGAATGTCCACCGGCTAATAGAGCAAGTGGAATTAGAAAATTCATTTAAAAAAAATAATTGTTTTCATGCTCGGTGCATATCGGACTTCTTTAACTTCCAGCGTTTCGTTTATCGAGCGAATCTTAAGCCGCTAGAAAATTCCAGCGGGGAAGTTGTTAATTATAGTACAAAGAAGTTTTCTAGAAAATTTTAGCCCAATCGAATTGATATTTAAAAAATTATTAATGTATCAAGCTTGGCATCTCGCGCGCGGACTGTAGCGAGAGTATCAGCTATGATTCTTAATACAGTTTACCGGCGAGGACGGAGGGATAAAACTTGCAGCCGAGCTGGCCAAGAAGAAGGAGCCTTAACTGTACGAGCAGATTGTTATCTGCCTACCAGCAGCGTTTTCTTCTATTATTGTCTCACCTCAACGATGGATGGCCAGGACCTCCGCCTAAAAGACGGTTATTATTCCAACCATAGATTTCTGCTCCAGACACCCCCCCCCCTCCTTCTTTGGAGTCGTATTTGCACCAGACTTCACATTGACCACCAAACCACGGCCACTTATAGGAGCCTTGGTTTAAGGACGCGAAGTAGAGCCATGCAAGTATTCCAGGCCCTAGACCCCACGTCAAACCAAAGGATTCTTCTACATACCAAAAATGTCATGACAAACTTCCTGCATTGAGTCTCAAGATGCTTCGCTCAGTTTAACTAAGTCTGACTAACTAAGTCATCAGCCTCCTACCACGGAATGCAGGGGCGTCAAGTTGAGAAACTTTTTACATTCTCGTAAAAATAACCAAGCTGATCTATTCTGGATTTATCGAGAGTCCTGAGCTGTCGCACCAGAGCTCTACCAGCTACAGCGCCGACCTTACAAGGCCCATCAACTTTTCCAGATGGACCCCTCAGATTAGGATTACAAAGTCATCCGTGTATCCCTGGGTATAATACCCTTTCTTATTTAGCCTACAAAGGAGGTCCTGGGGTTTCTAATCTTTGAAACCGCCATTTTTCCTAGGGCTAACTGAAACAAGATATATTTGTGGTCCCAGAGAGACTCCCCGCGGTTCTACTGACCTGACTAGGCTTTCGCTCCATCTGGCTTCGAGTTGCCTCCGGCGTAGCATGCTTCCTACCCAGCTTACGAGCTGTTCTGGTACGATACACCTTGAAGCCTCTCGACCGATGACTTATGGAACTTATTATGGACTTATGGAGGTTCCCTCTGTGTCAAAAAAGGTGCACACAGCATAGTTCTCCTGTTCAAGCTGCTGCTCCAATTTTTGCCACGGCAGAGTGAAAAGGGAGGATAAAAGCACCTCATCCCTGATATATCTCTTAACCAGTTTCTCTAGCGTCCTCAGAATGAGGGACGTTAAACTAATCAGCCGAAAATATTTAGCAGCAGTGAAGCCCACCTTCCCAAGTTCAGGAATGAAGGGCACTTCGCCATCCTTCCATGCTGATGGCACGTATTTCAGGGCAATGCTTGCCCTAAATATAGTTTTGTCAGTGGGACGACGACGAAATCCATGCACTTTAGTAAAAGCATTGGGTAGACGTCATCCGCCCACGGCAAGTTGAAGGAGCAGAAGGACCCAATGGCCCATTCCAACTTCTTGATATCAAGGACGAGGTGATTCAGTGTTTCTCCTTCGTCTACGACAAACTCGCCATCATCGAGCCTTATGAGCCCGAGGCGAGCCTCCGATTTTTTTGCGAGGACCTTGTGGATCCTCGCTCTATCCGAAATGATCTTAGACTCCTAGCAGAAGCGCCTGTAATCTTCCTGTCTCTAGATTCTTATGTTTTTATTGTATTTTGCCAAAATTTTAATACCTAAATACTAAATATAGTCTAAGTCTGAAACATACAAATAAAAAAATATTAATAAAAATTCAAGTCAATCACTTTGACGGTGCCAAAAACCTGCAACACTTGCTTTTTTACATTCTAATATATGAGAGTGTAATGTAATTATCCAAATTTTCGATCATTATAACATTTTTCCGGTGTCTGTCTGTATGTCTAACTGTAAGTATTGTTACCTGAATGTCGTGGCCGCGCTAACTTTTAAAGAATTTGGCCAATCGAGTCAGCCTTTAATAAACTTTTTGGAGTCCCATAATAAAGGTCAAGTTTGTTAACCACATATTTCTGACTAAATTAAAAAACTGAAATTTTTTAAAAGTTTTAGAAATTAAGAAATTTACATAAAAATTTCTACTAGATATCAAATATATTTCGAAACTATCTCAATAAAATTTTTCGATTAGACCAAAATTCAAAAAGTTAAATAATTTCAAAAATTATGCAACTTTGGTTTGCAAGAGATCCGTAAGTTGTAATCGCGATTTTTCGTAGTTTTCAACGAGATTTACAAATTATTTCAATGATATTTTTCAATTGAACACAAATTAAAAATGTTCTATATAATTAATAATCAAGTAGATTAGCTATATTGGGATATCTTGAAAACGCAGTGAAATGATTTTCAATATCTTTTTGAAACTGATTACAAATTGTTGTTGAGTTGACTTAGAACCGAACATTGAACGAACGGAATCAAAATCTATGACTTATGTCCCTGTTTAGTAAATTCAAAAAATATATAATTTACTAACATTATATTGAAAGACATACCTACTTCTTATATGAGCACGTCAGAGCAAAAGAGACACTCCCGTGAGTCGTGAGGAAACAAGAGACTGAAATATTTTGCAAGCAAAGGCGAGACAAATATTCTTTTTAGAAGAAAAGAGAGACTAAAACTTTTATATTTTGACGATCAGGCGTACCGAATCAAAAGAGTCATACCCACAAACTAGAAAGATTAACGATTCTTTGGGTATACAGCACGTTTTTGGGGGTGTGTTTGTACCCTGAACATCCAAGTAGCCTATGTAAATCATCATTTTATAGTAACTAAAATCAATAGAGATGTTTATTAAATTGCTACGGTATGAAACGACTTTCCAATAAGTGGAGTTAGCGTACATAGCAAGAATATGCTTTGACCTAATTTTAGGGGATTTTTTACTATCCCTTAAACAATGAGTCTGAAGTTCCTAACGCATTAATCAATAACGAAAAATAATTTTATTTTTAAATGCATGAAAGATGCTATTTTATGACAGAAAATAGTCGCGTACAACCCTAAAAACTTCTTAAAGCACTTTCAACCCCTCATCAGATATAAAAATCACCCAAGCTACCGCTAAATATTTATAAAATTCAACAAGACCAACCTAATTCAAAAATTCGCCCAGTTTTTGCTAATAATAATTTCAATTGATGCTAAAGGGGCACACATGAAGTCTCAACCCTTCAGCACATGTAAAACTCACCGCAGCCACCCCCGAATATCTTAAAAGTTCAGTAAAATCACCACAATTTCAAAGTACACCAGGATTTTTCTGAAAATGTTTTCAGTTGATGCCAAATGGGCAAAAAAAATTTTCAAAACCTCAACGCATATAGAACTCACCCCAGTCACCCCTAAATATTTTTAAAATTCAATACAATCACCCTAATTTCAAAGTACACCAGGATTTTTCTGAAAATGTTTTCAGTTGATGCCAAAGGGGAAACATAAAGTCTGAACACCTCAGCGCATGTAGAAATCACCCCAACCACCCCCAAATATTTTAAAAGATCAATAAAATCACCCTAATCCCAAAGTATGCCAGGTTTTTTCTGACGATGTTTTCAGTTGATGCCATAGGGGCAAAAAAAATGTCACAACACCTCAGCACATGTGGAACTCACCCCCGCCACCCCAAAATATTTTTAAAATTCAATATAAACAGACCAATCCCAAAATAATCCAGGATTTTGATAATAATTCATTCAATTGATGCGAACGGTTCACACATGAAGTCTCAACACCTCAGTGCATGTGGAACTCATCCAACTCTAAATATTTTTAAAATTCAACAAAACCAACCTAATTCAAAAATCCACCCAGTTTTTGCTGATAATAATTTCAATTGATGCCAAAGGGGCTCACATAAAGCCTCAACCCTTTAGCACATGTAGAACTCACCCCAGCCATCCCCGAATATTTTAAAAATTCAATAAAATCACCCTAATGCAACAATTACCCTAATACAACAGGTTTGCAGAGGTTGGTGCAAGTCCGAGTTTATAAATATTCGAATTTCGCGTGTAAAAATATTTTTATAAGTTATTGGTAAAGGTTAGAAAAATATTAAAGCTTTTTCGTGTAAAAATAGTCCTACAACTTAATCGTACAGGTTGAAACCAGTTAAAGCAGGTTTATACAGATTGGTACCAGTTACTGTTATTTATTTTCTTACATATTATAAGTGTATTTATATTTCAATTATTAATTATAATTAAAAATATTTAGGGATGACTGGGGTGAGTTCTATATGTGCTGAGGTTTTGAAACATTTTTTTGCCCCTTTTGCATCAACTGAAAACATTTTCAGAAAAATCCTGGTGTACTTTGAAATTATGGTGATTTTATTGAACTTTTAAAATATTCGGGGGTGGCTGGGGTGAGTTCTACATGTGGTGAAGGGTTGAGACTTTATGTGTGCCCCTTTAGCATCAATTGAAATTATTATCAGCAAAAACTGGGCGGATTTTTGAAATAGGTTGGTTTTGTTGAATTTTAAAAATATTTAGGGGTAGCTTGTGTGAGTTTTATATCTGATGAGGGGTTGAAAGTGCTTTAAGAAGATTTTAGGGTTGTACGCGACTATTTTCTGTCATAAAATAGCAGCTTTCATGCATTTAAAAATATAATTTTTTTCGTTATTGATTAATGCGTTAGGAACTTCAGACTCATTGTTTAAGGGATGGTAAAACATCCCCTAAAATTAGGTCAAAACATATTCTTGCTATGTACGCTTACTCCACTTATTAGAAAATCGTTTCATACCGTAGCAGTTAAATAAAAATTTCTATTGATTTTAGTTACTAAGAAATGATGATTTACATATGTTACTTGGATGTTTAGGGTACAAAAACACCCCCAAAAACATGCTGTATACCCAAAGAATCGTTAATCTTTCTAGTTCGTGGGTATGAATCTTTTGATTCGGTACACCTGATCGTCAAAATATAAAAGTTTTAGTCAAATCTATCATAGCGTTTTTGAGGAAAAAAAACATTTTGCTAAAATAAGCATTTTTCCATTAAAATACATGTAAAAATCGAAACTTTGGACAAGTGTTTTGTCTAAAAACTGTCCATCTTTCTGACATTTTTCTTTCGAATTTTTAGTTTGCAGGTTCGAAAATACAAGAAAAATTTTTTTTTAGAATTTTTTATCATAAGGCTTTTTCTGTACATTTGGTGCGTGGTCGTTTGTCAAGCTCTAATTTTATAAGTATTTAATTATTATTTTAATTTTATTATTCATTCAATCATTTAATTTAATATAAAATCTGTTGCGTATCATACAAGTCTAGTCAATCAAACAACTAATTTTATCTCATTTTAATTTTTAAAGTTTAAAATTCAAAAGAGTTCCACTTTGAGTGTTCAAATATTTCAATTTCAATGACCGTGAAAAATTATTGTGTGGTCAGTGGTGGATAAAGAAGCACCTGCAGTTCCGGATGAGGCTTGGCAAGAAAAAGACGATCAAGCTTTTTCTACGATTGGTTTGCTCGTGGATGACAACCAATTAGTGCACATTGCGAACGCCACCAGTGCAAGAGAAGCCTGGAAATCATTGGAAGACTACCACCAGAAATCATCAGAGGCCAGTATAGTCCATTTATACAGAGTCCTATGCAGAATGCGATTAGCGGAAGACGGTGACATGGAGGAGCATGTCAACAAAATGCAGGACACATTCAACCGAATGACAGCTCTTGGAGAAGAGATCAGGGACAAGTTTGCAGCGGCTATGTTGTTGGAGAGTTGCCAACGGCGATACCACTCTGGAAACACCAGTTCTCGTAAGATCACTGAAGTTAAGCATTGTTGGGCGCGGTTAGTACTTGGATGGGTGACCGTTCAGGAAATACTGCGTTGCTGTTGGCCCGTCGTGGGTGTGGTGGGCCCACATTGGTAGTAAATATCCACCTAGAAACACTACCCGAATCGGGTAGTGAGGCAATGAACTTTCGAGTTCAAACTGCTAATCAATTTTTTTTTTTTTTTTTTTTTATGTTGTTGGAGAGCTCGCCAGAATCCTATGACACTTTGGTGACCACTTTGGAAAGTCGAACTGAAGGTCTTACGACGTCTTTAGTCAAAAGCAAGTTGATTGACGAATACAGGAGACGCAAGAATAAAATGGCAATCAGCGACATGACCGGACATCAAGAAGAAGCTGCGATAAAGGCTCAAGCACGCATAAAGACTCAAAAGGAATGCTTTTTCTGTAAAAAGACAGGGCATTATAAAAGGGACTGTGAGAAGTATCAAGCCTGGAAGAAAAAGCAGGAGAAAGCAAGTACAGTCACACAGTGCGAAGAACTAGCTTTTACAACAAAAGAATGTAAGGAGAAAGAATGTAAGGAGTCGAAACCTACAGAAGAGGTTTGTTCAAAAGCTAGGAAAGTGAAGGCTCAAGAAGAAAAGAAGGTTTGGATCATGGATTCAGGAGAAACAAGCCACATGGCCAACAACAAGGATTTTTTTGAGGAAATCGACTCAGGAAGAAAAGGAACGGTTCGTTTTGCAGACGACGAAGAATTTGCTGAAATACAAGGGGTCAGATCAGGAACCATAAAGTTTATAGTTGAAGAACAGGAAGTGACCGTGAAAGTGAGAAACGTGCTATACGTACCAACCTTAAGCTCAAGTTTACTGTCCGTAAGGAAATTAGCCGGGAAGGGTTTTAGTGTACAGTTTGGGCGCACTTGAATTGCGCCAGTGGTCAACCACCCTGCCAAACTGAAACCTGAACTGCGCCAGTCGGTAAAGGGTCTAAAAGTAGGTAGTTTTCAGCTAGCACGAACTGCGCCAGAGGGATTTTCAGGTGCTCCTCCCATGAAAACAGCACAATGAGCAAGGAATCTTGAAATACAAATACTCCTCCAATGAAAAACAATGTGTGATTTCAATTTTATTTTCTGTTTCTTTACTATATGTTCTAGCTAGAAATTAAAATTGCAATATATTTTTGTATTTTTCTGTATTAAACATATAAATATTATCAGTGGTAAGGATGAGAAAATGATGCGTAGGAGTATTGTTAAATAAAAATAGTCCTTCTCTAAAACAAAAAGAATTTCAGTTTTGTTAAAGGGCAGTGACAAAGAATGTCAGATTTCTGTACATTATAAAACTATTCTTGAAGACCCAATAGTTGAATTTTTAACCCAAAAGATGAATGTTTAACCAAGAAGATTAAATGTCTACCACAAAAGACAAAATTTCAACAAATACAGAAAATGTTAACTGAAGAAGATAAATATTTGAATCGAGTGAAGTTTGTCATATTACAGGATCAACGCATAAAGTGAAGCTGAAATTTTTAATAGAACTAGCAAAAATCAACCGTTTGTGGTAAGTTTTGTTTTTCAAAACTATTATTTAAATCAAATGTCACATCATAGATTTTGAATTTTTCAGTTTCATCATACACATAAATACCTTGAAACTATATTTTTTATGTTTTTTAAATGTTAAAAAATCTTAAAAGTACAGTGTTAGATAATTCCAACGTTGTTGGCTTTAGGGTCAGGTGAATTGAAACTAATTAAGATGTTTCGAACGTTTCGGCACACAATGGTGGCCCTCATCAGTGAGTTTTATTCAATCTATGAGAAGTACATAATGCCTTGCAGGTATGCAGTTTTACAATTGGAAGTTTTATTCATTGGTTAATATCTCAGCTGTGAAATTATAAAAATTATTTAATTAAAATTTTTTATTTTATATAATTTCATTGATAAGTATTGATAAATATTGCAGTAAAATTCAAACATGATTTTATTTTAACGAAGTACAATTGATGAAAAAAAAATGACAATGTAGTAGAAAACATTTTTTCCCCAAATCTTTAAAACACTTTTTTTTAAATTTGTCAGAATACATTGCAATCTAAAAAATACTTTTCAAAAATATTTTTTTCCAGTGACGTATATATTTTATTAATATTTTTTGTTATTTTTGTGACAGTAGACTTATACCTAGCGATTATTATAATGAGAAAAATATTCAAGTAAGCGGTACTAAAGCAATATTCTTCCGATTATCTAAAGAAGTAACAAAAGGTTTCTGGAGAATTTCCTATAGAGCAATTTTTATATTAAATCATCATATCATATATCATATCATATATAAATTATGTCATTATTAATATTATTATACAAATATGTAAATAATATCAATATAAAAACATTGTTATTATTAATTAATTTGGTGCCGATTGATGAAATCGTTTAACTCAAGCGTTAACAAAATATTCTTCAAAAAGATATTATTTTCATAGTTTTAATATTTCCGTATATATGTCAATTTTTTATCTTTTTGGAGGTCTTTCCAATTTTGTCCAACATTTTGATTAAAGTTCTGTAGGCGATAGCTCATGTATAATATGCACCCTTGTTTTCAAAAAACAACTTTAGAACGTACTTGAGGTCGAGGGTTTCCTCTGCTGGTAAAAATACATTGGAAAAATTTCGATAATATTACGAAAGGGAAATAGCAGGATTCTTAATCGAAATTTAAACTTATTAGGGCGAATAAAATATCGTTGGAGTCGCCAAAAATCGTAGATTTTGAATATAATATTTCGAAATTACTAATTGCATAATTAAGAAAATTCATATCTCGTATTTTATGTATCATCACGTACAAAGGACAGGGTCAATTTATTTCAATATTATCCTGGAAAAAGTAGGAGGAGCACCCATTAGTCGGATATGTATTGTATTTTGACCACTGGCGCAGTTCAGTCAGCGAAAGAAGAGGGCCCTCGGGCAAGCAGGTAAAACTCTGACCACTGGCGCAGTTCGTGTGCACCGTACAGTTTAAGGGCAATAATTGTGACGTCGTTAGCCTCAAGGACGGAAAAGTGAAAGCGACTGCAGTTTTAGCACCATCCCAACTCTACGAGCTAAAACTAGTTAATACGGTGAGGGCAATAAACAAATCAAAGGGTAGGTGTGGCGAGCGCGAGGAACGGTCGGGGAGCATACAGCCCAGGTATCGAGTACCTGCAGATACAAGGAATGCCCGGACAGTAGTTAAAGAGACTGTTTCAAGAAAATTCGTAGACGTAGAGGTAGTTTTCGAATCCATTGAACAGTTTCAAAAGGAATCAGGGAAAGTAAACGATGATGAGGATTCAGCAAAGGATACCAGTTCCAGTACACAGGCAGAGGAATACATCGATGGAGAAACGGAAGGAAGCAGCAGCGGAGAAAAGGACAGCACGAATAAAGATCTCATTTCAGATAGAAACGAGGATACAGTCAATACAGAGTTCAGGGTTAAAGATTCATTACAGATATTAAGCCAGCAGGCAGAGTCCAGATCATCAAGAAGATCTGAAAGATCCAACAAAGGAACACCGCCCGAGAGGTATACAGCAGGAAAATTCTACGGAGTATGCGGACAAGGGGGCGGAATAGCAAAGTTGCCCTTCAACTCAAAGCCAGTACCAAACGATCGAGGCCCAATGACCCAAATACGGAGGGATGTTGAGACAGATAAAGGATCTTCAAGCTTGAGTTCAACGACCTTAGAGGACTTCAACTTTTAAAGGACCCAGAATTTTGTGTGAAGTGTTTTCTGTTTTATTAAAATTATATTTTTGTTATCAGTTAAATTCTGTGCAAAGATAAAGATTATTTAAGTTTCAGAATACATTTTTGTTTTTAATGTGAAGTGCCAACGTATCAAAATTTTATTCGTATATCGCGATTATATCGTTGAGGGGGCGTGTTGGAATTGCAACGATTATTGCGATATGTATTCAAGTGTGATAAAAGTGCGAGAAGAGAAGAGAAGCTGTGCCCTCTTCTCAGGACCATAGGCAAAGGAACTGAGGGTTTTTCAATAGTTCAGTTCTGTTGTGACAAACCGTCGGGTAGCACGCAGACATAAAGACTCTAAAGATATAAAGTAAAGTTCCAGTTTTCATTTTCATTCTAAAGTTTCCAGCATTGTATCACAGTTTCCTTAGTACACCCAAATATACAGTTTATCTATTTATTCTCACATATAGTGTTTGTTTCTTTTGACCTTTTTATCATAAGCGGTTATTATATTCCATTAGTTCCAACAAATATAAATAAAATACATAAAATAATTTTGCTGGGAGTGGGAAGACCCCTGGAGACTTTCAAAAACATTTTCGAATTGTAATTTCTCAAGGATATATCTAGATGCGAAATTTTATCGCGCATCTTTTTTCCTCTAGACAAAAAGGAGTAGCTTTTTTAGTTTTCTAACTAAAGACAAAAAACTGAGTTTCTTGGAAAAATCGATTTTAATTCTTTTTTCATTCAACCCGTGCTCCGTTATTCAGTTTTTAAAATTGTTTAAAATAATTTTTAGAGAATGCGCTCCGCAATATCCTTCGACTGATAGAGCAAGTGACAATAAAAAATTAATCAAAAAACAAAATTATTTTATTTTTTCTAATGCTTGGCTCATAATGGACTTCTTTAACTTCCAGCGTTTCGTTTATCGAGCGAATTTTGAGGCAAGAAAAACTTCCAGCAAGGAAGGTGTTAATTATAGTACAAAGAAGTTTTATAGAAAAATTCAGCCCAATCGAATTGATAAAAAAAAATTATGAATGTCTCCAGCTTGGCGTCTCGCGCGCGAACTGTAACGAGAGTCTCAGCTGTGATTCTTAATGCAGTTTACCGGGCCGGGCCGAATATAAAAACTAATCAAGTAATCAGGTAATATCAAAGTATTATGAATAAATAAATGATATTGCATAATGCACAATAATTTATTCATTTCATATTCGGTACAATAGAATGGTTCAGTTTACGGGACAAACTATACAAAAGGAAAACAAAACATAAAGATCTAATAGCTGACAAGGGGGGTTAGGTTGGTGTCCGGCGCCGATTTTTTTGTTACTTTGCAGGTTAAAAGAGGATTCCAGACAATGAAAAAAAAATATTTTCAGGCAATCGGTCACATTTAGGGGTTGAAGTCACACCTTCTATATTTTTAAATCTTTTACTGTTATAAGAGATAAATTGTTTTTTCTGTATTGTTTTATTTACACAAAATTGTTCAACAATTTTAGCTTGAGTTGTAAAAACACTTACCCTCTAGAGTGTCATAATTCAGAAAATCTTTAGTAAGTCTAAATCTTTAGTAGTTTTTAGTAAAGGGGTTTTACCTTCTGGTTTTTATCTTTGCATGGTCAGTTCACACTGGCCACTCCATGAATCTAATAATAACATAGGATTTTCTCATACGTTAGGGAAAAATACATTTTGAAGCCACATTTGCAGCAATTTTGAAGAAAGTTTACCGGATTAGAGGCCTGCAATAAATATTATTTGCCTTAAAAAGTCCTTCTTTTACTCTTGGCCCAAACTGTCCTTATGATTCTTTCAGAAGCAAAAAAAGGTGTGAAAGTAATCTTCCATCCACAGATATGGTTAGCTGAATTGTATTTAAAAACATCACATTCTTGTTCTATATCTCTAGTTTCATGTAAAGATGACACAGATATAAATTTTGTGATTTTTCGCAAAACACACGGAGAGAAAACTCGGGGGATTTCTAACAGAAATTCTGCTAAAAATTAATACTATTTCTTATAACTTGGTGATACAGTGGGCTTTCCAGTGAAATATAATTTCTTGGTTACTATATTTTTATGTGCCCTGTTTTGGAAATTTTCATAAATACTTTTTGCATTAAATAATAGAAAACTTGAGTAATTATTCGTATAATTCTCGAAACAAATTCTCTGCCTTATACCATATCGTACCGTGTAGCATGGGAATTTTTGTAGAGGTGAATAGGAAGGCTGACCCTCCCCTACTACCTGCAATTCCTTACCGGACAGTGCCTTATACCATGAGCATGGTAATTTTTATAAAGGTAAATAGGAAGGATGGCCCTCCCCCTACTACCTGCTATTCCTTATCGGACAGTGCCTTATACCATGAGCATGGGAATTTTTTCGATGGAACTATGGTGAGAGCTACTATTTGAAATATGTTTTTATCCAACAAATTAAGATATTTTCTAGCTTGTCCAATGTAACTTATATGTTAGTTTCATAGTAAAAGGTGCGACCTTATATACCATGTTATACCTAAATTTGTAACAATTTTATACTATGGGCACGGTTATTATTTCAGTCCAATTTAAAAGGTATTTAAATTTAAAAAACTTGATCATTTAACATTTCTTTTGATCATTTATTCGTCTAAAAATAAATATGATAAATATGATACAATCCATTTATGTACATTCACTACTCGCATAAAATATTAATATTTATTGCCACTTTTTTACCACGTAATTTACTCCGTTACATGCGCGTCCAACATATGTAATTATTCCTCTACTCAATTCGTTCCAGGTCAAACACTTCCATTTCTTTTCAGTTTCATGAGCTACGTCATACGCTTGAAAGTGATCATCGTAGTAAACATTTTTTAACTTTTCTGTGACAAAAATCGCTCCGTAATTATCTTTTAGAATGCAATAGCGTACCGTATAAAATTTTGGCCCATTTTCTGCTGCAATCATTATTATAACACCGGGTTTTACATATTTATCGCTAAACTTAATCCAATTGGCAAGTTTTACAAAACCTCTTACATTGAATATCAAAAATGAGGAAAAAACTGAATAATGTGGAAGGGAACTTGCAGTAATAATTCTCGATGGACCGCAGGTGTATGGTAAGTAGGTCGACACGTTGTACATGAAACGACGATTTAGTTTTAGCTAATGTCTAATGGCTATCGTGTGAGAAATATTGACCCGACTTATTGCTGCATGAGAGCTGACTTTACCTTCTCTGTGTTTACTTTCTTACCGCATTGATGAAAGTTTACTTAGAGGTCCCATCAAAAACATTATTCGAGGATAATGCAAAAGGAAGTGATGTTTTGGTGTCAGACTGTCTGGAAATAATTTATTTAAAAGAGATAAATACTCATTGATTAAAGAATCCAAGTATATATCTAAACCGCGTTCATGACTTTAGGCTGATAATATATATACGATATTTTTCAATAGTAATATCAAACGCCAATTTTTGTCATCTCGTGCTTTTTATCTCCTAAAATCATGCCGAGATACGTAATTAATGTGATTCAATACTTTTGCAATATCTCGTGGAGCAATACTTTCGAGAATATCATGCATCCAATCTACTGCAACATTTTTCGTCGCATGAAAGCTGGCTAAGCCAGTATGGAAAACTGACTCTTCTTTAATTTCAGCCAGTGACAATTTTTTTTGTCCCAAGCCTTATTCATAATTACTTACGTTTCGAAGAGTGCAATATTTTTCAGAAAATATAGAGCTCACTTCATTTCTATGAATAAGACAGAATATACAGGGGAAGTTGCATCCAAAGCATTCGGAAAACCCTAAAACAGAGTGACCACCTAAATTATCGCCCAGTATTAAAGTCAAGGAAAAGTATACCGTTACTTGTACTGTAGAGTGATTAAATGTGATGCCTTCAGTTTCAAGAAATCGCAACTCATCAATTACTTTCTGAAAAACAATTTTGTTCGTAAACACTTTACGATCTAAAGTATTATAAAGTATGAATAGAAATATGTTTTCTAATTTCGACTGATATTCTGGTGGTAAACATGGAATAGAAACATACTCTGTCCCAAATTTTGATATGCCAGCGTGGCTTCCCAGTGGGTTATTGTTTTCATAGTCATCGAAATATAAAAACATTGGAAAGACTATCTTGTCACCAAAGCTTTTTCTCATTTCAGTCCAAAAGTTTGCTTGTACGAAGTTAGAAATTATTTCCGAATTTTCATATAAATTATTGACATAAGAAATAGTTTTATCGAAAATATTAGGCATTTCAAAGAATCGCGATAAAACTTTAGAAAGTGGTATAAATGCAGCAAACACTGGAACTTTCTGAAAAATTTGCACTCCATTTTTTTCTTGGAACTCATCTCTCTCTCCCAGTTTTTCGCGAGTGAGAGGAATGTAGGTTCCAGCTTTTTGAAAATTTTTAAAGCGTAGGTATTCACTATGTAATCCTTCAAAAGGATTTTTTAATTTATCAAACATTGATTTTATACCCGAAATTTCCTCTGTACTTTCCCCTAATTCTTTCAAACGATTTCATATGTGACCTTCAAGTACACTAAATGGTTTCCAACGAATAAATGTTGAATCGTGATTCATAATATCCTGATCTCTTTTTCTTGGTATTTCTCCATAATTATACAACTCGGCAATCAGAAGAGAACTTTCTATTTTTAAATAATGCGACAAAGCCTAAATGGAACTGTCATGAACTTTTTGATACGCGTCCACATAAATGTGATCTGAATTAATACACTCAATTGCATCAAAAAATGCATCACTTTCGTCATCATCATTGTCGCTATCATCTTTATGCGGATTAACTAAACTACTTAAATCGTAGTTCACATCTACATGCACTTCATAATTTGAAGCATTTGTTTCACTAACATTCGAGAATGCAAGAGGAGAATCTTCCGCATCACATGCTGAATCTTGCTCCTCACGTGCTAAATTTTGCTCCTTACGAATTACAGTATAATCGACTGCGTAATTACTTACATTAACCTTATCATTATGCTTTGAATTTCGATGCTTCAAAAAGGAATTGAATGTTAAATAATTGCGCTGACAACCAAGATCTTGGCATCGATATTCGGTTAAACTAATATGAATATTTCGCAAATGTTTTCATAAATTATTACTATTTAAATGTTCTTGGCAAACAAAACAAGAATTCATTTCTTGTAAAACTTTTTATATTATTGATTTATTTTAGAGAAACTTTGATAGATTGCATGTAACCAATTTGAATTATATTGACAAATGTTGGTATAATTTACGAATTTACTTGGACATTCCCTTTGAAATTTCGTTCATCAGAACATTTAATTATGTTCCAAATCTGTCTGTTGGATTGGTAATTCCATACGCGAGTTTCTGCAAAATCAGCCAAATTGGGTAGGCTGCTTCCGGGTACTGCACATCCACCGCGTAAAATAGTTTGAAAGTCGTATCCAATGCAGCTATAGGTGTCGGTAACTTATATTTCGTTTGATCTATGACTGCCTACACGGCTTCTAGATTCCGAATCAGCCCAAAAAAAGCCAAAAGGGGTTGTAGAGGAAGTTTTTTGCTGTATAAATAATCCCTTTTCTTCGTCAGCTGAGTATTTACTTGCGCAGCATTCTGAGAAGAAAAAGAATTGAAACGTTATTTACCACAACCAATGATAATAGGCGCTACAACCGAAGAGAGTTATGGGTAGTAACTTAATACAAATTAAATAAAACACTACTTTACCTGCACGTGTAGAATGAATGCTTCCTGCATTTAATTGTTTGTTGGTTTTGCATTAGGTGAAGCGGCTTCGTTTGCGACATCTTCTGTTAGCCTGTTTCTTTTATTTATGGGCTCTCCATATTTCATGTGTGTTGTCCTCAACAATTTTGGCAAAAGCCACAGTACCACACCGTCCAGACTCTCTGTAAAGTAAAAAATTATTCTAAAAATATCTAACACAATTTCATTACGTATTACTCAATTACATTATATCTTACATACCTTCTGGTAAGTCTTCAATATTGTAGGAAAGCTCTTTGTCTTTATCAGATTTCAAGCTGCTTTTTAGTAGAGGTATGATCTGCTGCCGAATTGTACTCCATTTTTCAAAACGCAGATTCCCTTTCCCAGGAAGGAGAACATTAAAGCCAATGTTTATCTGCAAATCAAACATAAACGAAACATTTACTAGAAATAAAAGTGAAATAAAGATATGTATAACTTTGATTTTTTTATAATTACCAATTCCGGTCCTTCGGTCAAACCCAAACACCTATACTTTTTAAAGTAATCATAGGCTTGTGTTTTGTTGTTAATTAAAATGTGTCTCCTCAGCTCATACGTGTTGGTCCACTTTGCCAGAACTGTACTCCACGGTTCTATATAATTTTCTAACCCACGTAAATGTTCTTCCAATTCATCTGAGGAAAAAAGGAATGATATTTTATTAATATGCCTGTTCCATACCCATTGCAAAGGTTATTTTGAATAAGATAGAAAATAAATAGTAATAATTTGAAAGTACCTTGTATTTCAAATTGTATTGGCTGTCGAGCATTATTTTGTAATACAGTTTTTTTCTCTTCCAAAAGACCTTCTCGTCGAAATTAACTCTCGCCTCTTGATATAAACAATCAGGTACTTCACCATAATCATTTTCTTCTTCTTGGTTTTCATCTTCAATCGGTTGTATGTCAATTAGACTATCCCCATCAGAAAATCGTAAGTGAGCTAAATTTTCAATAATAAATGAGGAATCAAACATATTTCTCTTGAGTACGGACATGACCTTGATATTCACCGGATATAACAGACAGCACCCGCGGCGGACAAAGCCGAAAATCCCTTAGGGATAGAAATTTGTAATTTACATAAGATTTTTTTAATAAGATTATGTAAACTTCAAATTTCTATCCCTAAGGGATTTTCGGCTTTGGCCGCCGTGGGTGCCGTCTGTCATATCCGGTTTGAAATTTACATAAGATAGCACGTAGAAGCCTCGGTGGCTCAGACGATAGCGCGTCAGACTTCCATGCAGGAGGTCTGGGGTTCATCGCTGAGCGGGGTACCAATGGAAAATTTTCTATGTATTTCTACCGGGGCTTCAGTGGTTCGGAACTCACCTTAAACTGTAGGTCCCCTCAGAAAAAGCTGGTAACGTACTAAGGTGTAGGCTCCATGTCGAGGGGACTAGCCTTGGGGGTCGTAGTCGATTTTGAGAAGACTCGAAAAATGAGTCAGCGATGTCTTTGCTCTTGAGGCTCCTACGGGGGACTCTTGCTCGGCGGTCGCTGGCCAATTTTCGAGTAATGAACACACACACATACACTTACATAACACACCAGGACAGTGTTTCGAATCTGCTCATCTAACTGGTGACTTCAGAGGGATCGCTCCGACCACCCTAGTCTGGCCGTATCCCCCCTTTGCGGCCTGCTAAGGGAGGCTGCCGAACGGCAGAGTGGGTTAGGATCACTTTGCCTGATCGACAAAGGAGGACGCCATTTATTGTGCGATAGGTATGCCTGGCACCTGAGAGGTATAATCTCAGATCGTTGATAACAACGAAACCCATCGAGATCCAAAAACACTCCACGAAAGACGGCCGGATTCGGAGTAATGCCTTGAGAATAAACACGGGTATGGCACAATAGGCTTTATAGCTTGAGCGCCAGGGGTGAGGACCTCACGCCCCCCCCCCCCGCCTACATTAAAAATACAAATACGATAAGATAGAACGTATGCATTGTTTATAAATACAACAAATGCATAAATACTTGCTTTAAAGACGTTATAACATTTTTCAAAACGAAGCAAAATAACAGAGGAAACTTTCTTGCAAAAAGATTTCGTGAAAAATTTGTCTTTTCATTCCAGCTACACCAGTACTAGTTTCGTCGTTGGTCACGAACATAACCTTAAAAATTACCGGTCGTATGTCAAGCGGATTGATGATGAATATTTTAATTAAAACAGGATTTCAAGCTATCCCAGATAACAAAATGCGAGCAATATGCGACGCATTATGCAAGCACGTCGTGCCGATCAACACGCACGAGATGCACTCACCAACGCAGACATATGTGTCATCAATTGAGACGCATATCGCTCACATGTCGTGCGGGTCACGCGTGCGACGCATATCGCTCGCACGTCGTGATTAGTTATGCTCTAAAAATAATAAATTATGTAATATTAATATTTTTATATTTTAATTTGAGACATTCAATCAAATAAATTTTGAATTGGACTTCGAGTTTGCACTTTTCCCAATCAGTTACTAGAGATTTTTCTATCGTTAGAAAGACTATATTGTTTTAGGTTTAAAAATTCATAAAAATTTTTATGATTAAAAATTAATCTAAAAATCAAAGTGAATTAATTAAGAGGTTTAGAAACAGTTGAACGTATAGTAAATTATGTTGTTTTACCATAAAAAAGATAGGTTAGGCTTTATACTTACTGGTTATAGGCTTATCCTTACTATTTTTTCGATTGTACTTACCACAAGTCTATTAATTTTCGGAATGCCGGATATAAAACACGATAGTAAAATTCTTCGACAGATGCCAAAAGATGCTGAAAACACTCTTACTGGCTTTTACAAAAACCAACGATGGTCAGGCGTCTTCAAGTTGATAGCGTGTGTGAACAGTAGACTGTCGTGTAGAAGGACAACGAACCTGACGAACGGTCGGAAATTAAAATTTATGTGAACATAAATTAAATTTTTAACTGCATATCATTTTTAATATTACTCGAGCATTCTTCATAAATATTACAAATTAAAAGTGCAAAGAAAAAATAAATTTCACTTGAAATTTATTTGCGATTAGAATTATTGAAATTTTTTTATTTATAGCAATGTATGTAATTTAAAAACAAGTTGAAAAATGAATTCAATTGATTAAGAAATTTTTCAAATATAAGTTAATTTTCACGCATCTTCATGATGACGAAATGCGACTCATAAAGCTCGCAGCATGTGCCCATGTTCCGTGCTAGCAAACTGCGACTCATAACGCTCGCAGCTGAGTGACCATCATATATTGCTGGCGAGATGCACGCGTTCTCGCACGCATTGCATGAGAATCACGAAATGCGGGTGACGTGCGTCGCACGCATTGTTATCTGGGTATATGTCATTCTGTCGATTTTAACCCTGAAACACTCAATAAGGGAAAAAGTTTAGCAGTACAGTACCCTCTCACTTATCGCGAAAGGCTGGGACTGGGATTCGCGTTAAGTGAGTTCCCCCAGTACATCAAAAATTGTTCTCTTCTTGCGCTTCATCCTCATATGCGATTGGTTGAGAAAATCGAATCTATTCAAAAGAATTAATGCCAAAATGTGACAGTTGATTACACAAGTAGCAGAGAATATTCAGAGGTTATTGTACTAATTTGAGCTACGAATCCTAAAAAACGAAGTGTTTTCTTACAAGTGTTCTTTGAAAAAAAGTTTAGTGTTTGAGAACTTTGAAAAGACATTTAAGTTTTTTTCTTTTTCGGTCTATAATTGATAGCCATTTATGAATTACATACTTGAAATTAAAGGAAGAATGAAGTACTAACCTCTTAAGTAGGTTACATTGAATGTCATTATTTAAAAAATATATATATGTTTACGCGCGAGCCTTTGTTTAATGCGTGCGCTTACATGTGTCGGCAGTGGGAGTAAAACAAGTAGGGGAAGTCGCGATATCTGGTAGTGCGATAAGTGGGAGGGTACTGTAATTCATACCCAGATAACAATGCGTGCGAGAACGCGTGCATCTCGCCAGCAATATATGATGGTCACTTAGCTGCGAGCGTTATGTGTCGCATTTCGCTAGCACGGAACATGGGCACATGCTGCGAGCTTTATGAGTCGCATTTCGTCATCATGAAGATGCGTGAAAATTAACTTATATTAAAAAAATTTCTTAATCAATTGAATTTATTTTTCAACTTGTTTTTAAATTACATGGATTGGTATAAATTAAAAAATTTCAATAATTCTAATCGCAAATAAATTTTAAGTGAAATTTATTTTTTCTTTGCACTTTTAATTTGTAATATTTATGAAGAATGATCGAATAATATTAAAAATGATATGCAGTTAAAAATTTAATTTATGTCCACATAAATTTTAATTTCCGACATCAAAATCACATAGAATTAGTATATGTGCGAATTTGAATATTTGTAAAACGCGCGGATCAGTGGCGCGTCGTGTAATATATATTATCTCCGTCTCCGTTCGTCAGGTTCGTTTTCCTTCTACACGACAGTCTACTGTTCACACACGCTATCACACACGTTATCAACTTGATGACGCCTGACCATCGCTGGTTTTTGTAAAAGTCAGTAAAAGAGTTTTTTCGGCATCTGCCGAAAAATGTTACTATCGTGTTTTATATCCGGTATTCCGAAAATTAATAGACTTGTGGTAAGTACAATCGAAAAAATATATAACCAGTAAGATAAACCTAACCTATCTTTTTTATGGTAAAGCAAAGTAATTTACTGACTTTTCCCAGATTTTACGACCGACAAAATGGGCTCTTTGGTTTATTGGACGTATAAAAATATTAATATTACATAATTTATTATTTTTAGAGCATAACTAATCACGACTTGCGAGCGATATGCGTCGCACGCGTAACCCGCACGACATGCGAGCAATATGCGTCTCAATTGATGACACATATGTCTGCGTTGGTGAGTGCATCTCGTGCGTGTTGATCGGCACGACGTGCGTGCATAATGCGTCGCATATTGCTCGCATTTTGTTATCTGGGTATGTGGTGAGGGTGCAGGTTTTGACTTTTGAAGTTTCTCATGTAAAATGAATGGGAAAAAATCACTTTTTTGAATAATTTTTCAGGGTTTGAAACAATAATAAGGAAAAGTATAGAGGCTTGTTGAGAATTATCCACGGGACCCTGAAAAATCGACCTTTTGAGCACTTTATTCTCGTTTTTTTCTTTACTTAAAATTATTTCTATTAGTCTATTGGAATATTTATCAACATTGGTTAATAAATTTTCAATTATTTAAACAAATTTATTTTGTTTCCGGAGTTTATGGAAATTTTTAAAAATGAATTTTGGGTAATCTATGGTAAGTTACCATATTTATCTGTAAAATTACCATAAAGGACCGAAATTTTTCACAAATTTCCGGAAATTTATAGAAATTGTCAAAAATGAATTTTGGGTAAGTTACCATATTTACCTGTAAAATTACCATAAATGACCGAAATTTTTCATGAATTTTCGGAAATTTATGGAAATTTTTAAAAATGAATTTTGGGTATTCCATGGTAAGTTACCATGTTTACCTGTAAAATTACCATAAATGACCGAAATTTTTCATAAATTCCCGGAAAATTATGGAAATTTAACAAAATGAATTTTGGGTAATTTATAGTAAGTTACAAATCACCTAAAATTACAATAAATTAGGTTACCATTAATTTCATGCTTCATTATACAAAATCTAATATGGACTGACATCATGACTGTATTTCGAGAAATGTCTGAAATCATCCATTTGTTATAAAAAATATCGTATGCGCCAAGGGGGAGAGGCACTTTTTCTCCCCCTAGGTGCATAATATACTATTCTAACTTCCAATACTGCGAATTGTCAGAAATTATATGCTTTTTCTATAATTCGCGAAAAAGTGCCAGTTTTTCCACCTGTTTTTGGTGTAAAAAGTTACCGATTTTTGTTCGATGACGTGGCGCATGCGCAGTGCCGACCTTTCCGGGCAACAGTGACAAAAGTGGACAGATGCAGTGGAAAAAGTAAATGGACAGTGATAAAAGTGAGGCACAGTGGAAAAAGTAAATGTTATTTCGGGTGGGTTCGTTCTGCCTCGGGTGGACTCGTGCATCGTGCGCAGCCAGCTTCATTCTATTTTCCGACTGTCGTCCCTAACCTAAAAGCAATTTCCTGAAAAGTCTCGAGTTGTGTATTTTGTATGTACTTTTGTCACTTGGCAAAAGCAAAAAAACACCGTGAGTTTCTCCGAAAATACTGTGCTTGGTTTTTTTCACGAAAAATCGGAAGTTTTGAAGCCCTCAACTTTATGGGCCAACTATTGTGAGAACCAGCTTATTATTACTGCCATATTATTGCCATGGTTTTGATAATTACCATTGTCATTGTTGCGCCAATCGACAAAAAATCGCCTTCTTTTTACACAAAAAACAGGTAAACAAAAACTAGCACTTTTTAACAAATTATAGAAAAAGTATCGTGTCCCACACATTGAAAAAGCGACGATTTAAAACTCGTGTGATAGCCACCCTCGCTCCGCTCGGGTAGCTAACTTCACACTCGTTTTAAATCTCTCGCTTTTTCAACTTGTAGCACAATATACAGAATATGAAATGAATAAATTATTTGACATTATGCAATATTATTTATTTATTCATAATATTTTGATATTACATGATTACTTGATTAGTTTTATCTTTGGCGCCAGTGACCTCGGCTGATGCCGCGCATCAGCAAAAAATAAATAACATTTTTTGAAATAAATTTTTATAATTCCTCTTACTCTATCCAGTCGAATGACATTCCAAAGCGCATTTCCTAAATATTGTATTTGAAAATTCCAAAAACTGACTAACAGAGCACGATTTGAAGTGAAAAACAAATTAAAATCGATTTTTCAAAAAAAGTCAGTTTTTTGGCTTTAATTAGAAAACTAAAAAAAGCTTTTTTGGTAGAAAATTAATCTTTTGGTTGAAAATTGAACTATTTTGTTGTAAATTCGCTTTTGGGTTTCGGTAGAGAATTAACTTTGACGGTTGAATAATAATATTTTTTGGATTAAAATTCAACTACTTGGTTCAAAGTTTGTTCAAACTTTGTCAAAAATTAATTCTTTTTTCTTGAAGAGTTATCATTTTAGTTGAAAATTGAACTTTTTGATAAAAATTCGTTTTTATAATTCAAAATTAATTTTTAACTGAAAATTGAACTATTTTGGATAAAAATTCAAAAAGTTAGAGCATTTTCAAAATTTGTAAGAACATTTTTTTTAATATTTAAAAATTCTATGTACGGCTATTCGTAGTACTCAGAAAGTAGAACACTTTATTCTGACGACTTTTTTTGATCAAAAGAAAATTATCAGAGTTATAGCATTTGCAAAATTCAACAACAAAAAAAGGAAAAGGAAAATTTGAAGCCAAACAACGCACGATATGAAAAAAAGTCAAGAAAAGAAAAATGTTTCTTTTTGTAAGCCCTAAAGAATAGATGAAAAGACAAAAATTATACATCTAAAAAAGATCCACCAATTTGTTATCAACCACTTTTTAATGGGACACGCAGTTGATGCTTTATTCAAAAAAAAACAACATTAAGAATAAAAAAATTAAATTCTTGGACAAACGACACAAGATACGAAAAAAAATAATTAGACAAAAGTTGTTTAGCAGAAAAAGAGCTCCAAATTTGTTATTGGTCACTTTTGACAGGGCGCGTAGTTTTTGTTTTAATCGTAAAAAGTAACATTAAAAATAAAAAAATTTAATTTGTTGAAAAACGACACAAAAGGTACGGAAAAAAATTAATAGACAAAAGCTGTTTACCGAAAAAGGATCTACAAATTTGTCATGAATAAGTTTTAGGTAGGACGAGTAGATTTTCTTTTAATCGTAAAAAATAAGATTAAAAATAAAAGAATTACATTTTTCGAAAAACGACACAAGGTACAACAAAAATTAATGAACAAAAGTTGTTCATCCACAAAAGAGATACAAATTTGTTGCAAATTATTTTTTGATAGGACATGTAGTTTTTATTTTAATCGTAAAAAATAACATTAAAAATAAAAGAATTAAATTTTTGGAAGAACGACACAAGGTACGAAAAAAATTATTGAACAAAAGTTGTTCACCCACAAAAGAGCTACAATTTTGTTACGAATCACTTTTAATAGGACGCGTAGTTTTTGTTTTAATCGTCAAAAATAACATTGGAAATAAAAAATTTGGAAAAACGACACAAGATAAATAAAATTTTGTTTGACAACATTTTCCCCCTAAATTATAAATTTTAACGGATAGGAGAAGTAGTGCACATAGAACTCTGAGCCAGTGCTACCAATTTTGGTATCTTTTCGTATTGCGCATGCGGCGGGTCAACAATTGGAATGGTTACCTTCGGCGCGCTTATTTGAAATTATTAATTTTGTTTTGTTTATAATTGTTTACAACAGATAATAATTGCCAAGTGCATGCAGATATTAAAAATGATTTTAAATTCATATTTTTAATAAAAACAGGTATTACTTTCTTTAAATTTAAAATCGATCATTTATTTTTACGGAATAAAAATCAAAAAATTAATTTACGTTTCACTTTATAAGTCTATTTTGTGGCCCAAGAATTAGTTTTAATACTTTTAGAAGTATTATCTGTTGCAAACAATTTTCTTGTAAATTTAATCATTTTAAATAAACGCGCCAACGGTAGCCAATCCAGCTGTTGACGCGACGCATGCGCGATAAGAAAAGATTCAAAAATTGGGAGCACTGCTCTGAGCAACATCTAGAAATATAAAATTGCAATATTGCGAGAAATTCGTAAAACTTTTGTCAGCCGAACCATTTCCTGAAACTTTTTATTTAAACATTTCAGAATTTAAAGATGTGAGAGCGGGAAAATATAAAACCGGAATAATCAATTATAAATTCTTCGTTTCAACTGAAAACAATGTTTATTTTCCAAATAACTTGTCATCGCAGTTAAATTTATATTAATGTTTCACGCGTTTCTGTTTTACAACTTGTAAAGTTGAGAATTGTAAGTTTTTATAAAATTTACATTCTTGTCTGAAGTATAAAAATGGCCAAATTGGAAAATTAAATTCCAAACGAAAAATAAAAACCTAATTGATTCACAGAACATAAAATTATAGTTACGATCTGCTAAAAAAAACTGGAATATTCTTTTTTTCGAATTCTTTTCAAATTTCTCTTATAGCGACATTAAAAAATATCTTTAAAAAACTCTCATAAATGAAAAAATTAGTCTATTTGTTCTTTATCACAGAGAGAATAGTTTCTTCGATTCCCTGTCGGAGGTTTTTAATCACTAGATTTTCCTGCTTAAGTTTTTCATTTTCATTCTTCAGCGTTTTCAATTGTTCATTTATAAAAAAAGCCTGTTGCTCGTTAAGTCCAATTCGTCCTTTCAAAAATCGGTTTTCTTCTTGAAGTAACCAATTCTGCTTGAGTAACTCTTGGCTGACAGCATCAAGATGTGATTGACTTTTTACAACTTGATTGAAAATTCGGGGTGTTAATTCAACTTTTGGCGTCTCCAAACTCGTCTCAAGAAACCTAACTTTCTTCTTAGCTTTAAAATCCTCATAGCACTTTATTCCAGGACTTTTAGCAAGAGCTGATTTCGGTTTGTCATTTGCTTTCGAAATTATCATCTTATCAGCTATCTTTTCCAATTCATCAATCGTCAAAGCCTCTCCTTTTTCTGGAGAGTTCTTTTCTAAATTTCTCAATTCATCCTCACCCTCTGGATCTTTGTAAACTATCAAGTACTGATTGTTCCTACGAATACCTCCATCTTCCGAGTCTCTTCTTGGTCTTAAACTTTTAAACTCATTGTCTCCAACATAGCAAATCAGAGAACCCCAGAACGTGCATCTGAGACTGGCTTTTACAAAACTCGCATTTTTTTCCGTTTCTGTCGTTACCACCAGAGGACAAGTCAGTAAACCCCAACTCACTTGCTTGTTAACATCTTCCTCTGAAGAAAGATTAACATTCAAAACTATATTCGGCTGATCTTCTTCTGAAAGTTTCCTACTTGCCAAAAATTCTAAATAATCACCCGAAAAGTTCTGCACCATCAGTCTTTTCTTCGCCAAACCACAATCACCGCAAACTTTCATCTCCTGACTGAAATTTTTCTCCTGATTGACAACTACTACCTTCAAGATTTTCAAACCCGGTAGCAGGTGTAGAAGCAGTTCCCAAGATGTTGAAGTATCAAGTTCTGAGCTGACGTGAATCACCATTTCGGAACTAGAAATCTGGCTCAGCTTTAACAAAGCATTGAAGATCGTCAGGGGATTAGAACAAAAATCCGAAACGTAAGCCATCGCTTCCACGGGAATTCCAAGCTCTAAATCAATGTTTTCATCTAAAAATTCTTTCATGGAAGCTGGTGGCTTGAGAGACTTCGGGACTCGAATGCGACTTAAAATTGAATCAATGGCTGCATTAATCTTGTGCTTGTATTCCAATACATGGATTTCTAATTTGTGGCAATATCTTATCAAGGCACAGTCCTTATCATGGAGGGAACTTCTCGGATGATTAGTGCAGAAACTTGTCCAGGTGCAGTTGGGGCAATTTTTCAACATCTCCTGCCTCGTGTCATGGCAAATGTAACAGGCTCTAGGGTATTGAAAAATTTCTTCTTCTCCAGAAATAAGAGGTCGACCCAGCCTGGATTTAATTTCGTCACGCGCTTGATCCCTTTCTTGTTTCCATTTCAAGGAATTCGCACCACGCAGGTTTTCGAAAATATGCAAAACTCCCTTTTCTTGCATAATGGCTGATATTGCATCACAGATTTCTTTGTGATCTGGCCAATGATTTTTTTGATGATTTTTGCCACAATAAGATATCATGTTGCAGCGACTGCATCTTTTTATGGAATTACCTGATCCGCAAACGAAACATTCGTTTGGATAAAATGGCATCTTCGAAGGTTTTTTTTCGAAGGTTCTGAATTTATTATTTTAATAACAAGCAATTGACAACCTGAAATTAAAATCATTGATCAGAATCTGCTTGTTTATGAACAATAAAGTAATATCAGAGATTGGAAATTAAGAAATGGAATATTTTTTTAAAATTTTTAATGATAATCAAACTTCATAGCCCAAAATGCTCTCCAAATAGGAAAGATAGGGTGATTTTTCTCGAAAATAGGAAAATAATAGTGGAATGAATTTTTTTAAATAAAATTATTGTATACAATATTTTGACTACATTGAATTCAATATGCAATATATTGCATTTTCAACAAAATCGTTGCATTTTAAACCATGAAGGATTAATTTAATTTTTTATTTTATTTAATTATTTAATTTTCTAAATGTTTTAGAAAACAGTTGACTTTTAATGCCAAAAAGGTGCATTTTTACTCCCCCCCCCCAAAAAAAAAGTTAATTTTCAACCAAATAGTTGAATTTTCGACCAAAAAAAGATGACTTTTCAAAAAAATAAGCCAAGTTTCAACGAAATATAGTTGAGTTTTTAATAAAATAATTGAACTTTCAACAAAACAGTTGAATTTCGACCAAAAAAGATGACTTTTTAACAAAATAGTTGAATTCTTAACCAAAACAGATCAATTTTCAATCAAACAGTTGTGATTTTTAACCAAAAAAGATGCAATTTCTACCAAACTAAAAGAATTGACAACACAAAAAGACCAATTTTCTACAACAAAAATTAAATTTTCAACCTAAACATATGAATTTTCAACCAAAAATTTTACTTTCAACCAAATACTTGAATTTTCTATTAAAAACGATGCATTTTCAACTAAAAATGGGATAGTTATATTTACAGTTTAACAAATTCACTTTATACGAAAAAAATGAATTTTCAACGAAATAGTTCAATTTTCGACCAATAAAAGAAATTTTTAACAAAATAGTTCAAATTTCAACCAAGTAGTTGAATTTTCAACCAAAAAAGATGAATTCTGAATTTTAAAAAGTAATAGTTGAACTTTCAGCTGAAACCGATCAGTTTTGAACCAAAAATCGAACACTTAAATTTTCAGTTTAAAAAGAATTAATTTTTACCCCAAAAAAATTAATTTTAAACAAAATAGTTCAAACTTCAACCAAAGTGGTGAATTCTCAACCAAACCAGATTAATTTTCAACCAAACACTTTTCATTTTTAACGGAAAAATGTGCAATTTCTACCAAAATAGATAAATATTCAACCCAAAAAGACTCATTTTCTACAAAAAAAAAAAAAACATGAATTTTCAATAAGAAATTTCATTTTCAATTAAATAGTTTAATTTTTGAACAAAATAATATAATTTTTAACCCAAAAAGATGCATTTTCCACAAAATACATGAATTTTCGACCAAACATTTGAATTTGCTACTAAAATCGATCAATTTTCAACTAAAAATGGAATAGTTAAATTTTCAGTTTAAAAAATTAATTTAATACTAAAAAATATGAATTTTTAACAAAATAGTTAAATTTTAAACCAAATTGGTAAATTTTTAACAAAAAATTCAATAGTTGATATTTCAACCAAAAAATATTTTTATTTTAAACCAAAAACAGCTCAATTCAACCAAAAAAAAAAAACAGTTTTCAACAAAATAGTTATTAACTAAACATTTGTGATTTTGAACGGAAAAAGGCGCAATTTCTACCAAAATATATGAATTTTCAACCAAAAAAGATGAATTGTCTACGAAACCATTATGTTTTTAACCCCTAAATATGAATTTTCAGCCAAAAATTTCATTTGCAATCAAATAGTTGAATTTTTGAACAAAATAATAGAAATTTAAACCCAAAAAGATGAATTTTCCACAAAATATGTACATGAATTTTCAACAAAAAAGTTAATTTTAAATAAAATAGTTCAGTTTTCAACCTAAAAATGAATCTTCAACTAATAAAATAAATTTTCAACAAAGTAGTGTTTTGAATTTTTAACCACGAAAATTAATTGTCTACCGAAAAGGTCTTATTTTCAACAGAATACATGAATTTTCAACCAAATAGTTAAAAATTCAACTAAAAACGAAATAGTTAAATTTTCAGATCAAAAAATTAATTTTAAACCCAAAAAACGAATTTTCAACAATATAAGGAGTTTTTAAGGAAGTAGTCAAATTAAAAATAAAAAAAATTATGAACCAGAAATGTAATAGTAGTAGTATTAGTAAATTAAAAAAAAACGTATTTTCAATAAAATAGTTCAATCTACAATCGATAGAAATAATTTTTCATAAAACAGTTCAGCTTTCAACCAAGCAGTTGAATTTTCAATTAAAAACGATCATTTTGCAACCAATAATGGAAAAGTTCAATTTTCAGTGAAAAAACCATTATTTCTCAACCAAAAAAGAACGAATTTCCAACAAGCTAGTTAAATCTTCAACCAATAAAATAAATTTTCAACAAAGTAGTTCAACTTTTAACCAAGTAGTAAAATTTTCTACCAAAAAAGAGGGCTTTTTAACAAAATAATTGAAGTTTCAGCAAAATAATTAAATTTTCAGCCAAATTGTGGAATTTTTAAAGGGGAGAGATGAAAGCTGAAGCAAAAATATAATAGCAGACTTTTCAACTAAAAAAATAAACTTTCAAACAAAATATTTAGATTTTATTAATTCAGTTATCATGTAAGAGAAAAGCGAGAAAAACAATAAAAAAATATTAATTCTTAACGAAAAATATAATATTTGATACTTCAACAACAACAAAGTTAATTGTAAATTAAAAACATTTGAATTTAACCAAAAAGAGGAATTCTGAATAAAAAATGTAATAGCTGATATTTCAATAAAAAAATTTAATTTGAAATCAAAGTCAGTCGAATTCAACCGAAAATGGAAATTTTTGAACAAAATAGTATGATTTTTCAAAAAAAAAGTTTATTTTAAACCATACAGTTGAGTTTTCAACGTTAGGATGAATCTTCACTAATAAAATGAATTTTTAACAAAGTAGTTTTTTAATTTTCAACCAAGTATTTCAATTTTCAAACAAGAAAATTAATTTTCTACCGAAAAGGACTAATTTTCAAAAGAATACATGAATTTTTAACCAAATACTTGAAAAGTGAACTAAAAACGATCCATTTTTATTCAAAAATGAAATAGTTAATTTTTCAAATGAAAAAATTATTTTACAATCCCAAAAAACGAATTTTCAACAAAATAGTTCTATCTTGCGCCAATAAAATGAATTTTTAACAAAGTAGATCAATTAAAAAAAAAAAATCTCAACCAGAAATGTTCTATGAGTAGTTAAATTTTCAACTAAAATCGATCAACTTTCAGCCAAAAATTGAATAGTGAGATTTTTAGTTAAGAAAATAAATTTGAAAAAAACGTATTTTCAATAAAATAGTTAAATCTTCAACCAATAAAATAAATTTGCAATCAAATAGTTGAACTGGTAACAAAAGGGATGAATTTTCAATTGAACTGATGAGTCTTCAACCAAGAAAAAGAATTTTTAACAAAGGAGTTCAACTTTCAACCAAAGAGATTAATTTTCTACCAAAAAAGAATGTTTAGCAAAATATATGAATTTTCAACCAATTAGTTGAATTTTCAAGCGAAAAAAGCGAATTTTTAACAAAACAATATGAATTTTAACAAAAAATGTAATTTTCAACCAAATAGTTCAACTTGTAACAAAAGGGATGAATTTTTAATTGAAATGATGAATCTTCAACCAAAAAAATGAATTTTCAACAAAGTAGTACAATTTAAACAAAAATAGTTGAAAGATTTTCAACGAAAATGATGAATTTTCATGCAAAGAGATTAATTGTCTGCCGAAAAAATAGGAAATTTTAACAAAATAGTTGAAGTATCAAGAAAATAATTAAATTTTCAACCAAATTGTAGAATTTTTAACCACAAGAGGTGAATCTGAAGCAAAAATATACTAATAGACTTTTCAACTAAAAATAATGAACTTTTAACACAAATAGTAGGATTTTCTTGTTGGGTTCAATTAATTCAAATTACAAAATTCAAAAAAAAGGGGGGGGGGCCGAGGGGAATATAAGGGAAAGAGTGTGAAGTCTGGATAATTCAAAGATTTTTGTAATGAAAATGGTTCTAATTCCTTTCAATGTAAAAATAAATTCAAGTGCACGTTTTTGAATTTTGAAAGAAATGAATTTGGAAAAATTGTGGATTCGAAAATAATTCAATTTATGGAAAACTCGAGCAAACGCATTCGAAAAACTTAAAATTGCTGACCAATCGGAAAATAACTAAAGCTTAGAAGTTTGGAATTTAGAAAAGGAATATTTAAAAACCTTGAAATCTTTAAGAAATTTAAATGTAAATTAAATATGAAGGGAAAGTTTTGGGTTTCACTAGAATGGAAATGAGCAAATCCTGATTTTTATTAAAATCGAGATTAAAATAACCGATTAATAGTAAAAAATCAATCAAATTTTGTTTTAAGAATTGAGAAAATATACCAAATATTTCAAGTGCAATCAAAGTTTTGAATTTCAATGCTAAAAGGTAAAAATTAAAAACTTACATTTTTTGAAAGAATTAAATTTGAGAGTTTTTGAATTTGAAAATAAATGATGTTAGAAATATCAACAATTTCCAGTTAAAAATAAAAGAATAAAATATACGAACGAAATGGTTTCTAGGTTATGTTTTGACGTTTTGGAAATAAAGATTAAAATCATGACAGAAACGAGAAAAATATAAGTGTTTATGAAGACATTTTTCGATAGAAATAATATTTTTTATAAAAAGTTTACTTACTTGATAAAATATTATTAAAAAATTGGATAATAATCCGGTATAATATATTTCCAAACTTTATTATTGATTTTTTTAACGATCCTGCTCAGATCCACCATCAGGTTATCGATTTTCGATTGGCTATATCTTAGTGACGTCATTCTTCGCGGGAAAATTCAAATTGTCTAAACTATCAGTCAGAATATTACTAGAATATTACTATAAAATAATAATTATTAACACACAAACACACACAAAATGTTTGCCTAAACTAAAAAGCGATGTATATAGCATTATATTATTGATCCAGCATAGTCAAAATCTTCAAAGTTATTTTTTTCATTCGAGCATGAATTTTTAGTTTAGATCAAATTATCCCAAGTAGAGGCCACCATAAATCAAAAGTCGTTTTTTTTTCGTTGTAAAATGAATTTTGTAACAGCCCTCATAATCGAAAAGATTTTCCAAAATATTGGTCGGAAACAAATTTTTTTTCAAAAGTTATTAA
This sequence comes from Andricus curvator, assembly GCA_932195095.1. Lineage (NCBI taxonomy): Eukaryota > Metazoa > Arthropoda > Insecta > Hymenoptera > Cynipidae > Andricus > Andricus curvator. The sequence goes on along the minus strand of CAKNYM010051268.1, from coordinate 259,274 downwards.
CAATGGAAATTTAATGTTAAACGGATTTTAATGATTCTTACGTTGAACAAATTTTTCTTCAAAAACGAACATTCAAGAAATCTTCGATCTGAAAATAAAAAAATTGAGTTTTTTTTTAAATTACTAACTGTTTATAAGAAAATGTACTCTGTCAGTCTACTTAAATGAATAGTTATTACTATTCTTTTAAATAAAGTTTAACTTGTTCATCAACAATTCATACTTTTTGAAACAAAATCAATGTTTTTATATTCGGAAGAAATATTTCTGTAATGTACGTTTTTAAGCAAAAATTTCAACATAAGAATCATCAAAATCCGTTCAGCCGTTCACGAGAAAAATGTTGATCACGTTGTAACGTTAAATTTTTATTGTTAATAACTTTTGCAAAAAAATTTCGTTTGCGACCAAAACCTGGGGACATTTTTTAGAATATAAGGGCTACTACAAAATTTATTTCACATCGAATAAAACGGCCGTCGATTTATGGTGGCCTCCTTGGGATCATTTGACCTAAACTAAAAACTAAATCTCGAATAAAAAAAAACCTAAATAATAAAAAAAAAGTTTAATAGATCAAAAATAGTCCCCTGATTACGAATATCTTTTGGTTATTTTCTTGCAAAATCCTGGTCAGTTTTTGTTCAGGCAATTCATTGGGGTTTCTAAATTCATCTACAATTTCAGTTTCATATCATTTCCCATTTTTCTTTTAAAAAATGAATTAATAATGGAGAATATGACAGAATTGAGGAGAATTACAAAAAAATTAAGAATGTATGATTTTTAACAATATTGTTATTTTTCACGTTATTTACATAGTTACATATAAGTTATTCACTTATATAAATATATTTATAAATGAAGAAAAATACATAGAAGCAGTTTTATTGTTAAAATATTAAATTGTTGTATAGTAAACCATCTGAATTCGAATTTACCGCCAATTTATCAAAATAATGAGTGGAAATTTGAGGTTATGTTGACTTTGGATCGTTCTTGCTAATAAATTCTAAAAGAATTTATCCGCCGGTTATATTCTCGATAATATTCTCGTTACTGTTCTCAAAGTAATAAGGTAAATGCACCTATTAGCGTCCGTGTAAGGGTTACGGCAGAGTTTAAGACCAATAAACAAGTGTAATCCATTCCGATTCGCTAAAAAACTATGACTGATCTAAGAACATATATTATTTTATAGAACAAAATTTTTGTTTGGACAATTTGCTACAAATTGCACCGGAAAATTCTAAAATCACGCAAAGATGTCATCGTACGCCCACGACACTTGACGTACCTAGTAATTATTTCTTCGGATCCGCAATATCTACAAAATTGATAGTCCGTTTCACAGTCCGCTCTACTAAGAATTTGCTCTCTGCGCACTGGTAAACACAAATGGCTACTTACGGCGCGCAAAATAAAAAATTAAATTCGGGTTATATTTATAAATATCGATAAAACACATATTTGAATGGACGCGTATGTAGAGTATTGTCAATAGAATAAAATAAATACACTTCATGAATCAATAAGTATAAAAATTCATTAAATTTACTATTTTTCAATCAGGTTAGGACGCAAATAGGTGCATTTACCTTATAACCGACTCAGAACTCTACCTGGGCTAGTCATGCCACGCCTGACCAGAGCGGCTTGTACCACTGAGCGCTAACGGCACCATACCGGCTACGCAGTGGTCGACGCCGATATGGTCAGCCACAGGTCCATCTCCAGCGTCCGCGCGCAGGCACTATGCGACGCTGGAGATAGAAATTTGTTTTTTTTTTTACCACCTACGGGCTTTTTTTAAACACAAATAAACGTCACTCTATAACTTGCCTTGTCAAATTTCTCTCAGATTGTGTAATAATGCCCAAGCGGGTAACACACAAAAACTCCTTCTAGCCCGTTCATTCATTATTAATTATCTGTTCTTAGATAAAACAAGACTCAATAAAGTCTAGAGTAAAAAACTTTTTTCGTTTCGCCGGAGACAGAAAGTGACATTCAAAGTGATTGAATGCATTTTTTGACTAAAAATTGTGATTTATGTTAAAAAAAAATCACTCTCATTTTTACCGCTCACATTTTTAAAATTTTGTATATTTTGAACCTTTAAAGTTGAATTATTCTTCACATCTTTCAGTATTCCTAACACCTTGATTATTTCTTCCTTTGTTATGCTCTTTTTCTGGTCTCTTTCCTTCCCCTCTTTTCCACTCTTTCAAACTTTTTTCTCTACCCCTTCTAGCAAATACGTGAAATATTTTTTTCATTCTAGCATCTCAATATTCTAGTTTACTCTTTTCCTTATTTTTCTCCCTATATTGACTACCTTTTAAACTTCTTCTACCCTTCTTCTGTCCTAGCCTTCTCTGCCTATTCTTCATGCCTTTTATTCTCCTTATCTTTTCTTTATCACAGATCTAAATATACTCCTTTTTTCTCCCATATTCTTCTCCACTACTTGCCCCTTTTCTCCATAATCTTAATCCCTTTCTCACTTCCTTCTTCTCTTCACATTCCTCGCCCCATCTACATTCTATCCCCTTTTTCACCAGCTTCTTTTTTTGTGCCCTCTTTTTATTTCTCCTATCATTATTTTCATCTCTTTGTTTACATTTCCCTCTCCTATTTTTATATTCTTGACTTTTTCTCTAAATTTTTCCTTTCCTTCTATTAAAAAATCCCCTTATCCTGTTATTTTCACCCTTACTCCTTTTTAACCTCATTTTTATTACTCTTTTTCAATCCAATGTCACTATAACATGAAAAAGTGATCAGAATCTATATAATCCACCCCTAGCTTCTTGACTGTCTTTCCTATCTCGTCGTCCACTATCACATAAGCAATTGATGTTCTCTTTTCCCCTCCTAAGCATTATTCCTCTTCCTCATTGCCCTCTATATTTCTGTTCAAGATAAACCATTCTATCTCCTCCAAGCTCTTTAACTTTATTCTCAACCCCACCTAGCAAATCCATCAAATATGATCTCCATTCTACCATATCGATATCCTAGTTTACTTTTTTCCTTCTTTTTCCCCCATCCTAGCCTTCAAGGCTTCTCCTGCAAATCTTTCATTTTCCGCCTCTTTTTTTTATCCCGCTCCTTTTTCATCATTTTTCATCAGGCTCCTTTTTAGGGTTTCGTAGCCCCGGGCAGAAACCCCTATGGTTTCGGACGGGTGTCCATCTGTCTGTCCGTCGTACTTTTTTCTCCGGAGGGGAGGTAGAAGGATGGAAAATTAGGGAAAATAAGGGAAGGAGAGTATAGGAAGCTAGAGGAGAGAAAGTGAGGGAAGGGGTAGTACGGGAATTGAGAAAAGGTTAAGTAGGGGAGGAAAAATTAGAGGGGAGTAGAGGAGGGAAAGTATGGGACAGGGAGATTTGAAAGAATTAATTAACGTCTTAAGAGACTAAGAAATCATTTTTCGTAGACAAGCGTCACCTAGTCTGACTAATTTTTTCTCCTATATCTTACTCCACTACTTTTCCGTTTTCTCCATTTTCTTGATTCCTTTCTCACTTCCTTCTTTTCTTTACATTTATCATCCCATCCATGACCACCCCCTCCTTCACCAACTTTTTTTTGTGCCCTCCAGTACTCTCTTTATTTCCGCTATTATTATTTCTATCTCTATAATACACTGATATAAGACGACAATTTAAATTTAAAAGAAAGACGCAAAATGACGATAGAGGTAATAGAGGTGAAGGAAGAAAGGTAGGAGAGAAAAGGAACTAAAGTAAGAAATTAAGAGGGAAATGGAAAAAAGGATCCCGACTTTGGAATGAAGACTGAAAATGCTATGAGAGCCTAGTAATAAGGTAAAAGAAATGGAAATTAGGATAAAGAAATATAAAGCTTAAACCAGGAGTTTGAAGTTAGGGAGAGTGGGACTGATAAGGAAAGTTTGAGAAAAATAGAGAGAACAGAAGGGAAATAAGAGAGGAAAGCAGGAATATATTGATTAAGGATCTAAAATCATAAGAGAAGGAACTGAAAGAAGTGGATGAAATCATAAAAAAGATAGATGCGAAGGTAGACGAGGTAGTAAGGAGTGCAAGAAAGGAAGGGAGAAGAAGTAAGGAAAAGAAGAAAGAATAGAAAAATGGGAGAGGGAAATGTCTACGAAAAGTTAAAATTAATGACAGCGTAAATGAAAAGATAATTAGGGGTGGGGGGAGCAAAGAATAAGTTAGCAAAGAAAGGGGTAGAAGTGGATGGGATGCAGAATTTAAAGAAAAGAAGAAGGAAGTGAGAAAGGAATTAAGAAAATGGAGAAAAGGGATAAGTAGTGGAGAAGAATAAAGGAGTAAAAGAAGGTGAAGTAAAAAGTTATTCATTCAAATTATTGTGGAAGCCCCCTATTTAAACACGCGAATAAGAAAGTTTCACAACTGAATGTATTCTTCGAAATTTATAAGGGGTCGACCATAAACCATTTGACTAATTTTAGGCTATTCTTGACCCCCAGTCCCCCTCCTAGACAACTAGTTGTGGCTCCCCCCCCCCCACATAAAAATTGCCGTACCCTTAAATTCTATAAAAATATAGGAAAGAGCGTGATTTTTCACAAAAATAGGGTAATAATGAAGGAATAAATTATTTTAAATATAATTCATGTTCTTATCATATTGAATTCAATATGAGACACTTCAAATTCCCAGGATTTCAAATCGAAATATATATTGCATCTTCAACAAAAAATATAAATTTTGTAAAACAAAATTAAATTTTCATGAAAATAGTTGAAGTTTTAGCCAAGTAGTCAAATTTAAAGCAAAAATATGGATTTTTAACAGGAAGATAATTTTTAAGCGAATAATTTAGTTTTCTACCAAGCTATTGAATCCTCAACCAAACTAGATTATTTTAGACTCAAATAGTTGCATTTTTAACCAAAAAAGATAAATTTTTAACCAAGAAGATTAATTTTTGACCAAAAAAGATGAATTTTTAACAAAATAGTTACATTTTCAACCAAGGAGATATATTTTCAGCTAAAATAATGAATCTTTAAAAAATGTATTTTCAGCAAAAAATTTGCACCCAAAACATGATTCTTTAAACCGGAAGATTAATTTTCTAAAAACTGAAGAGGTAAATTTTCAACCAAGAAGCGGAATCTTAATAAAATATGAATTTTTAATAACCTAGTACAACTTTCAACCAAGCGTTTGAATTTTCAACAACCGTACGTGCATCCGTACGTGTCGTAGAACTGCACTGCGTAGCCACATGTGCTAAAAACTCTACTGCGCAGTGTAAGTGCCAAGAAAATTACTTTGCACTCTTATATGCCTTAAGAGTCTACTGTCCATCTGTAAATATCGTAAAAATGCGCTGCGCAGACGCATGTGCTAAAAAACTCTACTGCGCAGCCTCAGTACCACAGACCTGTACTGTGAACTATCTAGCACTATTTACTGCAAAAATATACAACATAATTCTGCGTACCAGCGAACTGCGATGCGCATCCGTATGTATTACATATATGAGACTATTGCGCATCTCTAAGTGTCGCAAAACTTCACTGCGCAGCCCTATTCCTGTCAAAACTGTATTACACAGCCTTTAGTGTAGTACAAGTATACTGCTCAGCCTCAAGAACCACAGAAGTGCACTGCGCAGCACTATCTATATATACTATATCTATATGTAGAACTTGACTGCGCAGCCCTCTTCCCGCCACTCATTACCTTTCCACTCCCCTCCACGTCCCTTCACTCCAATCCACTCCACTCTACTCTCCTCTACTCCAGTCCACTCTCTCCACACCTCTCTTGCAAAGCACTTCTGGTAAGTTATAACGCTCAAACTAATTCTAAAGTATTGAAATTACTTTGACTGTGTAATTGAAATAAATTAGTAATTGGACCATGTGTATTTAGCAGAAAATATGAATGACATACAAGTAATTTGTAATTTGATTCAAACAAACGTAATTTCTCTCAAATGTAATTCAATTACGCTGAAGTGAAATACATGTAATTTGTAGCGTGTATTCGAAATCTTTGGTGCCCAGCTCTGATTCTGCATTTGCACATGTTGTAGCTGCGCCATGTATTCCTTCATTTCCATTTTATGTATATACCACTGAATTGCGTTTTGCGTGACCGGTGGCAAACAAAGTGGTGGCTCATTCAAGTGAACGTATGGCACTTGAAAATTTGAAGTTGATGGTAGCGATTTATATAACTGAGAGTTCAATGCCTGGTTCAGTGACTGCAAATTTACTTGTTACAATTTTTTCGACTGAGTTTGCCGTTCAATGATACCTCCTGCGTTCCGATTGGTAGGCGCCTGACAATAAGCATTTTGCTGCTGAACATAATGGATTTGACCCTCTCGAACCGCAGGTTCCGGCTGCTGTCCCTGTTGAATCCCGGCTGTCCGTGTGCTTGGCATCAGGTTGGATGACGCTTTAATTGTCAACTGACCCTGCCCACAATTTGAAGGTCCTTGTCGCTGTTGAAACTGGTCAGCTGATGTTATCGGCATCGGATTTGAAGGCCCCTGACCCAGCTCATCAATCCGAGGCGGAGGCACCGACTGCTGCTGCTGCTGCTGCTGGTTCGGATGCTGTTGAGCCTGGGCTGTCTGTGTGCTTGTGATCGGGTTGGATGACGCTTTGATTGTCGACGGCATCGAATTGGAAGGTGCCTGACGCTGCTGATGAAACGGAGGCGGAGGTCCTGACTGCTGCTGCTGGTTCGGAGGTTGCTGGGTCCCCAGTAAATAAAAAAAGATTCAAAGGAATTAAACGTAATTGGAATCTGGAATTCCTTTTGAATCCGGTTTCTGAACCCCTTTTTCTGGGTTTGAAAGGAATAAGCTGATATAAAATTGGAATTCCTCTCTATTCGTGAAATAGAACTGAATTTTTAGGTTAGAACATAACTTAGGCGTATTGAAAGGAATTGAATTCCATGCAGTCGGAATACTAAATGTGGAATTTAAATGGATTTTAATTCTTTGGATAAAACTCTAAGTGAATAATCGGTGCATGTTTGATGTATGTGAGCGGCACAGCTTGTATCGCTTTTTTTCACCAAATTCTGGAATCCGGACCCAAGCCCATTTTTCAGGTTTCTTCTGCCTATTAGCCATATCATAAAAAATGTTGTCCACAATCATCCATATAACACCACTTATCACTTTTCTGCCACTCTTACCGAATTCACGCGACCGGCCGGAATCTCCGATGGCGTGTTGAGTAAAAAATGCCACTTAACACTGCGTAGGTCGCGGCCGATCTGAGAGGCTCAGGTAATTCGTTTTCTGGCGCTATTTCCGCGCATGCACCGGCCAGAACGCGCCACCTCTAGTACCTTCCTACCTTCCTATGAGGTTTCTAGCTCCCCTACTCAGTCGACCTCGAAATACTTTGGAAGCTGGATATCGCCCTGAAGATCTGTCAGGCACACCGCGACCAACTATGCCATAAAGTCGAAGGTAAGAATTTTGAACTTTTAGTAATAAAAATTCATTATTTAGGTAAATTTAAGCCCGAAAAATGTGTCAGTTGTGCTATGGCTGTATTAGTAAGAGAGATTCTGCACTTGAGCCTGTGAGGCTGGGGACATATCATCTCACATGCGGCAAGTCTCTCTGCGGCAAGTCACATCTGCGGCAAGTCACATCTGCGGCATGCCACATTTGCAGCATGTCATATCTGCGGCATGCCTCATCTGCGGCATGTCACAACTGCGGCATCTCTATCTAGAGGCTTCTCTCTCGCGCGCCGTTTCTCACAGTAAAATTGACATTTTTGCGGCATCTCCCACCGCACCCCTGTGACTGGCCAAAGAAATGATGTTGGTCAAACCCCTACCCCTTTTCCAACGTCTCGTGGGGGGCGGAAAGACACCCCTGTGACTGGCCATGGAAATCATGTTGGTCAAACCCTTACCCCCTTTCCAACGTCTGGTGGGGGGGCGGGAAGGCACCCCTGTGACTGGCCACAGAAATAATATTGGTCGAATCCCTTTCCACTGGTGAGAGATGCCGCTAGGTACAGATGCCGCAGTTATGACATGCCGCAGATGAGACATGCCGCAGATGTGACATGCCGCAGATGTGACATGCTGCAGATGTGAGATGCCGCAGAAGTGACATGCCGCAGATGTGACACGCCGGAGATGTGACATGCCGCAGGTGTGAGTTGCTACAGAGAGACATGCCGCATGTGGCATGATAGAAACCCCAAAATTTCCTTCCCTTCTGTTGCAGAATCTCCAAAATGAGCACGAAAAGGTACTATTTGTCTAACCCAAGTCATGTAGACGAAATCAGGGGTTTTCTGCCGAGTGAAGATGACCCAGATCCTGCAACCACTGAAAATCTAGGGGAAGAAAGTGACATTTCCTCTGAAGACGAAGTGGAACAACGTGAAGAATCAACAGAGAGTGAGCAAGAAGGCTATATCTGAACAGGAAGATGATTCTGATGAAGATATGGAAGATTATTTGCTTGGGCGGGGTAAAACAACTAAATGGTTCAAAAAGCCTCCTCCAAAAAGCAAACTTACAAGCTCCCATAACATCATCAGTCATATCCCTGGAGTAAAAGGGAGTGGTAAGAATGCCAAAAATGCTGCTGAATGTTGGTCACTTCGGTTCCTAAATGAAATTTTGGAAATCATCGTGAAATACACGAACCAGTACATTGATACTGTCAAGGGTAACTTCATGAGGGAGAGAAAAGGAAGACCCACTGGCTTGATTGAAATTAAAGCTTTCATTGGCTTGCTGTATTTAGCAGGAGCCTACAGATCAAATCGCTTGGACTTGGAGGAACTCTGGGCGAAAAGCGGTGAGAGAATTGAAAAATTCGGTTTCGTTATGAACGGCAGACGATTCAAGTTCTTGCTAAGGTGCCTTCGTTTTGACGACAAACTTTCAGATCTCAACGAAAACAGCATGACCGCTTGGCTCCAGTTCGTGCAATTTTTTACATGTTTGTGAAAAACTGTCAGAAGTATTACACTCCTGGTGAAAACCTGACGATTGATGAAATTTTGCTGGATTCCGTGGACGCTGCTCCTTTCGACAGTATATATCATCAAAACCAAATGAGTATGGCGTGAAAATATTCGCACTTGTTGATGCTAAGATGGTGTACACACTGAATTTGGAGGTATATGCTGAAAAACAACCAAATGGTCCCTTCAGGCTAAGCAACAAACCAAGTGATGTAGTGATGAGAATGGCAAACCCAGTATTGGGATCGGGCAGGAACATCACTGCAGATAATTGGTTCACGGATTTCAACCTCATAACTGAACTTAGACGTAAAAAACTGTCATATGTGGGCACTGTGAGGAAGAATAAACGAGCTCTACCAGCCCAGTTCGTGAATGTGAAGGGAAAAGAACAGTTCTACAGCCAGTTTGGTTTCCACGATGGACTAGTTCTAACCTCATATGTATCTCGTAAAAATAAATGTGTAATCCACGTTTCATCTTGCACAATGACAAAGCCATTGATAAATCATCTGGGGAGTTGAAAAAACCAGAGATCATCACATTTTACAGCGGTACCAAAGGTGGCGTTGACAACGCAGACCAGATGTGTGGCACGTACAGCGTTCAGCGAAACACCCAGCGCGTCATCTTTTACGCCATGCTGAACATCGGAGGGATCAATTTCAACGTCATCTACCTTGGAAATCAACTGGAATCAGTACCAAGAAGAATATTTCTCAAGAACTTGGCTCATGAATTGTGCCTTGGAGAAATACAGCGAAGAAGTCAGATGACGTCCGGCTTACACTCCTCCTTGGAAGCTCGTCTGAAGAGATTCTTCCCTGTGGATGATTGTCGCAAGTCACCCCAGCCCCCAATAAAAGGTCCAGATACTGTGACTGCACTGCTGAAATTGGCAAACAAAGATTAACCAACTATTCCTGCGAGAAATGCCATAGGGGGATATGCCTGGGCCACGCGAAATCGCTCTGCACGGCCTGTTTTTCAGTGTGTCAGTGCGAACCCGGCTCGCGCTTCGATGATCCTGATTCCAACTAAAATCTATTGTAACAATCCTAAACTGAATGTACAATACATTTTCCAGGCCATTTTCAAGGTTTAGGCCTCCGTTTCGGCCATATTTCTAAAACACTATGATTACGATTTGCTGATTTTCCTTATTTATTTATTTTTTTGACTCATTCTGACAAATTATACAACTTTTTTGAGAACTTTTCTTTTACTCTATCCCTTACATCCCTACGAATAAGATCCATATTTGAGAGTTGCTTAAAATGGCGAGGCATGGACGCCGCAGCCATTTTTGTCTTCTGAGCCTGTCAGGCACACCGCGCCCAAGATTTCCCGTTTCAAGAACGCGACCCACGCAGGGTTAACCAAAAAATGTTATAACTCATTAAATACTGACATATAAGGTCCAATTACTTATCAGTTAGACAGACGATACTTCGCACTTTTCCAGTTCTCTGATATTAACGAATTCACCATCGGAGACCAGCTTCCGTAACATGTTTTCAAACACAACAATAACAATGTCTTCTTAAGAAGAATATAAGAAGAAATAATAATAATAATAATAAGAATTATTCTTATACTACAACATGCAGGATCGTAGCAAGTAACGAGAAATATTTATTTTAAAAAGTACAATTAAATAATACGTTTTTTTCAATTGCAGGCTGAGTGCGGTGAAGCTTTGCAATTTTAAAGTAAAACGCATAAAATACAAATGAAAAAAGTCGAACCAAAAACTTTAGTATGTCGGTTTATACACTCCTGCATTTAGGTTTGGGAAAGGGTTCAAAGGAAATAATCTTAGTTCAGCAGGCACGGACTGTTATTTCAAATTTAGGATTAAAAAGAAAAAAAGAAACTTTGAATTCAAAAGTTAGTTTAACATTTTTAATAAATATCACACAGTTCCATTTCTGAAATTAGCCCGCACTAACCCAGATAGCAAACGTGCGGGGCACGTTACTCACACGGCGTGCGAGGTACGCGGTGCGTACAGGTTGCGAGGCACATGCGTTGCATTTTGTGAGGGGCACGTACGTGCGAGGCATATGCCTCGCACTTTTTGATGAGCATGCTGTGCGACGCGTAGGCGTCGCACCCCAGATAACAATCTTGCGTCGCACTTTACTGGCACGCGGTGAGTCTCACGTCCTGCGTGTACAAATGCTGCTTTTTCGACACAACGTGCGGAATTTTTTATTAGTAAAATAACAGTATAAATAAACAACTTAAAAATATTGTCATCGGGTAGAATTGTTAATAATAATAATTCCGAAATTAGTTTTTATTTTTTAATATCTATTTAATAAAATATTGAGGTCGAAATGAAAAAAAAAATTTTTTTTTTTTCAATTCTCCCTTCAGTCACCGACGCCATGTTGATTTAAGCTTAGTACCAGCGGGCGGCCAACGGACCGAACCCTCAACCCCTCACCAACCTGGAACTATACTGATGGCGGGCAACGTCGCTGTTTCTTGGTTTTTAATCGTGCTGTGGTTACTTTATAAGTTTTCTTAGTACGCGATCCCGACGGATGTTTCTGGAGAATTTCAAAAATTTAATTTATAGAAGAAATTCCAGTGATATTATTCCACTCCCTGTTCGTTTTATTTCTGTGGTAAGTAAATTAACAAATAATATAACCTCAATTCTATTGTTCACACTAGGACATGAGAATGAAAACTCTGTAAAGACCATTTGAATTTGGCTCGAAAAATCATATTATTGTTATTATTTATGATACAGTGTCAAGTTCAAATGGTATTTATCGAGTTAGCATTTTAATTTCTGCAACGTAATGTAAAAATCATTTTATTCGCACTACGTGCTCGCATTTTACCTGCACACGTGCGAATCGCAGGCCGTGCGAGACATATGCGACCACATGGAAGACATATCTGCATGGTGGTATGCACTTACGTAAGCGGCCTTATCCGCACGCGTGCGACCCATAATGCTCGCACTGTGCAGGCATTTTTTTTATCTGGGAATATTTGACAGAATAGCTCTTCTTTTCTCATAGATTACTCTTAATTCCAATTAAAGAATTCTTCAAGACATAACCTAAAAAACAAAAATCTTACCAAAACTAACCTCAAAAAAGACACAAAGGATTAAGACGGATAAGACCAGGCATTTCTTCTAATCATTACATTCGGGATTCGAAGTAATTCCGACCTACCAAAAAACTCATGAATCCGTAAAGTTCCACAAACCGGATTTAAATCCTAGCACTGCCTATTAACTTTAAATTCTTTTGAATCTTTTTTCATTTACTGGGTCTGCACTGTCTGTGTGCTTGTCATCTGATTGTATGGCGCTTCAATTGGCGGCTGACACTTCGGACAATTTGAAGGTCCTTCGTGCTGTTGTTCCTGGGCAGTTGATGTAATCGGCATCGGAGGCGCAGGTCATGGCAGCTGCTGCTGCTGACTTGTTCCCTGTTCAATATCAGTTTTCGATGAGCTTGGTTGTTCACAATTTTTTTTGCACTGATGTGCGTAATCCGACGTTTACAATCCCTGCAAAAAACGTCAGATTAAAAAGTATTGCTTCACATTCACGAGATGTTCTCTGGAAATATGCTTTGCGACAACCTCGGATTGGGACGGAAGCACATCAAGAGAGAAGGTAGTTTTAGCAGGGTTAAAAGTGAGGCCACTGGTCAAGGTTCACTACAGCACCAGATCGATATCCGCCTGTTCCTTTTGAAATAAGCTCTTAAGTGTAGCAATAGCCCCGGAGAGGTAGAGCTTAAAGTCATCAGCATATTTGTGATAGTTGCAGTGTCGATATTCGCTACCAGGTTTAGAGGTATAAATTAAATAGAGTGGTTGCAAGCGTGGATCCCTGAGGGAGACCGCTCACCATTGCTAAGCTGTACTTTTTCAGAACGATTACTAAATAAAAGATAAGGTTCAAACCATTTGACAATCATATTTGAGAGGTGAATTGATTTGAGCCTAGTCAATATTAGATTATGGTTAACTGAATAAAACGCCTTAGAAAAGTGAAAAAGGACGACAACCGTTATTTCCCTTCCATCAATTGCCAGTTTAAGCGTTCCGACTATGAAAGATCCCTCCATTCAAGTAGTCTCCAAGTCTTCCCACATCTTAAACTCTATCCGGACTTTCAATCATATCTGCATCTTAGATTACCTTCTTATATAATTTCTATTATTGCTCAACTCAGACTTCTAGGCTCTATCAGGGGTTATATACGTTTTGGAGAATATAAATTTACTTATGACCCTGCTAGACTCTGCCCCATATGTAACCTTTCTGTAACAGAGAATCCTTATAATTTACCAACTGTTTGTCCTGCCTACTCAGACTCAAGAATATCAATCTTAGGTCAGCCAGCAAGCACGACAGTCAATAGTCAGTATTGGTTGAGTCTTTTAAACTCTAATTGTCCACGCGAGCTGCGCAAAGTTGCATTGTACGTCCGTCAGATTCTACAAATTAGAACATTCATTCTGGAGACGCGATTGTTTTGATACTCTTAAACCATTTCTCCTTCATACAATTTTTGTAATATACTTCATTCTATTCTGCTGTTCAATCTGGCCCCATATGATTACTTTTTGTTTATATTTGTATCTTATATTGTTACTCATTTGTATCGATCTTAGGTCGAAAAACAAATGATCGAAAAATAAAAAAATAAATATATCAATTGCCAATTTAAGGTCAGAAGTTACTTTAAGTGAAGCTGTAAGTGCATTGTGCCTGGCCCGAAACCAAAGATATAATATCTTTGCCGAAACCCAGATTGTGTTGGGTCTATTAAATTGTTAGCTTCAAGGTGTGCCGTAAGTTGCTGATGGACAATGCGTTTGAAAGCTTGTCTAACCATGGCACACGAAGTGAATATATTTTTTACACAAACAGAATTATTTGGCTGCAAGAGTAGGTGAAGTTAGTCGCATAAGGAAAATTTTTGCTGCAAATGGATTACTGTTGAGACAAATGAAAATCCTCTCAACCTTAAATTCAAGAGGAAATTCCATTTACTTCAAGAAACATCCTTTTGTCACAAAAGGACATTTCTCTGAGTGGCACAGAGGATGGATATAGGACGGAAGTCTTTGGGAGAGGTAGGGCTAGATATTTTGGGAACAGGGCGAGTAATTGCTTCTTTCCAGGTATCAGGAAATATTCCCACCTGTAGAAATGCGTTATGAATGTGCAAGAGAATAGGGCCAATGACTGGTAAAGCAAGGCGAATCATTTTAATTGAGACCATCAGAACCTAGAGCATTTGATTTTACCTCGAAGAGTTTTTTAATTAGGGTTTCTTCCGATATGTCAGAAAAGAATAATTTAGTATCATCAAAAGTGGAGGAAATTGTGGACGAGGTAGGAATGCTGTTTGTAAGGTGTGTGGACTTTGTGGTGAAAGGTATTAAAAGGTCTGCAGGGGAGACATTGTTATCAGGAGCCAGATTTTAATTTTTATTCGTTTTTGATAGAATTGTAATTATATTGCTTGTATGAATCCCTGATTTTGATTTGTAGTAAGTTTCTCAATACATTTGTTTTGAGTAATACTATTCTTGTTCTTTTATTCAATCTACGTTTTTCTCTATTTCTTTCATCAAATCTTTGATATAAGAAGTGATCCAAGGTGTGGACTTCTTTTTTGCTTTGAGGGTATGGAGAGGCGCAATTTTTCATAGGCTAAAGATATGCTCATAAGGTCGTAGTTTGAGAGGAATGGGATTGAGTGTTGAGTAGAAGAAATCACCTTGTCTATATCGTTAACAATCATCAAGTCAATCCATGTACTAGAATGATCAGACATATATTATTTACCTATGTAGAAGTAACATAAAAGATAGAGTAGTGCTAAGTTCGACTAGAAATAATCAAGTACATATTGGACTTAGGAAGTAATTGCTATTGCAGTTCTTCAACAGATTGGATGATCCAAAGGTGTATTCTAGGCAAACATTTATAATATATTCATATTCTCCTTACGGCAGAAAATTGTCCCGTCAGTCTACCAAAAAAGAAGAATTTTCAACCAAGTGGTGGAATGTTGAACTAAAAAAGATAAATTTTCAACTAAAATGATGAATCTTCAACAACAGAAAATGAATTTTTAACAAGATAGTTGAATTTTTAAGAAAATGCATGAACTTTCAAAAAAATAGTTCATTGTCAGCTAAATAGTTTTGAATTTTTCACCAAAGTCGTGGAAATGTAAACCCAAAGTGATGAATTTTCACAAAAACCGGTGAAGTTTCAATAAAAAATTTCTTTTTCACAAAATTGTTAATTTTTCACAAATATATTAATGTTCAACCAAATAATTGAATCATCAAGCAAAAAAATTAATTTTCTACCCAAAAAAAACGAACTGTCAGACCAATATAGTTATATTTTCAGCTAAAAAGGATCAATTTTTTATCGTAAATGAACAAGTGCCAACGGCGATACCACGCTGGAAACACCAGTTCTCGTAAGATCACTGAAGTTAAGCATTGTTGGGCGCGGTTATTACTTGGATGGGTAACCGTTCAGGAATACCTGCGTGCTGTTGGCCCGTCGTGGGTGTGGTGGGCCCACATTGGTAGTAAATATCCACCTAGAAACACTACCCGAATCGGGTAGTGAGGCAATGAACTTTCGAGTTCGAACTGCTAATCAATGTATGTATGTATGTAAATGAACAAGTTAAATTATAATCAAGTTTAAAAAAATTAATTTTTCACCAAAAGAAAACGAATTTTCAGCAAAATAGTTCAATTTTCAAACAAATAGCAGAGAGAAAAAGTAAAATTCTTAACCAAAAGAGATTCTGATGACATTCTGAACCAAAAATATAATAGTAGACTATTCTAGTAGCTTTTGAACGGCCCCAAATGTATAAATACAATTTTTAAATGTTGATGATTTTTCAAATTAAACGTAAAGAAGAGAAGAAAAAGGTTGGAGTGTGATCAGAAAATGGGTGGCGGAAAAGGATGACGAATTGGTGTTGTTAGGAGGTGATCTGAATGCTTGGACGGGGGAACAGGGAGGGGAAATATGGGATGAAAAGAGTGAGACTTTCAGGAGAAAATCGAAACACAAACAGGTGGACCAGGAGGGTAGGACTCTGTTGGACATTCTGGGAGAAACAGGATGGTTCATTTGTAATGGGAACTCGGAAGGAAGGGGATGAGAAAGGTGAGACAAAGTTTGCAGGAAAAGGCGAAACAGTAATAGACTACATTCTAGCCGAGGAAAGGATAAGGAGGCTGTTGGAATGAATGGAAGTAAGGAACAAAATAGGGTCAGAATACTTCCCGGTCATTGCAACGTTGAAATGTGGGAATTGGAGAAAAGAAGGAAGGAAGAAGGAGCGGGCGACAGGGAAGAAAGCAAAGATGGACAAATGGGGAGTAGATAAGCTAAGAGAATATACGGAAAGAATGGAAGGAGAGAATGTGATGATTGAAGACGGGATAGGTGTGGATAAGATGTTGTGTGAGATGAGGGGAACGGTAGAGAAGATAGTGGAAGAAATTAGGCCAAATGAGGAAGAAAGGCGGGAGAAGAGAGGATTTTGGGATGTGGAATGTATAGAGAGTAAAGAGCTATGAAGTTATCGTTAAGGAATTGGAGAAGAGGAGAGATAGACAGAAAGGAGCATAATAAAAGAAAAAGGAAAGACGAGAAATTACTGGATGTTAAACGACAAGAGGAGAAGGCGAGGTATATGGTGGAGGTAGAGAAAGCAATAAAGGAAGGAAGAGAATGGGAGGTGATTAATAGAGAAAGGAGTGGATGGAAAGGAATCAATGAAGAGATAAGTATGGATGAATGGACGGTATATTTCAAGAAATTGCTAGGAGGGGTGGATAGCAAGGTAGGGGGGAACGTAGAAAGATGAAGGAGAGAGACATGGAAGGTGGAAATTAGTTGACTAGAGAGGAGGTGAATCAAGCAATTGATAAGTTAAAAAGAAACAAGGCGACAGGAGAGGATGGGATGGGATGGAGAATGAAGTGTTGAAATTTGGTGGAAGAAGGGTTAGAGAAGAGATTTGGGAAGTGTGTAATAGAGTATGGAGAGGGTAAGGGTGGCCGAAGGAGTGGAGAACAGGATTGGTAGTTCCTTTATCAAAGAAAGGAGGGGGTAGAAAAGTGAAAGGTTATAGAGGAATCACTCTCATGCCAGTAACGTATAAAATATACGCGGAGGTGCTTAGAAAGAGATTAGAAGAACAGGTAGAAGAGAAAGGAAGTATTCCACACAATCAAACAGAATTCAGGAAGGGGATGGGGACAGTGGATAACATTTTTGTGCTGAACTATCTAGTCAACAGGAATCTGGGACAGAAAAAAGTAAAATTGGTAGCACTCTTCGTAGATTTTAAGGCAGCTTTTGACTCGGTGAAAAGGAAAGTTTTGTGGAAGGCAATGAAAGAAAGGGAGGTAGACGAAGAGCTGATTGCGAGAATAAAAAAGGTCTTTACGGAGACGAAGACAAGGGTGAAAATCGGGGAACAGAAAGGAGAGGAGTTTTGGACAGGGAGGGGTCTCAGGCAAGGATGCCCGCTAAGTCCGCTGTTGTTTAGTATATTGTTAGCAGACCTAGAAGAGAAAATGGAAAGGAAAGGTAAAGGGGGTATAGTTCTAGGAAATAAGAGAACATACTCGTTAGCGTACGCGGACGATGTGGTGCTCCTGGCAGAAAATGAAAGTGGAATGAACTTGCTAATAAAAGGATTAGAAGAGTGTGTGAGAGAGAAAGACCTGACAATTAATATGTCGAGGACAAAGATAGTATGTTTCAGAGTGAGAAAGAATGAAGTAAGGTATGGATAGAAGATAAATGGGGAAATGGTGGAAATGATGGAAATGGTAGAGGAGTTTTGTTATTTAAGATTCTGGTTCGAAGCGGGAGGTGGAAATGATCTGCAAGTGAGAAAAAGGATAGAAAGTGCAAGTAAAGTGATGGGTCATTCACTGGTATGGTCTGTGATGTGTTATGGAGTGGAGATTTGGGGGTGGAAGGAGTATAAAATAGTAGAAAACATGCAAGAGAGATTTCTGAGATAGGTTATGAGAGTGAGCTGGAACTGCCCAGGATATGTTGAGAGAAAAAACAGGGAGAGAGATTGGTGATAAGGCAGAGAAAAAGGGTCTAGAATTTTGAAGAGAAACTTAAGAGTGGAAAGGGTAGCAAAGTTGCTCAAGTATGCCTGCAGGAAATATTAAATAGAGAGAGGAAAGGAAACACGGGACATTCAATATGGGAGGAGGAGCGATGGCAAGTTAGAAGGGAATGGAGAATGTGTCACGAGGGGAGGGAGTGGCCGGAAGTAGAAGGAGAAATGATCAAGGAGCAGGAAGAGAATAGGTGGGAAAAGATTATGGAGTCAAAATACAATAAATGGTATAAATTGGTTAAGATGGAAGGGGTCCCAGAATATTTAGGAAAGTTAAAAAAGGAGTGCAGGTGGTCCAGGCTAGTACGTTTCAGAATGGGAGAAGGAATGAATGAGTGTAAATATTGGATGAGTGAAGAAATGAAAATGTGTAGTGTATGTGGTTATGAAAGGGAATCATGGGAGCACGTGCTGGACAGATGTACAGGGGAAGGGGGAAAGAGCGTGGTAGAAAGAGTTAGATGGATACTGAGCGGTTGTGGACAAGGGGAAAAGTGGAGGAAGAGTAGAGAAGAGAATAGAGAAGAGAGAATGCAAGGGGGTGGAAAAAACCAAAATCGAGACCAAAATTGATACAAAGAAATATGTAAGGGAAATTATTGTTGCGTAACTTACAAAAGCTTGAAGAGAAATGGTAAGAGGAAATGGAAGCCCTGGAAGGTCTCGCGCGATTGTAAGATAATATGTAAGAGTTAGTAAATAATAAGAAATCGAAGCGATTAAAGGTTAAGTTAGGTTAAGTTAGACATAAGGCATAGTGGTTAAGCGAAATTGTAAAAGATGTAAAGGGAACGGAGCCCTCGAACCCGTAAAAGGTAATAAAATACAACAACAATGGTAAAAATGAACACTGGCACAATTTTTAATTGTGAATTTTCAAAATTAAACGATCATCAATTTTCAGGATTTGCAATTGAAAATTCTACAATTGAACAATTGAAAATTCTTAAATTTGAACGATTTACAATTTTTAATTCTTCAATTTGGAATATTTTCAATCATTTTCTATTATACAAATTAAATATTGATATTCATTGTGTATAATAGAAAATGATGGAATTTTGAATGCTTTTTTTGGAATAGTTCAATTTTGAAGATTTAAAATTAAAATTTATTTCAATTTATAAATTTTTAACTGCAAATTCTTGCATTGTGAACAGTAAAAATGACAGCGTTGATTTATTTTTTGGAAATTCTTTTAATTTTTTACATATGTAAAATATGTTTCGATATTTCCACAATTTTTTTCAATTTTCAATTTTAAACAGTTGAATTAAACCAAAAAATACGAATCTTCAACAGAAGAGTTGAATTTTCAACCAAGACAGGTTTTTTAATCAATAAAAAAAACAAAACTCTTCCGAAATGTTGAGTTCTTAAGTCATAAAGACAAATTTTAGAAAAAAAAGTTGGATTTACAACCCAAAAATATGCATTTTCTACAAAAATAATTGAATTTTCGACTAAAAAAGACAAGTTTTCCAGAACAAAAGTGAATTTTCTATTCGAAAAGATCAATTTTCTAGCAAAAATAAAATAGCCACATTTTTAATTAGAACAATTCATATCCAACCAAAAAAAATGAAGTTTCAACAAAATTCATTAATTAAAAAAAAAATTAATAATAAATATTAAAATAATAATTTTACTTCTATTATTAAAATAATAAAAATAATAAATATTATAAAATGAATAAAAAATAAAAAAATCTTCAATCAAAAAAATAAATTTTTAACCAAATAGCTAAATTTTCAGCCAAGAATATTGCTACAAAAAAAAGACAAATTTTTAACAAAATAGTTGAATGTTCAACTAAAAAGGCTAAATTTTCAACGAAAAATAGAATATTTTAATTTTTAGTTGGAGAAATAAGTTTTTAACCGAATGAAATAAATTTTCAACGAAATAGATCAATATTCAGCCAAACAAATGCATTTTGTACCAAAAAGATTAAATGGCTAAACAAAATAGTGAAATTGTTAGTTACAAAAAAATTAATTTTTAATATAAAAAAAATCATTTTCAACAAGAAGAACATCAATATTCAATAAAAAAAACTAATTTTGTACCAGAAAAGAATAATTTTTAACAAAATACATGATTTTTCCACCAAATATTTAAATTTTTAAAGAAATTTTCAACCAAAAAGGTTAATTTTCTACCAAAAAAAGAATTTTCAACTAAAAGAAGATAAATTTTCAACCAAAAATAGAATGGTTTAATTTCCAGATCGATAAATAAGTTGTTATGCAAATAAAATAAATTTTCAAGAAAATAGTTAAATTTTCAACCAAACAAATGCATTTTCTACCAAAAATATTGATGGGCTAAGAAAAAACAAATAGTTAAATTTTTAGTTAGAAAAATTAATTTTCAATAAAAAAACTAATCTTCAAAGATAAAATAATTTTCAATGAAAAAAAAAACTAATTTTCTACCAAAAAGAATAATTTCTAAGAAAATACATGAATTTTCAACCAAATTTTTCAATTTTAGATGAAATTTTCAACCAAAAATGTTAATTTTCTACCAAACAAAAACACCAACTTTCAACAAAATAGATGAATTTTCAACTAAAAAAAGATAAATTTTCAACAAAAAATAGAATGGTTTAATTTTCAGATAGAAAAATAAGTTTTTATGCAAATAAAATAAATTTTCAACAAAATAGTTCAATTTTCAACCAAACAAATGCATTTTCTATCAAAAATATTGAAGCGCTAAGATAAAACAAATAGTTAAATTTTTAGTTAAAATTGATTTTCAATAAAAAAAAGACTAGTTTTCAACCAAAGATAAAATAATTTTCAATAAAAAAACTAATTTTCTACCAAAAAGAATAATTTTTAAGAAAATACATGAATTTTCAACCAAATATTTCAATTTTAAATGAAATTTTCCACCAAAAGACTAACTTTCAACGAAATATATGAATTTTCTACAAAAAAGATAAATTTTCAACAAAAAATAGATTGGTTTAATTTCCAGATAGAGAAATAAGTTTTTAAGCAAATAAAATGAATTTTCAACGAAATAGTTAAATTTTCAGCCAAACAAATGCATTTTCTACCAAAAAGATTAAATGGCTAAGAATAAAATGTAGTTAATTTTTTAGTTTAAAAAAATTAATTTTCAATTTAAAAAAACTAATTTTCAACAACAATAAAATTAATTTTCAATAAAAAAGTTAATTTCAACAACATGAAAATTAATTTTCAATAAAAAAAATAATTGTCTACCAGAAAAGAATAATTTTTAACCAAATACATGATTTTTCCAGCAAATATTTGAATTTTTAATAAAATTTTCAACCAAAAAGGTTAATTTTCTATCAAAAAAAAGACAAACTTTCAACAAAACAGATGAATTTTCAACTAAAAAAGATAATTTTCAACCAAAAATAGAATAGTGTAATTTCTAGTTAGAGAAATAAGTTTTTAAGCAAATAAAATAAAGTTTCAACAAAATAGTTAAATTTTCAACCAAACAAATGCATTTTCTACCAAAAAGATTAAATGCCTAAGAAAAAAAACAGTTAAATATTTAGAAAAAAAAAATTTTTCATTTAAAAAAAACTAATTTTCAACCAAAGATGAATTAATTTTCAATAAAATATTTTAATGTTTAATGAAATTTTTAACCTAATAGTTGAATTTTCGCACAATATTCTAGTAAAATAATAAAATATACATTATAGATTATTCACTGATTTTCGTTTATTAACATTTTTTACATTATGGTTTTTGTACAAAAAATATATACAATCTACTTCTAAAGAAGTTTGTAAACTTTACAAATCAATATTCTATCAATATCATTATCGTATTCATTAAATTAATTAATCTAGCAATATAATATATAAAACGTAATATAAATACGTTGTTATGAACAAAAAAAAACATTTGGGAACAATTTTTTTTTTTTTTTTTTTGAAAATAATTGTCGACTTTTCATTTTAGATTTCGTTAAAAAATACAGCTCGTAAGTTTTAACGTGAAAAAGAGAAATATTTCAATTTAAAAAAAAAAAACACTAGTGCTATTAAAGAAAAATTAATATCGTGCTTTTAATCCCTACTTCAAATACATTACAGAGTGTCTACTCAAATCCTGGAAAAAAATTTCCTAACAATTCCAGGTTCTAATTAAATAATTAAATAATACTAAAAACACAATCATTTCTTGAATCTGTCTCTAAAGTCCATGAATTTTAATAATAATTGAAAAGAATTTTTTTTATCTTCTTATGCTTAAAATTCAGTGCATATTTAGGTCAAATTAATGTGGGTACTTGATTCCATTTTCAACAAGAGAAATTAATTTTGAACCAAATAGTTGCATTTTCTACCAAAAAGATTAATTTTCTACTAAAAAGACGACTGTTTAAGAAAATACATGAATTCTCAACCAAATAGTTGAATTTTGAAATAAACAAGAACAGTTTTCAACCAAAAAAAAATAGAATAGTTCAATTTTTATCTGAAAAAATTAATTTAAAAAAAAAAAAATTTAAACCAAAGTGATGAATTCTCAACTAAAATGATGAATCTTCATCTGGTATAGATGAACTTTTAACACAAAGAGTTCAACCAAGTAGTTTTATTTTCAAATAAAATTATGTGTGTCCAAAAAGAAATGAATTTTTAATAAAGTAGTTGATTTCTCATCCAAAACAGATGAATTTTTAACCAAATAGTTCAACTTTTTAACAGAAAAGGTGAACTTTGAACAAAGAGGATTCATTTTCTACCAAAAAAGAAGAAAGAAACAAAATTTCAATCAAATTGTTGAATGTTTCAGCCAAAAAGACGAATTTTCAACAAAATAGTTGAATTTTAAACCAAAACGATGACTTTTTACTTCTCTATGACAAATAATTTAAAAAATGTTTACCAAAATTTATCGGAATTTAAGGACTTTTTGAGAATTTTGAAAGGTTTCAAGAGAATAAAAAATGTTGCTTACGATATCTAGAAAAATTTAACGTTATTTTTTATTTTGAAAAAACAATTTT
Source organism: Andricus curvator (assembly GCA_932195095.1). NCBI lineage: Eukaryota > Metazoa > Arthropoda > Insecta > Hymenoptera > Cynipidae > Andricus > Andricus curvator. Next base: position 236,085 of record CAKNYM010051268.1, on the reverse strand, counting down.
ATGTTGAAAAAAATGCTGTGAGATTTTAAGGCAATTTTTCAGAATTTAAATTTTTAACTATTTTGTTGAAATTTCGTCTTTTTTGGTTGAATTCAACTGTTATTGGTTCAAATTAAATTATTTTTTGATCGCAACATCAACTACTTAGTTGAAAGTGTAATTATTTTCATAAAAGTTCATTTTTTGGGTTGAAAATTTATCATTTTAGTTCAAAATTCATCTCCTTGGTTGAAAATGTAACTTTTTTTTTATTCCTCTTTTTTGGCTGACAATTAATCTTCTTGCTTTAAAATTAATCTTTTTGTTTTAAAGTTCATGTCTTTTGTTGAAATTTCGTTTTTTGAAGTATAATATTAATCTTCTTGGTGACTTAATTCATCTCTTTTGTTAAAAATTAATTTCTCTGTTTTAAAATGTAACTATTAGATTGAAAATTCCTTTAAAAAATCAAATATTTGGTTAAAAATTAATATATTTTGTTGAAAAATTAATCTTTGCTGACAGAAACTTAATTTTCTTGATTAAAAATTTATCTTTTGGTTTGGAAATTTAATGGTTGCAAATCATAATTTTTTTTTAGAAAATTAAGTTTTTTAACTGATAATATTTAACTATTCAATTTTTGGTTGAAATTTTTTTCATAGAAATTTCATATTCTTACTTAACAATTCATCTTTTTGGTAAAAAATGTAACTATTTCGTTGAAAATTTATCTATCTTTTTGGATAAAAATTTATTTCTTTGGTTGAATATTAATTTTTCTAACTTTTTAACTACTCTATTTTTGGCTGAAAATTTATCTTCATTAGTTGAAAATTTATATTTTTTAGTGGAGAATTCATGTATTTTGTTGAAAATTTGCCTTTTTTGGTAATATTTCAATGAAATAGTTGAACTTTCAACTAAAAAAAGCACATTTTCAACTAAATAGTTGAATTTTGAACTAAAGAAGATGAATTTTCAACCAAAAATGGAATAATTATATTTTCAGTTGAAAAAGTTAATTTTCCAACAAGAAAAATTTCATCCGAAGTGATGAATTTTCAACTAAAATTGTGAATCTTCAACTGGAATTACCTTTCAAATAAAAAAAATTAATTTCAAACAAAGATCTTAAATTATCATTCAAAACAGATGAAGTCTCAACCAAATAGTTGAATTTTTAACCAATAAGATGAAGTTTTAACAAAAAAAGATTACTTTTCTATCAAAAAAGAAGGAATTGCAGCCAAATATTTGAATTTTTAACTAAAAAAAAATTTTGAATTAAAAATATCAATTTTGAAACAAAATAGAAAAGTTTAATGTTCAGTTACAGAAAAAATTAATTTTGAACTTTAAAAAAACGAATTTTCAACAAAAGAGTTGAATTTTCAATCAAAAAAAGTTCTACAGTTCAGAAAAAAAAACAAAATGTCAACTAAATTGTTGAATGTTCAAGCCAAAAAGACGAATTTTCAACGAAAATATTAATTTTCAACTAAAAGGATGACTTTACTTCTCTCTGCCAAATGATTTGAAAGCATTTGACCAAGATTTTTAAAAAATTCTAAAAATGTCAAAAGAAAATCTGGAAAATTTTAAGGCAATTTTTCAGAATTTAATTTTTTAACTATTTTGTTTAAAATTCGTCTTTTTGGTTGAATTCAACTGTTTTTGGTTTAAAATTTAAATCTTTTTTAATTAAAATATCGACTAATAGATTTTTCTTTAGGAATTTATCTTTTTTTGGTTAAAAATTTGAATACTTAGTGGAAAATGTGATTATTTTGTTGAAAATTAATTTTTTTGTTCATAAATTATCATTTTAGTTCAAAATTCATCTCTTTGGTTACAAATTCAACTATTTTGTTGAAAATTCGTCTTTTTAGGCTGACAATTGATTTTCTTGGTTGAAAATTACTCCGTTTTGGTTGGAAATTCATGTCTTTCGTTGAAATTGCGTCTTTTGTAATAGAATATTAATCTCCTTGGTGAAAAATTTATCTTTTTTATTGAAAATTTATTTCTTTGCTTGAAAATTTAACTATAAGATTGAAACATCCTTTAAAACTTCAAATATTTGTTTGAAAATTAATATAATTTGTAAAAAAAAATAATCTTTTTTTTTGTACACAATTAATTTTCTTCATTAAAATTGTATCTTTTTAGTTGAAAATTCATTTCTTTGGTTGTAAATTATAGTCTTTTTAGAAAATTATTTTTTTTTAAACTGATAATTTAACTATTCAATTTTTTGTTGAAATTTTTTATGGAAATTAAATATTATTCGTAAAAAATTCATCTTTTTCTTCGAAACTATAACTATTTCGTTGAAACTTAATTTTTTATGAAAATATAACTATTCTATTTTAAATTGAAAATTTATCATTTTTTAACGAAATAGTTTAATTTTCAACTAAAAGTCAAATTTTCAACCAAATAGTTGAATTTTGAACTAGAAAAGATAATTTTTCAACCAAAAATTGAATAGTTAAATTTTTAGTTCAAAAAATTATTGTTCAATCAAAGAGATAGATTTTCAACTAAAATGGTGAAATATTGAACTGGAATAGTTACATTTTCAGTTTAAAAAAATTACTTTTCAACCAAAAAAGAAAAAAAATTTCAGCCAAAGAAAAAACGAATTTTTACCGAAATAGCTTATTTTTTAACCAAAAAGATTAATTTTCAACTAAAATTATTAATCTTTTACTAGAATAGTTGAATTTTTAACCAAAATGATGAATTTTTAACCAAGAACATTAATTTCTATTAAAAAAAGATGAATTTTCAACTAAAAAAGATAAATTGTCAACCATAAATTGAATCGTTAAATTATCAGTTTAAAAAATTAATGTTCTACGAAAGAAATTAATTTTTAACTAAAATGATGGAATATTCAATTAGAATAGTAGTTACATCTTTAGTTAAAACAATAATTTTCAACCAAACTGTTGAAATTTCAACTAAAATTATAAATCTTCTACTGGAATATATGAATTTTGAACCAAAAAGATGAATTTTCAACAAGAAGATAAATTTCTACCAAAAAAGACGAATTGTCAACTAAAAAAGATAATTTTCCACCCAAAAATTGAATAGTTAAATTATTAGTTGAAAAAAAAATGTTCAATTAAAGAGATGGATTTTTAATTGAATTGATGGAATATTCAACTGGAATATTTACATTTTCAGTTAAAAAAATATATAATTTAAAAAAAATGTCAAACAAAATAGCTCATTTTTCAACCAAGGACATGAATTTTTAATGAAAATGATGAATCGTAAACAAAAAATTACTTTTTTACGAAAGTGTTCAATTTCTAACCAACTAATTAAATTTTCATTCCCAAAAATATGAATTTTGAACGAAAAATATGACTTTTTGAAAAAATTTACTTTTTTTGTTGACATTTCAACTAAGAAAGATTTTTCAGTCAAGAGAAAGGAAAAATTGCAAGCAGCGTTGAATTTTCAAGCAAAAAAAATGTCAGTTGAAAAAATTAAACCAAACAAAACAGTTAAATACAGTAATATAAAGTTACTTTTTACAAATTAAAAATCATTGTTAGTCAATTTTATACTGTAATTAAAAAAAAATGAAACACACTCGAAAAAATTCCCTGACAATTCCAGGTTTTCCAGATAGAGTAGACACCCTGCATTATAATAAATATTTCGAAAATCACATTATTAAAAAAGTAAAAAAACTACTTTTTATCATTCAATGCTAACTGAATACTTTCTTGAACTTGTTGTCGAATATCCTTAATGGTAATATTTTCTGCAGTCAATTTCTCAGAATCCTCTTTAAGTTTCAAATTTTCATTCTTAATCCTTTCGTTTTCCTCCTTCAGGCGAACATTTTCCATCAAAAGTCTATTTATATTTTTCAATAAGAAATTCTCCTTCAATAACTCCTCTTTGCTTCGACTAGATTCTGTTTTAAATTCCTTCTTTTTATTTACTATTTCAGTCTCAGGACTTTTTAATTCAATTTTAGAATTTTCTACAGCCAATTTAGGTGAATTGGTTTCCAATTTCGGATTTTCTATGGTCAATTTAAGAGTATCTGTTTCCAATTTAGAAGTTTCAGTTTTCACCTGAGAATTTTCCACGCCAACTTCTTCCCGAGTTTCAGTTTCTAATTCAACTTTGAAACTAGGACTTTGAGCACTAGTCGTTCCGAATGATAAATTTGATAAATTTGATGATAAAGATAAATTAAATTTGTTGTCAAACTCAACATTTGCAAGTGGAGGAAATTTACCATTGACTTTTTTATTAAAATCGGCGTAGATTGTAATAAATTTATTCGGATAACGTAATCCCTCTGACTCGTAATCCCGCTCGGGAATTAAACTAGCAAAGGGATTTTCTTCAGAAGAAAGAAACTCGACTTTTTTTCCTAAAAATGAGCACAATTTGCTGTGATCTTTCCTGGCTCGGTCTTCACTCCCAGAAGTCATAACAAAAGGAACATTCATTTTCTTCACAGTCAAAATAACATCCTCCCAACTGTAGTCCGAAAATCCATAATCAATTTCGTGAACATTAAGATTATATCCCATAATAATATGGGGTTTTTCGATTGAACCCAACCGACAGTAATTATCGTATCGAGTCTTGTGTGCTGCCATTTCAAAGCCTTTTTCACCAAAAAAGGAGAGATCGTGGAAAAAAACTTCTGTTCTGTAATTGAGAGGCATTGTCGAAGTATCAGAGTCAAAGAAAGTGAGTTCTAATTTTTTTAAGCCTCGAAACCAGTTCAACATTATCCAGAATCCTTCCTCCACCACTTCCCTGTGAATTGCACCGAGTATGTGAACCTTCAACTTCTTTTTGGAAGACAAGTTGAGCTTTTGCAAGGCGTAGAGAGCCGTCAACGGCATTGATAAGGCGTCAGAAATGAGAATTTTTTCCAAGTCGGGGATCTCATCTGAGGCAGAGTCGGGTACTTTTAAATATGTAGTCACAAAGGATTTCATGGAAGCTGGCAAATTATCATCGGACCTCTTGAATAATTCATCTTTCACCATCGCTGTCACTGATGGAGGCTTTTCCATAATTTTGAACTTTATTGCTGAAGAATAATCACTGCAGATTTCCGTATGTTTGGCATCGTCCTTGTGAATTTCGCAGAGGATAATCTGTAAGAGAAATTTATGGTAAATGAGGTGAAATTAGAGATGTGATTGAATTTCAGTTCAATTAATTAAGCAGTATTGAACATTAAATTGATAATTGATAAATCGGGGTTCCTGCAAAATCCTACTTTAGAAATATCCTGACTGTTATCAGAGAGAAATTTTGTGTTAAAGATTACTTTTTTTCAATTTAAAATATAATGATTCCATTTGTGGTTGGAAATTTATCTTTTTGAGTTGAAAATTCAGGTATTTTGTTGAAAATTTGCCTTTTTTGGTTAAAAATTCAACTAGTTGGTTGAAAATTCATGTCTTTTCTTCAAAATTCATTTACTTTAATAGAAAATTATTCTTCTTGTTTGAACATTTATTTATTTTTTATTGAAAATTAATCTTTTCAACTGAAAATTTAACTATTCCACTTTGTATTGAAAATCTATCTTTTTTAGTTAAAAATTCCACTGTTTGGTTGAAAATTCATCTTTTTTTCTGTAGATGGATAAAAATTCATCTGCTTGGTAGAGATTTGGATTATTTTGTTGAAAAATAATTTTATAAGCTGATAATTCAACTTTTTTTTTAATCATGTGTTCAAAATACCTTTTTTTAGTTCAATATTAATTTTCTAACATAAAACTAATCTGTTTTATTTGAAAATTCATATATTTGGTTAAAAATTCGTCTTTTGTAATAGAAAATTCATCTTCTTTAAAAATTCATCTTTTTGGTCGAAAATTAATTTCTTTGGTTAAAAATTGAACTGTTTTGTTGAAAATCGTTTTTCACTGTTAGAAAGTAATTTTTTAACTGGAAATTTTATCATTCCATTTATGGTGGAACATTTTTCTTTTTTAGTCGAAAATTCATGTATTTTGTTAAAAATTTGTCTTTTTTTGTAGAAAATTCATCTTTTTGGTTGAAAATTTAACTATTTTGTTAAAAAAAATTCTTTTTTTTTCAAACTTCATCTATATTCTAGTTTTTGTTGAAAATCCATCTTTTTTTGTTAAAAATTCAACTACTTGGTTCAAAATTCATTTCTTTTCTTAAAAATTCATTTACTTTAATAGAAAATTATTCTTCTTGTTTGAAATTTTATTTATTTTTTATTGAAAATTAATCTTTTCAACTGAAAATTTAACTATTCCACTTTGTATTGAAAATCTACCTTTTTTAGTTAAAAATTCCACTGTTTGGTTGAAAATTCATCTTTTTTTCTGTAGATGGATAAAAATTCATCTGCTTGGTAGAGATTTGGATTATTTAATTGAAAAATAATGTCATGAACTGATAATTTAACTATTTGTTTAAAAATGAATGTATTGTGTTCCAAATACCTCTTTTTTTAGTTCAATATTAATTTTTTAACATAAAAATAATCTGTTTTAGTTCAAAATTCATATCTTTTGTTGAAAATTCGTCTTTTGTAATAGAAAATTGATCTTCTTCTTTAAAAAGTCATCTTTTTGGTTTAAAATTCATTTCTTTGTATAAAAATTGAACTAGTTTGTTGAAAATCATTTTTTTATTGTTAAAAAGTAATTTTTAAACTGAAAATATAATTATTCAATTTATGGTGGAAAATTTGTCTTTTTTAGTTGAAAAGTCATGTTTTTTGTTGAAAATTTGTCTTTTTTGGTAGAAAATTCATCTTTTTTGTTGAAAATTTAACTATTTTGTTGAACATTTTTCTTTTTTTACTGAAATTTTTTTTTAATTCAAAATTCATCTATTCTAGTTTTTGTTGAAAATCCATCCTTTTTGTTAAAAATTCCACTAGTTGATTGAAAATTCATGTATTTTATTGAAAATTTGTCTTTTTTGGTAGAAAATTCGTCATTTTTGTTGAAAATTTAACTATTTTGTTGAAAATTTTTCTTTTTTTTAATTCAAAATTCATCTATTATAGTTTTTGTTGAAAATCTATCTTTTTTGTTAAAAATTCCACTAGTTGGTTGAAAATTCATATATTTTTTTGAAAATTTGTCTTTTTTGGTAGAAAATTCATCTTTTTGGTTGAGAATTATTCTTCTTGTTTGAAAATTTATCTTTTTGGTTGAAAATTCATTTCTTTGTATAAAAATGTAATCTTTTTGTTGACAATTAGTTTATTTTTTATTGAAAATTAATCTTTTCAACTGAAAATTCAACTACTCCACTTTGTATTGAAAATCTATCTTTTTTAGTTAAAAATTCCACTATTTGGTTGAAAATTTATCTTTTTTTCTGTAGATGGATAAAAATTCATCTCCTTGATAGAGAATTCGATTATTTTGTTGAAAAATAATTTTATAAACTGATAATTCAACTATTTATTTAAAAATGCATGTATTGTGTTCAAAATACCTATTTTTTAGTTCAATATTAATTTTTTAACATAAAACTAATCTTTTTTAGTTGAAAATTCATATATTTTGTTAAAAATTCGTCTTTTGTAATAGAAAATTCATCTTCTTTAAATATACATTTTTTTGGTTGAAAATTCATTTCTTTCGTTCAAAATTGAACTGTTTTGTTGAAAATCCTTTTTTTTTTATTGTTAAAAAGTAATTTTTTCTACTGAAAATACAACTATTCCATTTATAGTGGAAAATTCTCCTTTTTTATTTAAAAATTCAGGCATTTTGTTGAATATTGGTCTTTTTTGGTAGAAAAATAATCTTCTTGTTTTAAAATTTATCTTTTTGGTTGAAAGTTAATTTCTTTGGTTAAAAATTTAACCTTTTTGTTGAAAGTTTGTTGATTTTTAATTGAAAATTAATATTTTCAACTGAAAATTGAACTATTCCATTTTGTGTTAAAAAATTATCTTTTTTAGTTAAAAATTCCCCTATTTTGTTGAAAATTCGTCTTTTTTCTGTAGACATTTAATCTTTTTCTTTAAAAATTTTTGGTTCAAAATTCATTTCTTTGGTTAAAAATTGAACTGTTTTTTTTTAAAATCGTTTCTTTATTATTAAAAAGTAATTTTTTAACTGAAAATATAATCATTCCATTTGAGGTGGAAAATCTATCTTTTTTAGTTGAAAATTCAAGTACTTTGTTGAAAATTTGTCTTTTTTGTTAGAAAATTCATGTTTGGTTGAAAATTTAACTATTTTGTTTAAAAGTTTTCTTTTAAGTGTCAAAACAACATGATAATTCAAAAAAATGTTCCTAAATTTATCTTGAACCAATACAGACAGGAAGATCTTACGTGAAAAAATGTTTACGACAACATACATGAAGTTTTAATTAAAAAAGATAAATTTTAAATTAAAAATAATAATATTAAACCAAAAGAAACGAATTTTCAACACAATAAATGACTTTTAAACTAATAATTGAAGTTTCAACTAAAACATCTACATTTAAAAAAAATAAAAGAATTAATTTTCAACCAAGAAGAATAAATGTCCACTAAAAAAAACGAATTTTAAACAAAATATATAAATTTTTATCAAAAAGGTTGAATTTTCAATCAAAGAAATTAATTTTCAACCAAAAAGATAAATTTTCAACCAAGAAGATTAATTTTCTACCCAAAAAGATGAATCTTGAAAAAAAACACGAATTTTCAACCAACTATTGAATTTTTAATAAAAAAAGGTAGATTTTCCACAAAAACTAAAATAGTTAAATTTTGAATTAGAAAAAATTAATTTTCGATACATACAAAAAATTTCAACAAAATAGTTGAATTTTCAACAAAAAAGATGAATTTTCTACCAAAAAAGACAAATTTTCAACCAAAACGATGAATTTTTAACCAAGAAGATTAATTTTGTATCAGAAAAGACAATTTCTTAAAAAATGTATGAATTTTTAACTAAAAAAGATTAATGTTAAGTTAAAAAATTAACCTTGCACTAAAAAAGAGGTATTTTGAATACAATACATGAATTTTTCAACAAATAGTTGAATTATCAGTTTATAAAATTATTTTTAAACAAAATAATTAAATTTTCAACCAAACAGATGAATTTTTATCCAAGAAGAATAAATGTCTATCGAAAAAAAATGAATTTTCAACCAAATAATGGAACTTTGACTAAAAAAGATAAACTTTCAACTAAAATAGATCAACTTTCCACCAGAAATTAATTTTGAACCAAAAAGATGAATTTTTAACAAAAAAGATTAATTTTCTATTTAAAAAAAAATAATTTTAAACAAAATATATGAGTTTTTATCTAAAAAAGATTAATTTGAAGTTAAAAAATTAATATTGCACTAAAAAAGAGGTATTTTGAACACAATACATGAATTTTTTAACAAATATTTGAATTATCAGTTTATAAAATTATTTTTTGAAAAAATAATTAAATTTTCAACCAAACAGATAAATTTTTATCCAAGAAGATTAAATGTCTATCGAAAAAAGACGAATTTTCAACCAAATAGTGAAATTTTTGACTAAAAAAGATACATTTTCAACACAAAATGGAATAGTTAAATTTTTAGTTGAAAATAATGGATTTTTACTCAAATTTCAAGTCGAAATATATTTAATTTTCAACCAAATAGTGGAATTTTCAACTAAAATGTTGAATTTAGAAGCAAGAAGATAAATTTTCTAACAAAAAAGACGAATTTTTAAGAAAATAGTTCAGCTGTCAACCAAAGAGGTGAATATATAAAAAAAGAATTTTGTACAAATAAGTTCAACTTTCAACCAAGTAGTTCAATAATAATAATAAATTTTAAACTAAGAAAGACAAATTTGACCGAAAATGAGACAGTTAAATTTTTAGTTTAAAAAATTAATTTTTAACCTAAAAAGAATGTTCAAAAGAACAGTTAAATTTTCAACCAAAAAAAAAAATTACTTTGGAACAAAATTTTTGAATTTCCTGCAAAGTAATTCAATTTTTCACCAAATAGTTGAATTTTCAACCACAATCATGGATTTTGAACGAAGAAGAATAATTTTGTACCGAAAAAGACGATTTTTCAACAAAATACATGAAATTTTAACTAAAAATGATACATTTTTAACCAAAACTGGAACAGTTAAATTTTCAGTTACGAAAATTAATTGTTGAAAACTATTACTGAAAACTATTTAAATTACTTATGTAAATTACTCCGAATTATGTGGAATACTCTGGATTACTTCTGAATATAACTGATCAGGTTAAAAATTAATTTTGTTAAAGATTCATCCTTTAGTTGAAAATTTAACCTTTTTGTTGAAAATTTCTGTTTTTTTTATCGAAAATTAATCTGGTTCAAAAATCCTTAAAAATTTAACTATCTGGTTAAAAATTCACATTTTTGTTGAAGATTCATCATTTTAGTTCAAAATTGTTGAAAATTCATGTTTTTGGTTAAAAATTTAACTATTATGTTGAAAATTCTTCTTTTTTATTGAAAATTCATTTTTTTAATTCAACACTTAACTACTCCATTTTTGGTGGAAAATCCATTTTTTTTTTGTTGAAAATTCTATTTGGTTGAAAATTAATGTATTTTGTTCAAAATTCATCTTTTCTTGTAGAAAAGTAATCTTCTTGATTGAAAATTTACCTTTTCAGTTGAAAATTCATTTCTTAAGTTAAAAGTTTAACCTTTTTGTTCAAATTTTTTTTAAATCGAAAATTAATTTTTTTAAACTGAAAATGCCCCTATTCCATTCTTTATTGAAACTTTATCTTTTTCAGTTAAAAATTCAGTTGAAAATTTGTCTTTTTGGTAGTAAACTAATATTTTCTGTTGAAAATTCAACTATCTGGTTAAAAATTCATTTTTTTGTAAGTATTCATTATTTTAGTTCAAAATTTAACTATTTTGTGGAAATAGCTGAAAATTCATATTTTTGGTTGAAAATTCCACTATCTGGTTGAAAATTCATCTGTTTGGTTGAAAATGTAATTATTTTGTTCAAAATTCATTTTTATTGATTGAAAATTAATATTTTGAACTGAAAATTTAACTATTCTATTTCAAGTTTGAATAAAAGTTTAAGTTTAATTAAAAATAAATAAAAATTTCGTTTAAATATCAAAGTATTTTAATTATTAAAATCTAGTTTTTTAAGTCTTGGAGATACATAAATTAAATTAAATTAACAAGTAGAACGAGGATAATTCCAGTTTCTTAAAAAATTGAAAATATTGGGTACACGCTCACTGAATTTGGGTGAGCATAGATACGGTCGTATTTTTATCTTGAACGACGCGAGGTAAAATAGATTAAATGTGTAAATAATTATAATCTTCCCTTTTGAGGAAATAACTTGTAAATGGGTGATTTTCCGTGTAGCGGAGAACTTGAGAATCGAAATTTTTTAATTTTTTTTACAATATAAGATTTAAAAAGAATAATGACTTACGAGTTTTATTGAGTTAAGAGAATTTACACTCCAAATTGTTTAAATAAATAGTTTAATTTATAGATAAAACACGTTTTAAATACTTTGAATTTTGTTTTAAATTTTAATTTTAATTAATTTTAATTTTAATTATTTCAAAAGATATTTGAAAGATTTAAAAAGATTAAAAAATGATTTAAATTTGAACAGATTTCAAAACATTTTAAATAAAATGTAGATTTTTCAAGATTTTCAAATAAAATTATGAATTGTTTTTTAGATTCCAGGGAAAATTTGAATTGATTTTTTATCTTGAAAAACTAATTTGAAGAAAATATTTAACAAGATTTTAAAACATTGCAAAAGATTTCCAAAGTTTTTAGAACATACAAAAATAATTTTAAACTTAAAATGATTTCAACATATTGAAAAAACTGTAGATTTTTGAAGATTTGGAACAAAAAACTTAGAAGCTTTTTAAGAATTTTGAAAGGTTTCAAGATAATACAAAAGTTTTCTTACGATTTCTGGTAAAATTTAAAATAATTGTTTATTTTACATTTATTTTAAGAAAATATTTAAAACATTCCAAAAGATGTCCAAAATTGTTAAAAAAGAAATCTGGAAGACTTTCAGGAAATTTGATTCATTTTGCAGAATTTTTTGAAGTTTTAGAAGAAATTCGAATCGTTAACAAGCATATGTTTTGAAATGAAATTTGGAAGTTTTTTCAAGATTTTGAAAAGTTTCAAGATAATAAAAAAAACTTTTTATAAGGTTCCTGGGAATATTTTAAGTGATTCTTTATTTTTTTTAATTAATTTTAAGAGAATATTTAAAAAGATTGTAAAATATTAGGAAAGTTTGCCAAACTTATGAAAAACGAATCCTGTAGATTCCAACACAATTTTAGGAATAATTTGAGTCATTTTGAAAAATATTAAATTTTTGTAGAAGTTTTGAAGAGATTAGAAATATTGTCAAACTTTGAAAAATTTACAAAATATTTAAAAAAATTTTCAAGCTTAATAAAGTCATAAACATCTTTCAAATTCAAATTTTCCCTAAAATTTGTTAAAATCTTGTAAAATAATCAAAAAAAAAAATCTTTTAAATTTTCGAGATACTTTTCGACATATCAGAAATCTTGAAAAATCATTTTTAATTTTGTAGAGAAATCTAGGAAAATTATATTTATATAACTTTAAAGCAAGCAATCAAATAAACTTAAAAAATAAATAGTTGTTAGACATTCTTATTTTGTATTAAAAATTGTTTTTCCCTTCAAAGTTTCATTCAACTCTTTTGGTGGAAATTTCTGTTTTTTATTAAAATTGAAACTGTTTGATTTAAGATTGAAATTTTTTAAATTTTAAATTAATTTTTTTTTAGTTTTGATATCAACTATTATATTTTTCGTTGTGAATTCATAGTTTTAGTTCAAAATTCATATCTTTGGTTGAAAATGTCAATATTTTAATGAAAATTCATCTTTTCGGCAGAAAATTAATCTTCTTCGTTGAAAATTCATCTTTTTGCTTGAGGGTTCAACTATTCTGTTGTAAATTCGTTTTTGTTGTTGGATGAATTCAACTGTTTTTTTATTTGAAAGTAAAATCTTTTTGTATTGAAGTATCAAGTATTACATTTTTCGTTCAGAATTAATCATTTTTGGTAGACAATTAATCTTCTTGGTAAAAAATTGATGTATTTGGTTGAAACAGAATATTTGTGAGTTAAAAAAATAAACTGTGTTGTAGAAAATTTGTAATTTGTAAAATATTTAATATATTTTTTTGAGAAATACAGCTGATTGAAAATTAATCTTTTATGTTTGAAAATTCAACTATTTTTTTGAAGATTTACTTTTTTGTTGAAATTTTAATTTGACATATCTGAAACTTTTAAGAATGTTTTTAATTTTTCTCCAAAATCTTAGGAAAATTATATTTAAATGATCTTAATAACAAATAAAAAATAAATAGTTATTCGAAATTTTTATTTTGTATCAAAAATAATTTCTCGCGTGAAGATAAAAAAATGAAACAAGAACGAGACCATGGCATAATTTATAGCTGACTTTGTAGGTCCTCTTCGAAACAATGTTCTCTTTTATATAGTTTTTTTCATATGTTAAGTTGTTTGGCTTAAAATTAAATTTTGATTTTTTAATATCATTTTAGATGGGAAAAAAAGACACTTTTCAACAAAAATAACGTAACTTCTCAACCAAATAGTTGAATTTTCATCTGGAAGAGATCAATTTTCAAACAAATAGTTGTATTTTTAAATAAAAAAAAAACAGTTTTGAACCAAAAATGGAATATTTACATTTTCAGTTAAAAAAATTAATTTTCCACACCGAAAAAAAAACAATTATCAACCAAAGTGATGAATTTTTAACAAAAATGATGAATCTTCAACTGAAATAGATGAATATTAAACCAAAAAGATGATAAATTGTCAATCAAAAATAGAAACATTTTCAGTCAAAAAAAAAAAATTAACCAAAAAAAGGTAATTTAAAAAAATACATTTTTAAACAAAGTGATGAATTTTCAACTAAAATAATAAATCTTTAACTAGAATAATTGAACTTTCAACCTAAAAGATTAATTTTCAACCAAGAAGATTAATTTCCAGCAAAAGAGACGAACTTCCCACTAAAGAAGAATATTTATCCACCAAAAATTGAACGGTTGAAGTTTTAGTTACAAAAATTAATTTCAATCAAAGAGCTGAATTTTTAACGAAAATGATGGAATATTTAACTGGAATGGTTACATTTTCAGTTCGAATACTTACAATTTCACTTATTTAAAAACAACATTGTCAGCAAAATAGTTAAAGTTTCAAGTGAAATAGTTAAATTTTTAGTAAAAAAATTAATTTTCAGTCAAAGAAAAAACGAATTTCCAACAAAATAGCTAATTTTTCAACCAAAGAGATGAATCTTCAACCAAAAAAAATTAATTTTCAACAAAAAAGTTTGAATTTCATCCAAGAAATTAAATTTTCAATAAAAAAAAATCTGCCCGCTTCGCGGGCACATTCTCATCGCGCGCTTCGCGCGCGGCTCGCTTCGCTCGCAAGTTTGAGCGCGCCTAGGGCGCGCAACTGTTGGATCTCGCGCTTCGCGCTCGATCATATATTTATCTCGCGCTTCGCGCTCGATTATGTATTCACCTCGCGCTACGCGCTCGGGCGTATCTACATCGCGCTTTACGCTCGGTTGCTCTAGATTTTTCAACTTCGTGTTCGACTTCGATGAAAAGAAAAAGTTTGTTTGCAAATATTATAAAATTATCAAAACCTCTACATATTAAGTGATTGTTAAATTTGTTTTTATTTTAGACTGAAAAGGAACTTCATTTACTCAAGGTTCTATCGACCTTAAGGAACACATTCTCATCCAGACACTCGCGCTTCGCGCTCGATATTTGATTTGAAAATCATTTGAACCTTGCATTCCACGCTCGGTTCTGTGCATTTGATTTTTCTATTTTCAATGCTGTTTTTTACGAATAAAACAAAAACTACGCGTCATATCAAAAAGTGAATGATAAGAAATTTGTAGATCTTTTTTGGGTCCACAATTTTGGTAGAATGATATTTTCTCGTATCTTGCATAGTTTCACAGCAAAATGGAATTTTTGATTATTTTTTTGTGCGATCAAAATTTGAATTTTTTATTTTTCAAAAAATTCAAAAAGTTGTTATGAAAATATTATAGGGCGTTCAAAAAGCAACGTTTTTCTCCTCTTGACTTTTTTTCATATCGTGCGTTTTTCGGCTTAAAATGTACATTTTCGTTTGTTTTTTGGAATTTTGAAAATGCTATAACTCCAGTAATTTTTGTTTTATCACGAAAAGTCATTAGAATATTTTGTACGTCATTTTGCGTACTACTAATAACCATACATAGAATTTTTAAATCTTCAAAAAAAGTGGTCTCAAAAATTTTCAAAATGTGCTCACTTTTTGAATTTTCATCCAAAATAGCTGGTTAACGAACTCGTTCTCTATTTTTCGGCCATAAAAAAGTGTGCCAAAGCTCAATCAAATCTGATCATTTTTTCGAAAGTTATCGTGGCTACAGACAGACAGACAGACAGACAGACAGACAGACTACAGACAGACAGACACCTTGGTAAAAACCGTTTTTTCTGGCTCAGGGGGTCTCAAAACGTGGAGATTTGATGAAAACCGACTATGTCAAATTTTACATAAAACCAATACCTTCTCATTAGAATGAGAATGTGAAAATAATTCTGAACGAAAAATGTAGCAGTTATTTCAATCAAAAAAGATTTTAATTTTTAATCAAAAACAGTTGCATTCAACCAAAAAAGACAAATTTTCCACATGATTTGAATTTTCATCGAAGAAAGATTTTTCAGTGAAGAGAGGAAAAACATTGCAAAGAAATTGTTGAATCTTTAGTCAAAAAGATGAACTTCAACCAAAAAGATTAATTTTCTACCTAAAAGAATGAATTTTCAACAAAATACATGAATTTTCAACTAAAAAATACCATTTTTTAATTAAATAGTTGAATTTTCAACCAAAAAGGATCAATTTTCCATCAAATAGTTAAATTTTGAACTAAAAAAGATCAGTTTATAACCAAGAATAGAATAGTTAAATTTTCAGCTAAAAAAATCAATTTTCCACACAAAAAAATTTTTCAAACCAAATTAATGAATTTTCAACTAAAATTACGAATCTTCAAGTGGAATAGATAAATATTAAACCAAAAAGATGAAATTTTAACGAACGAGTTTAAATTCCAACCAAGTAGTTTCTTTTCAACAAAAAAGATTAATTTTTAGCTAAAATGATGAATATTTAACTGGAATACTTGAATTTTCAACCAAAACAGATCAATTTTTCAACCAAAAATGGAATAGTTAAATTTTTGAGTTAAAAAATTAATTTTCCATCAGAAAAAAAATGTTAACCAAAGTGATGTATTTTCAACTAAAATGATGAATCTTCAACTTGAATACTTGAACTTTAAGCCAAAAAGATGAATTTTCAAACAAAAAGAATTATTTTCAAACAAGAAGATTAATTTCCTGACAAAAAAGTCGATTTTTTAACAAAATACATGAATTTTCAACGAAATAGTTGAATATTAACTAAAGAAGACAAATTAAAAAAATAGTTGAATTTTAAACTAAAAAATATCCATTCTTAACAAAAAATGGAATAGTTGAATTTTCTGTTTAAGAAATTAACTTTTATTCAAACTAATGAATTTTTAACTAAAATGGTGAATCTTCAAATAAAATAATTTAATTTTAATCCAAAAACTTTAATTTTCAAACAAGAAGATTAATTTTCGCCACCAAATACCAATTTTCAACAAAATAGATACATTTTAAGCTAAAAAAGATACATTTTCAACCAAAAATTGAAAAATTTTCAGTTTGAACAAAAATAATAATTTTTAACCGAAAAAGGTATGTAATTTACAAAAAAAGACATTTTCGAACAAAGAGATGAATTGTCAACTAAAATGAAGAATTTTCAACTAGAATAATTGAATTTTCAATCAAAAAGATTAATTATCAACCAAGAAGATTAATTGCCACCCAAAAAGACGAATTTTCAACTAAACAAGATAATTTATCAACCAAAAATTGAATAGTTAAATTTTTAGTTAAGAAAATTAATTTCAACTAAAGCGATGAATTTGGAATCAAAATGATGGAATATTCAATTAGATTAGTTACATTTTCAGGTTAAAAAAAAAAATTTCAACAAAGAAAAAGTAATTTCCGAAAAAATAGTTCGAGTTTTAAACAATGTGATGAATTTTCAACTAAAAAAAATTTTCAAGGAAAAATCGAATAGTTAAATTTTCAGTTCAAAAAATTAATTTTTAAACAAAGAGATGAGTTTTAAAAAAATCAACAAAATAGTTCAAGTTTCAACTGGAAAAGTTAAATTTTTAGTAAAAAAATTAATTTTCAGCAAAAGAAAAAACGAATTTTCAACAAATTAGCTCATTTTTCAACAACAAAAAATCTATTTTTTAACATAAAAGTCTAAATTTCAAATATGAAATTAAATTTGCATTCCAAAAAAGATTAATTCCGAACGAAAAATATAGTAGTTGATAGTTGAACCAAAAAAGGTTTGAATTTTTTCAAAAAACAGTTGAATTTATCAAAAAATGACGAATTTGCAATATGACTTGAATTTTCAAGGAAGAAAGATTTTTCAGTCAAGAGAGAGAAAACGTGGCAAACAAACTATTTAATTTTTAGACAAAAAGATGAATTTTCAATCAAGAAGATTAATTTAATTTAAACCAAGAAGAACGAATTTTCAACAAAATACAAGAATTTTCAACCAGAAGCTTAAATTGTCAACTAAAAACGATCAATTTTCAACCAAAAAGGATCAATTCTACCAAATAGTTGAAATTTGAACTAAAAAAGATCAGTTTTTTACCAAAAATGGAAGAGTTAAAATTTCAGTTAAAAAAAACTAATTTTCCACACAAAAAAAACAACAATTTTTCAAACAAAGTCATGAGTTTTCAACTAAAGAGATAGATTTCCACCAAAAAGACGATTTTTTAACTAAAGAAGATAAGTTATCAACAAAAAATTGAATAGGGAAATTTTTAGTTAGAAAAATAATTTTCAACACCAAAAAAAAAAACGAATTTTCAACAAAATAGTTCAAGTTTCAAACAAAGTGATGAATTTTCAACTAAAAAGATAAATTGCCAACCAAAACTTAAATGGTTAAATTTTCAGTAACAAAATTAATTTTTAAGCAAAGAGTTGAATTTTTAACTAAAATGATGGAATATTCAATTGGAATAGTCTTTCAGTTCAAAAAAAAAAAATGTCAACAAAATAATTAAAGTTTCAACTGGAATAGTTAAATTTCCAGTAAAAAAATTCATTTTTAGACAAAGAAAAAAACAAATTTTCAACAAAATAGCTCACTTTTCAACCAAAAAGATGAATTTTCAATTAAAATGATGAATCTTCAAGAACAAAAAATTAATTTTTAACAAAAAAGTTTTACTTTCAACTAAGAAATTAAATTCTCATTTAAAAAAAGATGAATTCTGAACGGAAAATATAGTAGTTGATACTTGAACCAAAAAAGTTTTTGATTTTGAATAGAAAACAGTCGAATTTAACCAAAAAATATCAATTTTCAACATGACTTTAATTTTCAACGAAGAAAGATTTTTCAGTCAAGAGAGAGAAAAGATTGCTAACAAACTGCTGAATTTCCAAGCAAAAAGATGAATTTTCGACAAAGAAGGTTCATTTTTATAATTTTCAACTAAAAACGATCAATTTTCAACCAAAAAGGATCAATTCTACCAAATAGTTCAAATTTGAACTAAAAAAGATCAGTTTTCAACCAAAAATGGAAGAGTTAAATTTCCAGATAAAACAAATAATTAAAACAAGATAATTTATCAACCAAGCATTGAATAGTAAAATTTGAAGTTGAACAAAAAATAATTTTCAACAGCAAAAAAACGAATTTGCAACAAAATAGTTCAAGTTTCAAACGATGTGATGAATTTTCAACTAAAAAAGATAAATTGCCAATCATAACTTAAATGGTTAAATTTTCAGTAACAAAATTAATTTTTAACCAAAGAGATGAATTTTTAAATAAAATGATGGAATATTCAATTGAAATAGTTATAATTTCAGTTAAAAGAAAAAATTCAAGAAAATAGTTAAAGTTTCAACAGGATTAGTTAAGCTTTTAGTAAAAAAAATTAATTTTCAGCCAAATAAAAAACGAATTTTTGATAAAATAGCTCAGTTTTCAACCAAAGAGATGAATTTTTAATTAAAATTATGAATCTTCAACTAACAAAAAAAATTAATTTTCAACAAAAAAGTTTAACTTTCAACCAAGAAATTCCTAAAAAAGATGAATTCTGAACGAAAAATATAGTAGATGATACTTGAACCAAAAAATGTTTTAATTTTTAATCAAAAACAGTTGAATTTAACAACAACAAAAAACAATTTTCAACATGACTTGAATTTCTAACGATGAAAGATTTTCCAGCCAAGAGAAAGAAAACGTTTCAAACAAACTGTTTAATTTTCAAGCAAAAATATCAATTTTTAACCAAGAAGATTAATTTTTTACCAAAAAGAACAAATTTTCAACAAAATACATGAATTTTCAACTAAAAACGACCAATTTTCAACCAAAAAGGATCAATTCTACCAAATAGTTAAATTTCGAACTAAAAAATATCAGTTTTCGACCAAAAATGGAAGAGTTAAATGTTCAGTTCAAAAATCTAGAATAATTGATTTTTTAACCAAAAAGATTAATTTTCAACCAAGAAGATTCATTTCCACCAAAAAATATGATTTTTCAACTAAACAAGATAATTTTTCAACCAAAAATTGAATAGTTAATTTTTAAGTTTAAAAAAACGAATTTTCAACAAAGTGATGAATTTTCAACTAAAAAAGATAAATTGCCAACCAAAACTGAAATGGTTGAATTTTCAGTTAAGAAATTAATTTTTAACCAAAGAGTTGAATTTTTCACTAAAATGATGGAATATTCAATGGGAATATTTAGAATTTCAGTTTAAACAAAAACTTTCAACAAATAGTTAGAGTTTCAACTGGACTAGTTAAATTTTCAGTAAAAAACTTAATTTTCAGCCACAGAAAAAACGAATTTTCAACAAAAATACCATTTTTCAACTAAATAGTTGAATTTTCAACCAAAAAGGATCTTCTACCAAATAGTTGAATTTTGAACTAAAAAAGATCAGTTTTCAGCCAAAAATGGAAGAGTTCAATTTTCAGTTGAAAAAAAAAAAAAAAAATTTCCACATAAAAAAAAAAAAATTTTTAGCCAAATTGATTTTTCAACCAACAAGATTATTTTTCAAACAAAAAGATTAATTTCCACCAAAAAAGATGATTTTGCAACTAAACAGGATAATTTATCAAACCAAAAATTGAATATTGAAATTTGTAGTTAAAAAATCATTATAATTTTCAACAGCAAAAAAAAAACGAATTTTCAAAAAAATAGTTCAAGTTTCAAGCAAAATGATAAATTTTTAACTAGAAAAGATAAATTGCCAACCAAAACTTGAATGGTTAAATTTTCAGTAATAAAATTAATTTTTAAGCAAAGAGTTGAATTTTTCACTAAAGTGATGGGATATTCAATTGAAATAGTTATAATTTCAGTTTTTAAAAAATTGAACAAAATAGTTACAAATTCAAAAATAGTTACAAAAATTCGTTCCAAAAAGAACGAATTTTCAACAAAATACATGGATTTTCAACCAGATACTTGAATTTTCAACTAAAAATACATTTTTAACAAAATAGTTAAATACAGTAATATACAGCTACTTTTACAATTAAAGAATCATTGTTATTCAATTTTGTATTGCAATTTTTAAAAAAATTAGGCACGCTCTCAACAAAATTCCCTGACATTTTCAAGTTTTCTAGGTTTTCTAATTAGGATAGACACCCTGGAGAATGCGTGGCCCTCATATCTGATTAAAAAATGAGAACAGATTTCATTGCCCATGTTTGGTTTGGCTAGGTTTGTTCCGGATTCAAAAATACTTCATTGCCTCTGCCACGTATCACACACACACACATTCTCACTTCTAATAGTTTTGAAGGTGTGCGGGCTTATCACTTGGTCGAGTAATCAGACCGTGCTTAGTATATATAGCAGGGAACATTTTCCAAAGTTCTCAGTCACCATTTTCGAAACCTATCTAGAAGAAATGCAGAACCTGATTAGGACACTACTCCTTACAATCGCAGTTTTCATTAAATTTCGTGGTAAGTGACGGAAATCTCTGCACGGAACAACTGTGAACGAGCCCAACGGTTCACGTCGAGGGCCAGTGGCACAACTGTGCACCAGCATATCTGTACACTTCCAATTGTGTACTGGCACATCTGTACACTTCCAGATGTGCACTGGCACATCTGTACACTTCCAGATGTGCACTGGCACATCTGTACACTTCCAGATGTGCACTGGCACATATGTACACTTCCAAATGTGCACTGGCCCATCTAAACACTTCCAACTGTGCACGTCTCAATTTAGAAGCGCAAAGTTGGGACTGGTACCATCTTTACAAGTGTTAAGATGATCCAGGCCCAACTGTGTACGTCTCAATCGATACGGCCAGATTTTCAGCTTCCAAGTCCACGAGCAAAGATGGGACACTCCAACCGTGCACGTTGAAATTTAGAAGTGCACAGTCGGGACTGTATCATCGTTACACGTGCAGATGGTACCCTCCCAACTGTGCGCGTAAAAAAAATGCAATCAGATTTTCAGCCTAACAAGTCCACGTGTAAAGATGGAACACTCCAACTGTGCACGATGCAATTTAGAATTGCACAGTTGGGAGTGTCCCACCTTTGCACGTGTAAAGATGATACAGTCCCAACTGTGCATATCGAAATTAGGACGTACACAGTTGTACCACTGGCCCTCGACTTGAACAGTTGGGTTCGTTCACAGTTGCTCCGTGCACAGATGTCCGTCACTTAACACGAAAATTAATGAAAACTGCGATTGTAAGGAGTAGAGTTCTAATGAGGATCTTCATTTCTTCTAGATAGGTTTCGTAAACGGTGACTGAGAAACAAAAAATAAAAAAAAATTTATAAGAAGTATAGTCTTTGTTTTGGTCGTGAGGACGATTTTTTTTAAATAAAAAATTCCGTTTTCCGACCAAACCAAGCGACTTATGAAAAAGAGACCGAAAAACAAATTCAGGGTGAAAAAGCGCATGGGGCCATTTTCGATTATTTCTCGAACCATATCGAAATTACTCGAAACAATTTGAAACTATTGTTGTCCGGAAACTCGTTTTTGTGATTGGATGTAGAGTTCCTCTAGGGAGAGTTGTGTCACGTTACCCCCTCCACTAGCCGACGTGAAACCGGAATCGGAAATACGTAGTGAAGCGCGAAACATTTAAAGTATTCTAGATGTCTCACTCAGCAAAATTTTAATCTAAAAGCCAAAAACAGAAACAGAGAAGAAGCAAAACTTTAAGAAAAGGTTATGTGTCATATATTTTCATGAAGTGTTTGTTATGAAAATACACTTTTTCAATGAAAAAACAATAGTGTCGTGTTGCATTCTCTACTGCCGTAATAGTTCTGGCCAAGGATTTTACTTAAGACAAGTCCCAAACGATCCTAAGCTTAAGCAATTATGAATG
>CAKNYM010051268.1:186989-203058 GCA_932195095.1 Andricus curvator | reverse complement strand
TCTAAAAACATGCATGCGCGCGCGTAGCGCGCTTTTGCTACTTGTCCATTTATTAAAAAGCGCATGACGCCATTTTCGATTATTTCTCGAACCATCTCGAAATTACTCGAAACAATTTGAAACTATTGTTGTCGGGAAACCCGTGTTTGCGATTTGATGAAACTGTCGTTCCTTTTTCTCGTTTAAAATAAAAAGTCTGCAAACTTCAGGTTTATGAGAAATATAAGATGATCCAAACAATATAATCAATAATAATAATAATTATCAATTACATCATTATATAATTATGGAAGAATGATTACAAAGTTTTATAAAAGTTTCGATCAAGTTTAAGAGATATTTAGAAGTTTTAAAAATATTCCAAATTAACTTAAAACTTGAAAACATTTGAAAAAGTTTTTTAAAAAACTTACATTTTTGAATATTTGGAAATACAAATTTTGAAGCTTCTTAAAGATCTTAAAAGGCTTTACGATAATAAAAAAATGTCTTAAAATTCCTGGGAAAATTTAAACTGATTTTTTATTTTGAAAAATTAATTCCAAGGGAAAATTCAGGAATATCTTAAAACACTTGTATTCATTTCCTAAAATTTCGAAAAAGACTGTGGATGATTTTAAAGAAAAAATGTTCAATTAGCAAGATTACAAAGTTTTATAAGAAATTTGAAAACAAAATTTTTGAAAGGTTTTACGATAATAAGAAATATTTCTCAAAATTCATGGGATAATTTAAACTGATCTTTTATTGTGAAAAATTAATTTTAGTGAATATTTTAAATGAATTTAAAACATTTCAAAAGATTTCGAAAACTGTCAAAACAGAATCTGAAATATTTGAAAACAAGTTTTTTAATTTTTAAGAATTTCAAGAAAAATTTTGGAAAAATTCGAAGAATTTTAAAAGATATTGAAAAGGTTTGAAAGTTTGGAAAATGGTTAAAAAATTATTTTAAGTTTAAAAAAATGTCCCAAAATTTAAAAGAAAATGTAAATTTTTTAAGATTTCGAAAAAAATTTCAAAGTTTTTAAGAAGTTTGAAAGGCTTCAAGAAAATAAAAAACTTTCTTGAGATTACTGAGAAAACTATAATGACTTTTTATTTTGAAAAATTAATTTTTAAAGAAAACTTAAAAGGGTATCAAGACGTTCAAAAATATTTCTACAAATTTCGAAAATATTTGGAAGATTTAAGCGCAATTTTTTTTAAAGATTTTTCAAAATTTTAGGAATAGTTCGAGTCAGTTTAAGAGATATTTATCTTCCAAACTGCTATATCTTTTAAACTGACTCAAAAAATTTTCAAATCCTGAAAAATAAAAAACTAATGAACAAATAAACATAAAAAATAAATGTTTATTTGAAATTTTTATTTTGTATTCTTAAGTATTCATCCCCTAAAATAATAATTTGGGTGCATTTTTTTTCTTTCATGACTGAAAATCTTTTTTAGTAAGACAAAGTTTCAACAAAATACAGACTTGTTTAACCAAAAAGTTGAATTTTCAACTCAAGAAGATAACGGAACAGGAATATTTGAATTTCCAGTTAGAAAAACTAATTTACAACAAAATTTTTTTAATAAAATAGATTTTGAACAAAAAAGGGTTTTCAAGTCAAATGACGAATCATCAACCAAAAAAATAATAATTTTTAACCAAAAAAAAAAAAACGAATTTTCCAAAAATAGTTAAAATTTTCAAGCAAAGAATTTAATTTTTAACTAAAATGATGAATCTTCAACCAAAAAAATGAAAATACAACGTTTTCAAATCATGTAAAATTATCTATTGCGGAAGTCGATAAGCATCAGCAAACCTTCCTGCAAACAATCGATTGACTTTGAAACATGTAATAAGTAGGATGACGAAATTTTTGTTTCTAATAACGGAAAATACAAAGATGTGTTTTATTACACACTAAGGATCGTTCACATATTACGTAACATTGAGGGGGCGGGGGGGGGGGATAATTCTGTTCTTAACATTTTGCTACCACACTATAATTTGTAAACTTTTTTACATTTTCAAGGAGATAAGAAAAATGAAATTATGGGCAAAAACTTATTTCGAAGAATTCGAAAAAAAACGTAGAAGATTTTTAATAATTTGGAAAGATTTGAGGAGAATAATTGCTTTTTAAGATTTCTCGGGAAATTTTAAATGGTTGAGGTTTTATTTTAAAAGAATAATTTTAAGTTTTGAAGACTTCAAAATGTGTGGAAAAAGAATATGGAAGACTTCAAGACTATTTTTATTTTTCAGGATTCAAACAATTTTTAGATAAACTAAATTTGGCAGGTGTCAAGAGAATGCAAAAAATGTTCTTAAGATTCATGGGAAAATTTCAAATGATTTTTTTTAATGAGTTTTCAGAGAAAATTGAAAAAGAATACAAAATATTTTTAATTGTTTCCTAAAATTTGTAAAAAGATTGTAAAATATTTTAAAGCTAAAGATATTTTAGATAAAGACATTTTAAAAATTTTGTAAGGATTCAAGAAAATGAAAAAAAATCATTAGGTTTCTAAGAAAAATTAAAACGATTTTTTATTTTGAAAAAATAATTTAAAGAGAATATTTAAAAGATTTGAAAACATTTCAACAAAATTTTTAAATTGTCAAAGAAGAATCTGAAAGATTTTAAGGCAATTTTTTTAATTTTGCAGAATTTAAAAGAAATTCAGAAAAAATGTGAATAATTTCAAAATATTAGAAGGTTTAGAAGTTCTGAACAGATTAAAAAAAAAATTTTTTTTTTAAGATTCTTCGGGAATTTTAAAATGATTCTTTACTTTGAAAAATAAACTTAAAAAAAATTTGAAAAAGATTTCAAAACATTTCAAACGATATCCTAAAATTGCAAAAAATAGTGTAAAATATTTTAAAGCAAAATGCTTCAATTTGGTAAGAGTAAACAATAAAAAAAATCGAGTAAATTCAAGAAATATTTATAACATTTGAAGAGATTCAAAAAGAATTTTAAACTTTAAAAGATTTTACCAAATGGAAAAATTTGGAATATTTTAAGGCAATTTTTTTACATTTTTAATAAATTTTCAAAATTTTAAGAAAAATTCAAGTCAGTTAAAAAAGTTTTAAGGAATTTAAGAGGTTTTGAATAGATTGAAAATATTTTAAAACTTAGAAACATTTCTGAAAATTTATCAAATAGTTTTTGATTTCTTCCAAACTTCTAAAGGTCCTAAATATTTTTTTTAAAAAGACTCGAATTTTTCCTAATATTTTGTAAGATCCTATAAAATAAAAAAATGCACTCAAAATCTTCTAGATTTTTTTTTACACATCTTAAATATTCAAAAATCTTTTATAATTTTCTCAAAAATCTTATAAAAATTATATTTATATATATTTTAAAAAAACTGATAATTTCTAGACAATACTTCATCTTAAAAAACCTTTTTTTTTATTTAAGAAACGTCTATTATGTTGTTAAACATAATACAAAAAATGTTACGTAACGTCGCTGGGGGGGCGGGGGTCCGAAGGAAATGTTCCGGATATAAACAATTTAAAAATCCATTACTAAAGCAATTTTTAAATATTATGTTTTGTATATTTTTGAAACAATAATTAATAGTTAATAATTTCGAATTGAAAGCGTCTGAAGTTAAAAATAATATATTGAACGATTTTGGACAATTAAAGCTGATTAAAATTTTTTTTACAAAACCAAAAAAGAACTGAATTATTCTTAAAAAAATTTCAATATAAATAGTAATTTTAAATAGGAAACATTAAAAATGAAAAAATTTCGACTCCGGTACGTTGAAACTTAAACGAATGCAAACTTAATGTAAAACTGAAAAAAATTGCAGTCGCCAAAAACTGTGATATTAAAACCTTTTTATACTCAACCCCTTTAAAATTTCAATTATTCGAAGTAAATTTAAATCGCTTAAAAATTAATAATTTTTAAATTGACAATTACACTTTCCAAAATACAAACAATTCAATTTTAATTGCAAAATTAAAACCTATGAAAGGGAAAAATTAAAAATTTTGCGTTCAACATGAAAATTCAGAACTTTAAAATTCTAACAATTTAAAATTACCGAAATTATTCAATTGTTGATGTCTCAATTTCAGATAGTTTAATTTTGATCTTTTTTGATTTTAAACTCAATTTTTAATTTTCTGATTACAAATCGTTTAATTTTTAACACTTCCTTTAGAATTATTATTATTTTATATTATATTTAGTTCATTATATTACATTGAAAATAAAAAATAAAAGAATACAAAACAAGATTGATGTAACATTATTCCAATTTTTGAAATTGTACAGTGACAATGTTAATCTTTTCAATTCGAAATTGCTCTATATTTACATCTACAATTATTAAATTAAAAACTGACTATCAAGGCTTTTAATACGAAAATTTGAAATATTTAACAGCGGAATTTTCCTGACATTTTGAATATTTGAATTTCAAACTAGAATATCGGGAAATTTAAAATTCGAAACCTACAAAAATAATTCTAAAAATTAATTTTCAGAAAAAACTTTGGTTTCAAGGCCTCAAAGATTAAACTGTTTCAGAACTTCGCACTCAAAACTATAATTTTAAATTAAAAGTATAGAAAGGTTTTTTTTTACTAAAATATGTGATTTCTGTAAAAAAAATCACTGTCATTTTCACCGTACAAAATTGCAGAATTTTGAATATTGCGAGAAGTATAAATATGAATAATATAAATATGAATAAATATTGTGAAAATCAGTGTTTCGAAAAAGACCTACAAAGTCGCCTATAAATTATGTCATGGTCTCATTTTCCTTTCTTTTTCTTATCCAACTAGCATATCCACTAGTATTTTTTCGATTTCAGGCAAAAAATTATTTTTAATACAAAATAACAATTTCGAACAACTATTTGCTTTTTACGAAGCTTTTTAGGTTTATTTGTTTTTAAGGTTATATAAATATAATTTTCCTAAGATTCTAGTGAAAATTCAAAAACATTTTCAAAGATTTCAGATATCTCAAATCAAAATTTCAACAAAAAAAATCAATCTTGAAACAAATAGTTGGATTTTCAAACAAAAAAGTTTAATTTTCAACCAGCTGTATTTATAACCGAAAAAGATTAAATATTTTCCAAGAAGGAGATTTTTCTACGAGACAGTTTTATTTTTTGAATAAAAAGATTGAAATTTTCACGAGAAAATAATTTTCAACTAAATACATGAATTGTCTACCAAGAAGATTAATTTTCTACCAAAAAATATAAATTCTCAACGAAAAATGTAATAGTTAATATTTGAATCCAAAAAGATTTTACTTTTAAAGAAAAAAACAATTGAATTAATCCAACAAAAACGAATTTTCAACAAAATAATTGAATCGTCAACGATAACTTTTGTTTATTTTAAATCAAACAGTTGCAATTTTAATCACAAAAGAGGACATTTCTACCAAAAGAGGTGAATTTTCAAGCCAAAAATACGAATTTTTAAACAAAATTGTTGAATTTTCAACTATAAAAGATTTTTCAGTCAAGAAACAAAATTTTTTGGCAAGTTATAATTTTAAGGGAACAATAATTTTTAATACGAAATAAAAATGTCTAATAACTATTTATTATTTAAGTTTCTTTGCTTTGAAGTTATATAAATCTAATTTTCCTAGGTTACCCTAAAAAATTCCGAAAGATTTTTAGAGATTTCAGGTAAGTCGAAAAAGTGACTAGAAAATTTAGAAGAATTTTTTTATTTTACAGGATTTTAGCAAATTTTAGGAAAAATTATCTTATATTTTTGTTTATATATATTATTATTATTATATATATATATATATATATATATATATATATATATATATTAGTTTTTGGTAATTTTCTACATTTTTCGTAATGTTTTAAAATCTTTTTAAATATTTTCTTTAAATTAGTTTAAAAAAATAAAGAATCACTTTAAATATTCCTAGGAACATTAAGAAAAGTTTTTTATTATCTTGAAACTTTTCAAAATCTTAAAAAAACTTCAAAATTGTATTTCGAAATCTTCAAAAACCTACATTTTATTTTAAGTTTTTTGAAATCTTTTTAAATTTTTAATTATTTTTAAAATTTTTGAAACTTCTACATATATTTTGAAATAATTCGAATTTTTCCTAAAACTTTTAAAAAATTCTCCAAATTAAAACAATTTCTGTAAAATCTTCCAGATTCTTTTTTGACAATTTTGGAAATCTTTTGGAATTTTGTAAAATAAAAAATTATTTTAAATTTGAGCAGAAATCGTAAGAAAATGTGTATATTATCTTAAAACCTTTCAAAATTCCTGAAAAGCTTCTAAGTTTCTTGTTCCAAATCTTCAAAAATCTACATCTTTTGTTAAATTGGTTTAAATATTTTTGTATGTTTTTAAAAATTCGGAAATCTTTTGTAATGTTTTAATATCTTTTTAAAATATTCTCTTTAAATTAATTTTTCAAGATAAAGAATCACTTTTAATATATATCTTTCCAAATTTTAAATTATTTTCGAAATTTTTTAAAAACTTCTAAATGTGTTTCATCTATAAATTAAAATATTTAACTGTAAAAAAAAAATTCTTGTAAAAAAAATTAAAATATCGATGCTCATTTTCTCATTTCTCATTTTCTTACAAGTTATTGCTTCACAAGGAAAAAATGGAATTATTTACAAACTTAATCCACTTTACCTTGCGTTATTCAAGATAAAAATATGACCGTATCTATGTTCACCGAAATTAAATGAGCGTAGACCAAATATTTTCGATTTATTAAAAAAGTGGAATTTTTCTCGTTCTACTTGTTTATTGAATATTAATTTATTTATCTCAAAAACTTCAATAATTAACGTTTAATTATTTAAATAACTTTTTTCTTAGAAAATATATCTCAATAATGCTCATAACTGATTATATTCGTCACGTTTCACTGAATTTTCAACACAACATATGAATTTTCAACCAAATAGTTCAAGTTTCAAATAAAAAAGATCAATTTTCAACTTAAAATAGAATAGTTAAATTTTCAGTTCAAAAAATTAACTTCCAACCAACGAAAATGAATTTTCAATAAAATAGTCGAATTTCAAACCCAACAGGTGAATTTTCGACCAAGAAGATTAAATGCCTACCTACAAAGATAAATTTTCAACTAAATGGTGGAATTTTTAATTAAAAAAAGATAAATTTGACACACAAAATGGAATAGTTAAAATTTCAATTAAGGGAATTAATTTAAGATTGAACAAAAAGATTTTCAACAAAAAGATTAAATTAAGATTGATTTTCTACCAAAAAAGATGAACTTTCAACAAAATACATGAATTTTCAACCAAATAGATCAATTTTTAACAACAAAAAAGTGAATAAATAAAAAGAAGAATTTAAAAACATAGTTAAATTTTCAATTTTCAATCAAAAAAGAAAAATTTTTAACAAAAAAGATAAATTTTCAACAAAAGACATCAATTTTAAAACCGAAAAGATCAATTTTGAACTAAAATGATGTATCTTCAAGAGAAAAAATTAATTTTTAACCAGATAGTTAAATTTTCAACCAAATATTTGAATTTTCAAACAAAAAGATGAATTTTCTACCAAAAAAGACAAATTTTCAACAAAACACATACATTTTAACCTCAAAAAGATAAATTTTGAACAAAAAATAGAATACTTACAATTTCAGTTAAAAAAATTAATTTTCAATTTAAAAAAAAAATGTCAACATAAAGGTTAAATTTAAAAAAAAAAAATTAATTTTCAATCAAAAAGATAAATTTCCAACTAAGAAGATTAATTATCTACCAAAAAATATGAATTTTGAACAAAATACATGAATTTTCAACGAAATAGTTGAATTTTTAACAAAAAAAGATGGATTTTCATTTAAAAAATGATACAGTTAAGTTGTCAAAAAAAATTAATTTTCAATAAAAAAACGAAAAATTTTCAAAAATAGACATGAATTTTAAAACCAAAAAGATAAATTTTTTACTAAAATAATGAATCTTCAACAAAAAAATGCATTTTTAATCAGAGCGTTAAAGTTTCAACCAAATAGTTGAATTTTCAACCAAAAATATGAATTTTCTACCAAAAAACACAAATTTTCAACAAAAATGGAATAGTTATATTTCAAGTTAAAAAAATTTATTTTCAGCAAAAAATAACTCTCAATAAAATATTTAAATTTTTAACCAAAAAATGGTTTTGAACTAAAATGATGAATTATAAACGAAAAAAAAAAGAATTTTGAAGAAAATAGTTAAATTTTCAACCAAAAAAAAAAGAATTTTCCACAAAATAATTGCACTTTCAACTAAGCAGTAGCATTTTAAACCGAAAAAGATTTTAATTTTAAATAAAAAAAAGTGTAATTCAATAAAAAAATAATTGAATCCTCAACCAAAACAGATTAATTGTCAAGCAAACAGTTGCATTTTTAAGCAAAAAAGATAACATTTCTACTAAAAGAGTTGATGTTTCAATCAGGAAAGATTTTTCAATCGAGAAGGACACAATATTTCAACTAAATTGTTTAATTTTCCACAAAACAGTTGAATTGCCAACCCAAAAAGAATATTCAACCAAAATTGATAACTTTTCGATAAAATTGTTACATTTTCATCAAAATAATTAAATTTTCAACCAAATAGTTGCATTTTTAAACAAAAAAAGATCAAATGTCTACTAAAAGAGTTAAAGTTTCAATCAGGAAAGATTTTTTAGTCAAGAAGGAAACAAAACTTCAACCACATTTCTTAATTTTCTACAAAACAATTGAATTTTAAATATGAACATACGAATTTTCAACCAATAGTTGAATTTTCTACCAAAATAGTTGAATTTTCAATCCAAAAAGAATTTTCAACGAAACAGTT
Source organism: Andricus curvator (assembly GCA_932195095.1). Lineage (NCBI taxonomy): Eukaryota > Metazoa > Arthropoda > Insecta > Hymenoptera > Cynipidae > Andricus > Andricus curvator. Next base: position 194,181 of record CAKNYM010051268.1, on the reverse strand, counting down.
TATTTCTCAACCAAAATTGATAACTTTTTGATTAAATTGTTGAACTTTCATCAAAATAATTAAATTTGCAACCAAATAGTTTGCATTTTTAACAAAACAAAAAATTCTACTAAAAGAGTTGAAGTTTCAATCAGGAAAGATTTTTCAGTCAAGAAGGAAACAAAATTTCAACCAAATTGTTTAATTTTTTACAAAACAGTTGAATTTTCAAAACGAAAAAACGAATTTTTAACCAATAGTTGAATTTTAGTTGAAAATTCGACTTTTTTTGTTAAAACTTCAACTATTTGGTACAAAATTAAACTTTTTTGTAGAAAATTCGTTTTATTTATTTAAAATTAATCTTTTGGTTGAAAATTCAACTATTTGGTTAAAAATTTATGTATTTAGTTAAGAATTCATCATTTTTGGTAGAAACTTAATCTTCTTGATTCAAAACTCGTCTTTTTTATATAAAAATTCTTCTCATCTGGTGCAAATTTCATTTTTTTAAATTCAAAATGCAACTTTTTCGTCGAAAATTTAACTGTGTTGGTTTGAGGATTCAACTATTTTATTGGAAATTTCTCTTTTTTGGTTCAAATCAAGTGTTTTTGGTTAAAAATGAAAGTTTTTGTTTAGATAAAATATCAACTATTGCATTTTTTGTTGAAAATTCAACTACTTGGTCGAAAGTTAAAATACAACAAAAGAAATTAATTTTCAACCAAAAAGATATATTTTCAATTAAGAAGATTAATTATCTAGAAAAAAAATTGGAACAAAATAGTTGAATTTTTAACAATAAATATGAATTTTCTACAAAAAAAAAAACAACAAAAATGGAATAGCAATATTTTAAGTAAAAAAAATATTATTTTTTTCAAATAAGAAAGAACTCTCAATAAAATAGTTAAATTTTCAACCAAAAAAAAAAGAAAGTTTTTTTTTACTAAAATGATGAATTTTAAACCAAAAAAAAAGAATTTTTAAGAAAATGTTTGAATTTTAAACCAAAAAAATGAATTGTCAATAAAACAATTGCACATTCAACTAAGTAGTAGCATTTTCAACCAAAAAAGATTTTAATTTTAAACAAAAAAAAGTTCAATTCAATGAAAAAATACGAATTCGATACAAAATAGTTGAATTTTCTACCAAAATAGTTGAATTTTCAATCCAAACAGAATTTTCAACGAAACAGTTTATTTTTCAACCAAAATTGATAACTTTTTGATAAAATTGTTTAATTTTCATCAAAATAATTAAATTTGCAACCGAATAGTTTGCATGTTTAACAAAAAAAGAAAATTTCTACTAAAAGATTAATTTTAGTGGAAAATTCGACTTTTTTTGTTAAAAATTAATTTTCTTAACTGAAAATTTAACTATTTTGTTGAAACTTCAACGGATTAGTAGTAAATTAACTTTTTTGTTGGAAATACTTATTCTCGGGTTTAAAATTCAACTATTTAGTACAAAATTACTTTTTTATAGAAAATTCGTTTTCTTTATTAAAAATTATTCTTTTTGGTTGAAAATTCAACTATTTAGTTAAAAGTGTATCTATTTTCTTAAAAATTCGTCTTCTCTGGCAGAAAATTAATCTTCTTGGTTGAAAATTTAAATATATGGTTAAAATTTTATGTATTTTGTTAAGAATTCATTTGTTTTAGTAGAAAATTAATCTTCTTAATCGAAAACTCGCCTTTTTTATATGAAAATTCTTCTCTCCTTTGGGGAAATTTCATCTTTTTTGATTAAAAATGCAACTGTTTGGTTGAAAATTTATCTGTGTTGGTTTTGAGGATTCAAATATTTTCTTGGAAATTCCTCTTTTTCGAATTGGTTAACAGTTTAATTACTTTCTTAAAAATTCACTTTCTTGGTTGAAGATTAATAATTTTAGTTAAAAATACGATTTTTTGTTGTTGAAAATTAATTTTTTAAACTGAAAATTGAACTATTTTGTTGGAACTTCAACTGATTAGTTGTAAACTAACTTTTTTGTTGAAAATGTATATTCTTGGGTTGAAAATTCATAATTTTAATTGAAAATTCGATTTTTTTTTGTTGAAAATTAATTTGTTTAACTGAAAATTGAACTATTTTGTTGAAACTTCAACTGATTAGTTGTAAATTAACTTTTTTGTTGAAAATGTATATTCTTTGGTTGAAAATTCAACTATTTGGTACGAAATTAATCTTTTTTGTAGAAAATTCATTTCCTTTACTGAAAATTAATCTTTTTGGTTAAAAATTCAACTATTTGATTGAAAATGTATGTATTTTCTTGAAACTTCGTATTTTTTGGTAGAAATAAATCTTCTTTTTTGAAAATTCATCTTTTTAGTTCAAAATTGAACTATTTGGTTATTCTAGGTATTCTAGTTAAACACTCATCATTTTATTTGAAAATTCATCACTTTGTTTTAACATGTATTTTTGTTTTAATTACCTTTTTTGGTTGAAAAATATTATTTGTGTTTAAACTGAAAATTTTTCAATCTTCGGTTGAAAATTTATCTTTTTTGGTTAAAAATGTATCTATTTTGTTGAAAATTGGCATTTTTTGGTAGAAATTAATCTTCTTGTTTGAAAATTTAACCATTTGGTTAAAAATTTATGTAATTTGTTAAGAACTCACCTTTTTTGGCAAAACTTTAATCTTCTTGATTGAAAACTCTCCTTTTTTAAATGAAAATTCATCTCTTCTGGTCGAAATTTCATCTTTTTTTATTAAAAATGCAACTGGCCGAAAATTTATCTGTGTTGGTTTGACGATTCAACTATTTTGTTGGAAATTTCTCTTTTTTGGTTCAGATCAAGTGTTTTTGGTTTAAAATGAAAGTTTTTTTTAGTTAAAATAATAACAATTGCATTTCTGTTGAAAATTCAACTACTTGGTCGAAAGTTGAAATACAACCAAAGAAATTAATTTTTAACCAAAAAGATAAATTTTCAACCAAGAAGATTAATTATCTACCAAAAAACATGAATTTTAAACAAAATTCATGAATTTTAACAAAGAAGGATGGATTTTCATGAAAAAATGGAACAGTTAAGTTTTCAATTTAAAAAATTAATTTGCAATGAAAAAAAAAAATTTCAAAAAAATTGTTAAATTTTCAACAAGAGACATGAATTTTAAAACCAACAAGATAAATTTTGAACAAAAATAATGAATCTTCAACAACAACAAAAAAAAGAATTTTTAACCAGATAGTTAAAGTTTCAACGAAATAATTGAATTTTCAACCAAAAATATGAATTTTCTGACAAAAAAGACCAATTTTCAACAAAAATGGAATATTTACATATATTTTAAGTTGAAAAAATTAATTTTCAGCAAAAAAGAACATTCAATAAAATATTTAAATTTTTAACCGAGAAAAAAAGTTTTTTAACTAAAATGATGAATCATGAACAAAAAAAAAAAGAATTTTGAAGAAAATACTTAAATTTTCAACAACAAAAATTAATTTTCAACAAAAGAATTGCACTTTAATTAAGTAGTAGCATTTTCGACCAAAAAAATATTTTGATTTTAAACAAAAAAAAAATTCAATTCAATACAAAAATACAAATTTTCAACAAAATAGTTTAATCCTCAATCAAAACAGATTAATTTTCAAGCAAACAAATGCACTTTTAAACAAAAAAGATGAAATCTCTAATCAGGAAATATTTTTCAATCGAGAAGGAAACAAAATTTCAACCAAATTGTTAAATTTTCTACAAAACAGTTGAAGTTTCAAAACGAAAATACGAATTTTCAAACAATAGTTGAATTTTCCACAAAAATAGTTTAATTTGCAACCAAATATAAAAACTCTTTAGGTTAAAAATTCAACTCCTTGGTTGAAAGTTCAACTACTTTCTTAAAAATCCACTTTCTTGGTTAAAGATTCATCATTTTAGTTGAAAATTCGAATTTTTTTGTTAAAAATTAATTTTTTTTAATGAAAATTAACTATTTTGTTGAAACTTCAACTAATATTAGTTGTGAGTTAACTTTTTTGTTGAAAATTTATATTCTCGTGTTGAAAATTTAACTATTTGGTAGGAAATTCAACATTTTTGTAGAAAATTCGTTTTCCTAATTGAAAATAAATCTTTTTGTTTGAAAATTCAACTATTTGGTTAAAAATGTATGTATTTTCTTGAAAATTCGTCTGCTCTGGTAGAAATGTAATCTTCTTGATTGAAAACTCGTCTTTTTCATATGAAAATTCTTCTCTTCTGGTGGAAATTTCATCTTTCTTCATTAAAAATGCAACTGTTTCGTTGAAAATTTATCTGTGTTGCTTTGAGGATTCAACTATTATGTTGAAAATTCCTCTTTTTTGGTTCAAATCAAGTGTTTTTGGTTTAAAATGAAAGTTTTTTTAGACAAAATATCAACTGTTGCATTTTTTGTTGAAAATAAAACTACTTGGTCGAAAGTTGGAATACAATAAAGGAAATTAATTATCAATTCATAAAAAAATGGAACAGTTAGGTTTTCAAATAAAAAAATAAATTTTCAACAAGATATGAATTTTAAGATCAAAAAGATAAATTCTGTACTAAATTAATGAATCTTCAACAACAACAAAAAAAGCATTTTTAATCAGATAATTGAAGTTTCAACCAAATAGTTGAATTTTTAACCAAAAATATGAATTTTCTACCAAAAAAGAAAATTTTTCAACAAAAATGGAATAGTTATATTTTAAGTTGAAAAAATTAATTTTCAAAGAAGAAAGAACTTTCAATGAAACAGTTAAATTTTTAACAAAAAAAAAAGTTTTTTTTACTAAAATGATGAATCTTAAGCAAAAAAAAAAAGAATTTCGAAGAAAATATTTAAATTTTAATACAAAAAAAAGAAGAATTTTCAACAAAATAATTGCACTTTCAACTAAGTAGTAGCAGTTCGAACCAAAAAATATTTTTATTTTAAACAAAAAAATGTTCAATTCAATAAAAAAACGAATGTTCAACAAAATAGTTGAATCCTAAAGCAAAACAGATTAATTTTCAAGAAAACAGTTGCATTTTTAAGCAAAAAAAATGAAATTTCTACCAAAAGAGTTCACGTTTCAATCAGCAAAGATTTTTCAATCGAAAAGAAAACAAAATTTCATCTAAATTATTTAATTTTCTACAAAACAGTTGAATTTTCAACCAATAGTTGAATTTTCCACCAAAATAGTTTAATTTTCAACCAAACATCAATACTATTTAGGTTGAAAATTCAATTCCGTGGTTGAAAGTTTAACTACTTTCTTAAAAATTCCCTTTCTTGGTTGAAGGTTCATAATTTTAGTTTCAAATTCGACCTTTTTGTTAAAAATTAATTTTTTTATCTGAAAATTTAACTTTTTTGTTGAAATTTCAAATGATTAGTTGTAAATTAACTTTTTTGTTGACAATCCATATTCTCGGGTTGAAAATTCAACTATTTGGTACAAAATTTAACATTTGTTGTAGAAAATTCGTTTTCAAAACTGGAAATTAATCTTTTTGGTTGAAAATTCAACTATTTGATTGAAAATGTATGTATTTTCTTGAAAATACATTTTCTCTGGTAGAAAATTAATGCTCTTGTTTAAAAATTCAACTATTTGGTTAAAAATGTATGTATTTTATTAAGAATTCATCTTTTTTGGTAGAAACTTAATCATTTTAATTATTTTTTATATTTTTTTTTATATGAAAATTCTTCTCTTCTGGTGGAATTTTCATATTTTTTAATTAAAAATGCAACTGTTTGGTCGAAAACTTAACTGTGTTGGTTTGAGGATTCAACTATTTTCTTGGAAATTTCTCTTTTTTGATGCAAATCAAGTGTTTTTGGTTTAAAATGAAAGTTTTTTTTAGATAAAATATCAACTATTACATTTTTTGTTTGAAATTCAACTACTTGGTCGAAAGTTGAAATACAATCAAGGAAATTAATTATCAATTCATAAAAAAATGGAACAGTTAGGTTTTCAAATAAAAAAATAAATTTTAAATAAAAAAAAATAAAAAAGTTCAACAAAATTGTTAAATTTTCAACAAGATATGTATTTTAAGATCAAAAAGATAAATTCTGTACTAAATTAATGAATCTTCAACAAAAACAAAAAAGCATTTTTAATCAGATAATTGAAGTTTCAACCAAATAGTTGAATTTTTAACCAAAAATATGAATTTTTAACCAAAAACATGAATTTTTTTACCAAAAAAGAGAAATTTTCAACAAAAATGGAATAGTTCTATTTTAAGTTTAAAAAATTAATTTTCAAAGAAGAAAGAACTTTCAATAAAATAGTTAAATTCTAACCCAAAAAAAAAAAGATTTTTTTTTACTAAAATGATGAATCTTAAACAAACAAAAAAAAAAGAATTTTGAAAATATTTAAATTGAAAAAAAAATGAATTTCCAACAAAATAATTGCACTTGCAACTAAGTAGTACCATTTACAACCAAAAAAGATTTTAATTTAAAAAAAAAAGTTCAATTCAATAAAAAAATATGAATTCGATACAAAATAGTTGAATTTTCAATCCAAACAGAATTTTCAACGAAACAGTCTGCTCTGGTAGAAAATTAATCCTCTTGTTTGAAAATTTAACTATTTGGTTAAAAATTGATGTATTTTATTAAGAATTCATCTTTTTTGGTAGAAACTTAATCTTTTTAATTATTTTTTATATGAAAATTCTTCTCTTCTGGTGGAATTTTCATATTTTTTATTAAAAATGCAACTGTTTGGTCGCAAATTTATCTGCGTTGGTTTGAGGATTCAACTATTTTGTTGGAAATTTCTCTTTTTTGGTTCAAATCAAGTGTTTTTGGTTTAAAATGAAATTTTTTTGTAGATAAAATATCAACTATTGCATTTTTGGTTGAAAATTCAACTACTTGGTCGAAAGGTGAAATACAAAAAAGGAAATTAATTATCAATTTATATAAAAAATGGAACAGTTAGGTTTTCAAATAAAAAAAAATAAATTTTCAATAAAAAAAAGAAAAATTTTCAACAAAATTGTTAAATTTCCAACAAGATATGAATGTTGAGATCAAAAAGATAAATTCTGTACTAAATTAATGAATCTTCAACAACAACAAAATAATTTTTAACCAGATAATTGAAGTTTCAACCAAATAGTAGAATTTTTAACCAAAAATATGAATTTTCTACCAAAAAAGACAAATTTTCAACAAAATTGTTAAATTTTC
>CAKNYM010051268.1:167982-186979 GCA_932195095.1 Andricus curvator | reverse complement strand
ATTTTCTACCAAAAAAGACAAATTTTCAACAAAATTGTTAAATTTTCGACATGATATGAATTTTAAGATCAAAAAGATCAATTCTGTACTAAATTAATGAATCTTCAACACCAACAAAATAATTTTTAACCAGATAATTGAAGTTTCAACCAAATAGTTGAATTTTTAACCATAAATATGAATTTTCTACCAAAAAAGACAAATTTTCAACAAAAATGGAATAGGTATATTATGAACTAAAAAAATTAATTTTCAAAGAAGAAAGAACTTTCAATAAAATAATTAAATCTTAAACCAAAAAAGAAAGATTTTTTTATACTAAAATTATGAATCTTAAACAAACAAAAAAAAGAATTTTGGTGAAAATATTTAAATTTTAAACAAAAAAAATGAATTTTCAACAAAATAATTGCACTTTCATCTAAGTAGTAGCATTTTTAACCAAAAAAGATTTTAATTTTAAACAAAAAAAAGTTCAATTCAATAGAAAAGTACGAATTCGATACAAAATAGTTGAATCTTCTTCCAATTTTAACTATTTGGTTAAAAATTTATGTATTTTATTAAGAATTCATCTTTTTTGGTAGAAACTTAATCTTTTTAATTTTTTTTATATCTTTTTTATATGAAAATTCTTCTCTTCTGGTGGAATTTTCATTTTTTTTTTATTAAAAATGCAACTGTTTGGTCGAAAATTTAACTTTGTTGGTTTGAGGATTTAACCATTTTGTTGGAAATTTCTCTTTTTTGGTCCAAATCAAGTGTTGTTGGTTTAAAATGAAAGTTTTTTTTACATAAAATATCAACTATTGAATTTTGTTGCAAATTCAACTACTTGGTCGAAAGTTGAAATACAAAAAAGGAAATTAATTATCAATTTATAAAAAAATGGAACAGTTAGGTTTTGAAATAAAAAAAATTAATTTTCAATAAAAAAAAGAAAAATTTTCAACAAAATTGTTAAATTTTCAACAAGATATGAATGTTGAGATCAAAAAGATAAATTCTGTACTAAATTAATGAATCTTCAACAACAGCAAAAAAGCATTTTTAACCAGATAATTGAAGTTTCAACCAAATAGTTGAATTTTTAACCAAAAATATGAATTTTCTACCAAAAATGACAAATTTTCAACAAAAATGGAATAGTTATATTATGAACTAAAAAAATTAATTTTCAAAGAAGAAAGAACTTTCAATAAAACAGTTAAATTTTTGCCAAAAAAAAAAGTTTTTTTTTACTAAAATGATGAATCTTAAACAAACAAAAAAAAAGAATTTTGAAGAAAATATTTAAATTTTAAACAAAAAAATGAATTTTCAACAAAATAATTGCACTTTCAACTAAGTAGTAGCATTTTCAACCAAAAAAGATTTTAATTTTAAACAAAAAAAGTTCAATTCAATAATGAAACAGTTTATTTTTCAAACAAAATTGATAAATTTTTGATAAAATTGTTTAATTTTCATCAAAATAATTAAATTTTCAACCAAATAGTGTACATTTTTAACAAAAAAATAAAATTTCTACCAAAGTAATAAAATTTCTACCAAAGTACTGAAAATTTAACTTTTTTGTTGAAACTTCAACGGATTAGTTGTAAATTAACTTTTTTTGTTGGAAATCCATATTCTCGGGTTTAAAATTCAACTATTTAGTACAAAATTACTTTTTTGTAGAAAATTCGTTTTCTTTATTAAAAATTAATCTTTTTGGTTGAAAATTCAACTATTTAGTTAAAAGTATCTATTTTCTTTAAAATTCATCTTCTCTGGCAGAAAATTAATCTTCTTGGTTGAGAATTTAATTATATAGTTAAAATTTTAAGTATTTTGTTAAGAATTCATCTTTTTTAATAGAAATTTAATCTTCTTAATCGAATACTCGCCTTTTTTATATGAAAAATCTTCTCTTCTGGTGGAAATTTAATCTTTTTTGATTAAAAATGCAACTGTTTGCTTGAAAAATTATCTATGTTAGTTTTGGGGATTCAACTATTTTGTTGGAAATTCCCCTTTTTTGGTACAGGCGAAGTGCTTTTGGTTTAAAATGAAAGTTATTTAAATTAAAATATCAACTTTTGCATTTTTTTGTTGAAAAATCAACTATTTGTTTGAAGGTTTAATTACTTTCTTAAAAATTCACTTTCTTGGTTGAAGATTCATAATGTTAGTTGAAAATTCGACTTTTTTTGTTGAAAATTAATTTTTTTAACTGAAAATTTAACTATTTTGTTGAAAATTCGTATTTTTTGGTAGAAATTAATTTTCTTTCTTGAAAATTCATCTTTTTTAGTTCAAAATTGAACTATTTGGTTGAAAATTTGTCTTCTTTGGTGGAAATTAATCTTCTTGGTTGAAATTTAATCTTTTAGGTTGAAAATTAAATTATTCTAGTTAAAGACTCATCATTTTAGATGAAAATTCATCACTTTGTTTTAAAATATATATATTTTTAATTAAATTTTTTGGTTAAAAATTATTATTTTTGTTTGAACTGAAAATTTTTCAATTTTCGGTTTAAAATTTATCTTTTTTAGTCGAAAATGTATCTATTTTGTTGAAAATTCACATTTTTTGGCAGAAATTAATCTTCTTGTTTGAAAATTTAACTAGTTGGTTAAAAATTTATGTAGTTTGGAAATTTCATCTTTTTTGATTGAAAATGCAACTGTTTGTTTGAAAATATATCTGTGTTGGTTTGAGAATTCAACGATTTTGTTGAAAATTCTTCTTTTTTAGTTCAAATCAAGTGTTTTTGGTTTAAAATGAAAGTTTTTTTGATTAGAATATCAACTATTGCATTTTTTGTTGAGAATTGAACTACTTGGTTGAAAGTTGAAATACTCTGTTAATTCATTAAAAACCCAGTAAGATTTTACCAATGTGATTTTTTTTTTAAATAAACAAAATATTCTTACCCCACATTTGCAATTCCTCAGCATGCTCAAATCACTCTCATGACAAATAAAGCAAGTCTTCGGAAACAGAAACATCTGTTTTTCAAAATCCTCCAATTCCCGTCCAATCTGATTCTTCACTTTCTTCATCAAATCAAACTTAGCCGTCAGCCAGGTTTCAGAATCCGTGTTTTTCAAATTATCGAAAATACTCATCACCCTATCTTTTACCACCATACCAAGAATAATTTTGCACAAATCTCGATGTTGAATCGAATCCTCCTTCTGATGAGCCTCACAACAATAAAAAATCAGTTTACAACGTTTACACGCAACAGGAGCATTATTAGAACGACAAAGGCTACACAAACTCGGAGAGAAAAACACCTTCGAAGGTTTCTTGATAGGTTCATGAAAGTCCCTCATCGCCTTGGAGAAGGAGAAAGAACCTCTCGCTGGACATCTGATATTATTTTCCGGTGGTTTAACCACAACCATATACTCATAATTCTTGCAAACTCCCCATTCTTCCCACTCGCGAATTGGATACAAAGGAGCAAATTCATTGATTCCCTCATAACAGAGTCGAGAACTCCAGAAAGTTGAACGCAAACTTTCACTCGTCATTCGCAACTTCTTCTCGGATGTCGTTGTCAACAAGAGGGGACAATTCAATTGATTCCAAACTCCCATTTCAATTTTCCACACCATCTCCCGTTCGGCATCATCATCATCTGGAGGAGCAACATTGTAAACAGCTACAATATTCGGATTCCTGTAACTCTCCGCTTTCAAGTATTCCAAATAATGCATCCCGACACCTTCCACCAACAGCTTCTTCTTCTTGGAAGTGCATTTATTGCAGAGAGTCGCCTCCATTCTCGTACTGTCACTCTGATCAGTGATGACCACCGAAAGATTATTCAAATTTGGCATCATGTGTAAAAGTGACTCCCACGAATTCGTGAATACATATCGTCTGCTTATTCCTCGAATGTGGATAACCATTTTCGGAAGGGACTCTTCCGTCTTACCAGGGTCCTTCAGTTTCTCGAAGGCGTTGAAAATACTCAGGGGAATGGTTAAATGTTCTGCCAAGTAGAATTGCATACATGCGGGAAGCGATTCGTTGCGTTTGAGACTACTGTCGATGAATTCTCGAATGGATCTTGATATTTTGGTTGGAGTGTTGGTCACTATTTTAGAAATTACTTTGATGATGAGTCCAGATCTGGGATCTATTTCGATTTCACATTCGTGGGCCTTTTTTATTTTCGCACAGTCTTTGTCGTGAAGGGAACTGCTCGGATGATCTTTGCAGAAGCTTGCGAGGGGACAACCTGGACAATTTCTCAGGTTGTCTTGTTTGGCGTCGTGGCAGACGAAGCAGGCACGAGGGTATCGAAACATTTCGACTTCCTCGACAATGGAGGGTCGACACATTCGCGATTCCACTAATTGGCGCGTTTCCTCTCTCTTGGCTTTCCACATTTTTGGATCGACGATACACAGATTTTCGTAGATATGTGAAACTCCCCTTTCTTTCATGCTGTCGGAGATTACCTTGCAGATGTCTTTGTGGTATCTCCAGTGTTCTTTTTGGTGAATTTCTCCACAGTAGGAAATCATGTTGCAGCGACTGCATCTTTTTAAGGAAACAGTCGCGTGACAAATGAAACACTCGTTTGGATAAAAAGGCATTTTGGGAGATGCTTCAATATTTTTATTGTTTTTATGGTTCTGATGTTGGCTGGGATCTGAAATAGAAAAGAATGGTATTACAGGCAATGGCGGATCCAGAAAATGTTTCGGGTGTAGGGAAACGATTTTTCTATGCTGTCTTACATGGGGTACAATTTTTCTTAAAAATTCTTATTTTCAGGTTGAAAATTCAACTATTTGCTAGAAATTTTTTATTTTTTTGTTGAAAAGCGATTTTTGTAGACTAAAAATTCAACTATTTGGTTGAAAATTCGTCTTTTTGGAACATAATCAATCTTCTTGATTTAAAATTCAACTCTTTGGTTACAAGTTGAACTAATTTATTAAACATTCATTTTCTTAATTGAAGATACATAATTTTAGTTGAAAATTCAACTGTTTGCTTAAAAATTAACTTTTTTGCAGTAAATTCATATTTTTGGGTTGAAAATTAAAATTGTTTGTAGAAAAATTGTCTTTTTGGTTTGAAAATTCAATTTCTTTGTTGAAAATTCGACTGTTTTGTGGAAAATTCGTTCTTCTGGATTGAAAATTCAAGTATATGCTAGAAATTTTTTATTTTTTGTTAAACATTCGCTTTTCTTAATAGAAAGTTATTGTTTTTTAATGAAAATTTAACTATTTCATTTTTGGTTGAATGGCGATTTTTGTAGACTAAAAATTCAACTATGTGGTTGAAAATTCGTCTTTTTGGTACATAATCAATCTTCTTGGTTAAAAATTCAATTCTTTGGTTAAAAGTTGAACTAATTTATTAAACATTTATTTTCTTGTTTGAAGATTCATAATTTTAGTTGAAAATTCAACTGTTTGCTTAAAAATTAACTTTTTGCAGTAAATTCATATTTTTGGGCTAAAAATAAAAATTTTTTGTATAAAAAATGTCTTTTTGGTTTGAAAATTCAATTTTTTTGTTGAAAAATCGACTGTTTTGTGGAAAATTCGTTCTTCTTGGTTGAAAATTTAACTCTTCGGTTAAAAGTTGAAATAATGTATTAAACATTTATTTTCTTGATTGAAGATTCATAATTTTAGTATAAATCATATAAATTAATAAATTATTAATATATATCATAAATTTTAGTTTAATACAAGCCGTTGAATTTTGAACTAAAATTATGATTCTTTAACCAAAAAAATTCATTTTTAATAAAGTAATTGAATTTTCAACCAAGAAGATTAATTTTCTGTGTTAAAAGAAAAATTCTCAACGATATACCTGAATTTTTATTAATTATTTTTAATTTTAAGTATTAATCATAATTTTAAACTTTTTTGCAGTAAATTCATATTTTTGGGTTAAAAATTAAAATTTTTTGTAGAAAAAATGTCTTTTTGGTTTGAAAATTCGACTCTTTTGTGGAAAATTCGTTCTTCTTGGTTGAAAATTCAACTCTTTGGTCAAAAGTTGAACTAATTTATTAAAAATTTATTTTCTTGTTTGAACATTCATAATGTTAGTTTAAAATTCAACAGTTTGCTTAAAAATTAACTTTTTTGCAGTAAATTCATATTTTTGGGTTGAAAATTAAAATTGTTTGTAGAAAAATTGTCTTTTTGGTTTGAAAATTCAATTTCTTTGTTGAAAATTCGACTGTTTTGTGGAAAATTCGTTCTTCTGGATTGAAAATTCAACTATATCCTAGAAATTTTTTATTTTTTGTTAAACATTCGCTTTTCTAAATAGAAAATTATTGTTTTTTAATGAAAATTTAACTATTTCATTTTTGGTTAAAAAGCGCTTTTTTTAGACTAAAAATTCAAGTATTTGGTTGAAAATTCGTCTTTTTGGTACATAATCAATCTTCTTGGTTGAAAATTCAACTCTTTGGTTAAAAGTTGAAATAATTTATTACACATTCATTTTCTTAATTGAAGATTCATAATTTTAGTTGAAAATTCAACTGTTTGCTTAAAAATTCACTTTTTTGCAGTAAATTCATATTTTTGGGTTAAAAATTACAATTTTTGGTATAAAAATTGTATTTTTGGTTTGAAAATTCAACAATTTGGTAAAAATTTCACAATTTAGTTGAAAATTCAATTTTTTTGTTGAAAATTCATTTTTTCGGGTTGAAAATTCGACATTTTTGTGGAAAAGTCGTCTTTTTGGTTGAAAATTCAACAATAAAATTTGGTAAAAATTTAACTATTTAGTCGAAAATTCCATTTTTGTTGTTGAAAATTCATATTTTCGGGTTGAAAATTCGACATTTTTGTGGAAAAGTCGTCTTTTGGTTGAAAATTCAGGTATTTTGTTGTGAATTTTTCTTTGACCACAGAAAATTAATCTTCTTGGTTGAAAATTCAATTACTTTATTAAATTTTTTTTTTGGTTAAAGATTCATAATTTTAGTTAAAAATTCAACGGCTTGTTTGAAAATGAACTTTTTTGTAGTGAATTTATATTTTAGGGTTGAAAATTCAAATTTTTTGTAGAAAATTTGTATTTTTTGTTTAAAAATTCAACAATTTGGTAAACAATTCTATTATTTGGTCGAAAATTCCATTTTTTTTGTTTGGTAAAAATTAATATTTTCGGGTTGAAAATTCGACTGTTTTGTAGAAAATTCTTTCTTTGGGATTGAAAATGCAACCATTTGCTAGAAATTTCAATTGTTTTGTTAAAAATTCACTTTTCTAAATTGAAAATTATTGTTCCTCTATGAAAATTTTACTATTTAATTTTTCGTTGAGAAGCGATTTTTTTAGGCTAAAAATTTAACTATTTCGTTGAAAATTCGTCTTTTTGGTAGATAATTAATCTTCTTGGTTGAAAATTTAACTAGTTTGGTTAAAAATTTATGCATTCTGTTGCAAATTCATCTTTTTAGGTTGCAAATTAAACTTTTTGGTTGAAAGTTGATCTCATTTATGAAACATTCATTTTCTTGATTGAAGATTCATAATTTTAGTTGAAAATTCAACTGTTTGCTTCAAAATTAACTTTTTTGCAGTAAATTCATATTTTTAGGTTGGAAATTAAATGTTTTTGTATAAAATTGTCTTTTTGATTTGAAAATTTAACAATTTGGTAGAAAACTCAACTATTTAGTCGAAAATTCAATTTTTTTGTTGAAAATTCGACTGTTTTGTAGAAAATTCGACTGTTTTGTACAAAATTCGACTGTTCTGTAGAAAATTCGTCTATGGATTTAAAATTCAACAAGTTGGTAGAAATTTCCACAATTCATTTTAACTATTTGGTTGAAATTTTAACTAGCTGGTTAAACATTAATTTCTTTTTTTTTGGAGATTCATTATTTTAATTCAATTTTTAGTTTTTGGTTGAAAATTCAGGTATTTTGTTGACAATTTTTCTTTCTAGATAGAAAACTAATCTACTTGGTTGAAAATTCAACTACTTCATTAAAAATTCATTTTTTGGTTAAAGATTCATAATTTTAGTCAAAAATTCAACGGATTGTATGAAAATTAAATTTTTTGTAGTGAATTTATATTTTAGGGTTGAAAATTCATATTTTTTGTTTGAAAATTCATATTTTCGGGTTGAATATTCGACTGTTTTGTGAAAAATTCAACTTTTTTGGTAGAAAATTTATCTTCTTGGTTGAAAATTTAACTAATTTGCTCAAAAATTTACGCATTTTGTTGAAAATTAATATTTTTAGGTTGAAAATTCAACTCCTAGGTTGAAAGATGAACTACTTTATTAAACATTAATTTTTTGGTTGAAGATTCAAAATTTCAGTTGAAACTTCAACTGTATGTTTGAAAATGAACTTTTTTTTTATAGTAAATTTATATTTTTGGGTTGAAAATTCAAATTTTTTGTAGAAATTTTTGTCTTCTTGGTTAGAAAGTTTAACAAGTTTGTAGAAAATTCAACTATTTGGTAGAATTTTCAACTGTTTTGTAAAAAATTCGCTTTTCTAAATTGGAAATTATTGTTTTTCAATGAAAATTTAACTATTTCATTTTTGGTTAAAAAGTGATCTTTTCTAGACTAAAAATTCGACTATTTGGTTAAAAATTCATCTTTTTTTTGTAGAAAATTAATCTTCTTGGTTGAAAGTTCAACTACTTTCTTAAAAATTCATTTATTTTTTTGGTACTCGAATTTTTCTAAATTAATTATTGTTCAACTATTATTTATTCATCAAAATTGTTTCAAAAATCTTCTTAAATATTCTCTTAAAATTAACTTTTTAAAACGAAACATCATTTAAAATTTTTCCAGGAATCTAAGGAAATTTTTTTCATTATGTTAAAACCTTTCAAAATCATTAAAAGATTTTAAAATTTTATTTTAAAACCTAAAAAAATCTACATTATGTTTGAAAATTTTTTGAATCTTTTCAAATTTTAAATTATTTTTGTAATTTATACAAAACTTCTGAACATTTAAAAGAATTATTCGATTTTAAAACTTTTTTTTAATCCTGCAGAATAAAAAAAATTGCCTTCAAATCTTGCAAATTTTTCTTTTTATTTTAGAACTGTTTTGAAATACTTTTACGTTTTCTCTTCAAATTAATTTTTCAGAATAAAAATCATTTTCAATTTTCCTAGGAATCGCAATAAATTATTTTTTAACCTTTCAAAATACTTGAAATCCTTCTAAACATTTTGTTCTAAATCTTCAAAAATCTACATTTTTTTAAACATTTTGAATTTTTAAATATCCCTTAAGCCTACTCGAATTTTTTCCAAATTAATAATTTTTCAATTGTTATTCATTCATCGAATTTATTTTTTTAATTTTTATTCTTTCAAAGTTAACTTTTCAAAATAAATAAATAAATTTTGTATTATCTTAAAACTTTTTAAAATCCTTTAAAGTTTTCAAAACTGTATTTAAAATTCTTCAAAAATCTACATTTTGTTTAAAATTTCTTAAAATCATTACAAATTTTAAGTTATTTTTCAAATTTTTACAAAACTTCTAAAAATCTGCAAAAATTACTCGAATTTTTCTTACAATTTTTCGAGCAATTTTTAGAAAATTCAACAATATTAAAATTTTTTATTAATTTGTTTATTTAATCTTGCAGATTCTTTTTTGAAAATTTTATAAATCTTTTGAAATATTCTCTTAAAATTAATTTTTCAGAATAAAAGATCATTTTCAATTTTCCTAGGAAACTTAATAAAGTTTTTGGATTCTTTTGAAACCTTTCAAAATGCTTAAAATCGTTCTACATTTTTTGTTCAAAATCTTTAAAAAGCTACACTTTTAAAAATATTTTTGAAATGTTTTCAAGATTTAAATATTTCTTAAACTTATTTAAATTTTTTCTAAATTTCAAAATTATTTTAATTTATCAAAATTTGTTGAAATCTTTTCAAATATTCTCTTAAAATTAGGTTTTGAAAATAAAACATTTAAAATTTGCTCAGGATTCTAAAGAAATTTTTTTATTATCTTAAAACCTTTCAAACTCCTTGAAAGGTTTCAAAATTGTATATCAAAATCTTCAAAAATCTATATCTTCTTTAAAATTTTTTGGAATCCTTTCAACTTTTAAATTATTTTTGAAATTCTTACAAATCTTCTGAAAATTTCTAAAAATTATTCGAATTATTCTTAAAATTTGTTTAAAATCCTACAAAATTAAAAAAAATTGCCTCAAAATCTTGCATATTCTTTTTTGAGAAGTTTAGAAATCTTCTGAAATATTGTTAAACATTCTCTTATAACCAATTTTTCAGAATAAAAAATCATTTTCAATTTTCGTAGGAATTTTAATAAAGTGTTTGTATTCTTTTGAAACCTTTCAAAATGCTCATAATCCTTCTGAATTTTTTGTTCAAAATCTTCAAAAATCTATATTTTTGAAATATTTTTAAGTTTTAAATATTTCTAAAACCTATTCAAATTTTTTCTAAATTTGAAAATTATTTCAATTAATACAAATTTGTTAAAATACTTGTAAATATTCTCTTCAAATTTAACTTTTCAAACTAAAACATCGTTTAAAATTTTCTCATGATTCTAAGGAACATTTTTTTATTATCTTAAAACCTTTCAAAATCCTTAAAAGGTTTCAACATTGTATTTCAAAATCTTCAAAAATCTAGATTTTGTTTTAAATTTTTCGAAATCTTTTCAAGTTTTAAATTAATTTTGAATCTTTTCAATACTTCTAAATATCTCTTCAACTTACAATTGAATTTCAATTTATTTAGTTTTTAATACAAATAGTTAAATATTGCTAAATATTAAAACAAAAAATACTTTTCATATTTAAAATTTTGTTTATTTCTTGGGTTAAAAATTGAATATTATTAAATTTATATTTACAGTTCATCAACTTAAAACGTTTTTTATAACAAAAAATTTAAACTCCAAACAGTTTTCATTTTTAATTGTTTGAGTATTCAAAACTGTATTTTAAAATTCTTGAAATTGAAAATATACGCTTAAAAATGAAGAATTAAATTGAAAATTTGTTAAGTAAAAGATTTTGAATTACGCATTGTAAACTAAATAATTTCAGAATTGAAAAAGTTAACAATTTAATTTCAAAGAATGTTTAAATCAAACTCATTTTCGATTGCTAAATAAAAGTTTCGAAATTTTCCGAAAAAAATAAATTCACTGTAATTTCCCGGTCTCAAAAAAAAGCTTTGAAAAAAATAATACAAAAAATGAAGCTCTTATAATTGTAGAAACAATTTTTTGAATTTATTTCTTTATTTTCGTGAAAAAAAAACAACATTATTTTCCCATTTTTGAGGGCAGCTTTGCGCTGTAAAACCTGTAATTAAAGTTTGTATTTTTTGGAATAAAGCGATTTCTTCAACAATGTGCAATTTTTAAGTATAAGAACCTGTGAAAATTCGTATTTAAATATTTCCAACTTCAATTTAAATAGTCTTCGAAGTATTGTATTTATATTTTTAAATTTTGGAGCAAAATATGACTTTGAGGTTAGTTTACTTTCTTTGAAACTTTGAAATTTTTTTCAACGTTTTAGAGTAAAATCCTAACGTGCGCATGTTTATCATTTCTAAAAATAGTGTTACACTAAAATTTCCACATCAATAATTAAAGTTCAACGTAAAATATTAATTTTCAGAAAGAGAAATTTTTGAAGTTTTTTGAAACTTTTAAAAACATGATTATCATGTTAATTGTTTATTGACTAAAAAATGTACTCACCTTTGTTAAGAAAATGTATTTTTATTTTCCTCCGAAACGCTAATCACAATAATATCTATTATCGAATCAATATGGGAAATATAACACTCAATTATAGGTTATGTTTACAGTGTTTACAGTCCAATAAGATAAGATTAGTTATTTAGTTCCGTTAAAAGTTTTTAAATGCACGATTTCTTGACAATAGTAAAAATCTATTAACCTATTTTTTTTTAAACTTTTGTAGTTCCACATTAATAAAGTACTAAAAACATTTAACTTTTACGACGTATGTTCAACACGTCGACGGCTTTTTGGGTATAAACAGCTGACTGATTCATTCATGGCTTGAAATTCTGTCTTATACGTATTAATTAAAATATTGAATGAATTACAACCAATTATTACTCGTATCAATCAAGAAAAAATCACGTTACCACTTTGAAAATTCAAAAAAGGTATTATATTCAACCAAAATTATTAATTTAATAATTTTAAAATATGAATAAAGAATAATTTTTTTACTTGATTATAAAAAAATATGTATTAAAAAATTAAGGAAAGATATAATTAAAAAATTAAAAGTACATTTTCAGCTCTAAGAAAAAAATTGGCCACCTTTTCTCGACATTTTTTAACATTATTATTGCAAATTCTCACATTTTTATTTTGTGACATTTTAATATTAATAATTAAAAACCAAAATTCCAATCATTATTGTGACATTTTTAATATAGTGACTTTTATCAATGGAAATGAAAAATGTTTACTTTTTAATTAATTAATTTTTAATTGTTTATCCGAATTTTCAACCAAAAAAGGACTTTTTAACAAAATTGTTGAATTTAAACAAATTAAATGAACATTTAATCAAATAGTTCAATTTTCAAGCAATATATAAACAATTAGCAATCTTTTAAAATCTTAATAAAATGTGTTTTTCATTTGCAGCATAAAAAATATTGGTTGCAATTAATTTAATAATTTTAAAATATTAATAAAGAATAATTTTCTTCACTTGATTATAAAAAAATCTTCATTAAAAAATAGGAAAAGATATAAATAAAGAATAAAAAGTATATTTTTGGCTATAAGTAAAAATTGAAATTTAAGAATTTTAAATTAGATTAAAATCAAATTCAAAATAATAAATAATAAATAACAAATTTATAAGTAAAAAGTTGACCGACTTTGCTCCACATTTATTAATATTATTATTTCAAATTCTTAATTTTTTAAATTTGTAACATTTTAATATTAATAATTAAAAACAAAAATTCTAATAATTATTGTCACATTTTTAATATAGTGAATTTAATAAAAATGGAAATAAACAATAAAAAATTAGAATTAATAAATTTTGTATTTTTTATTCTTATTTTCAGCGAAAAAATGACTTTTTAACAAAATTGTTGCATTTTCAATAAAATAACTTTTTTAACCTTTAACCAAATTGTTAAATTTTTAACCCAGAAGATTAATTTTTTTATCGAAAAAGACAAATTTTCAAAAAAATACATGAATTTTCATCGAAGTAGTTGAATTTTTAACTAAAAAATATTAATTTTTCACCAAAAATGGAATCGTTCAATTTGCAGTTGAAAAATAAATTTTCAACCAGAAACAAAACGTATTTTCAACAAAGTAGATACATTTTCAACCAAAGAGATACATTTTCAACTAAAATTATGAAACTTCGACCCCGAAAAGGACTTTTTAACAAAATGTGGAATATAAACAAATCAAATGAACATTTAACCAAATAGTTGAATTTTCAAGCAATATATAAACAATTAGCAATCTTTTAAAATCTTAATAAAAATGTTTTTTTTTTAATTTGCACCATAACAAATATTGGTTGCAATTAATTTGTTAATTTTAAAATATTAATTTTAAAATATTAATATAAAGAATAATTCTCTTCACTTGATTATAAAAAAATCGTCATTGAAAAATAGGGAAAGATATAATGAAAGAATAAAAAATATATTTTCGGCTCTGAGTAAAAAATTGGCCGCCTTTGCTCCACATTTATTAACATTGTTATTCCAAATTCTGAACTTTTTTAATTTGTAAGATTTTAATATTAATAATTAAAACCAAAAATTCTAATCATTATTGTCACATTCTTAATATAGTGACTTTTATAAATGGAAATAAACAATAAAAAAATTTGAATTAATAAATGTTTTATTTTTTATTCTTATTTTCAACGAAAAAATGACTTTTTAACAAAATTGTTGCATTTTCAATCAACTAAATGGGCCTTTAACCAAATTGTTAAATTTTTAACCAAGAAGATTAATTTTTGTATCGAAAAAGACAAATTAAAAAAAAATACATGAATTTTCAACGAAGGTGTTGAATTTTCAACTAAAAAAGATTAATTGGTTGCAATTAATTTGATAATTTTAAAATATGAATAAAGAATAATTTAAAGAATTAGAAGTACATTTTCAGCTCCAAGTAAAAAAGTGGCCACCTTTTCTCGACATTTTTTAACATTATTATTGCAAATTCTGGAATTTTTTATTTTGTGACATTTTAATGTTAATAATTAAAAACCAAAATTCCAATCATTATTGTCACAATTTTAATATAGTGACTTTTATCAATGAAAATAAAACAATTTTAATTTTTAATTAATACATTTTTAATTTGTTATTTTTATTTTCAACGAAAAAATGACTTTTTAACTAAATTATTGCATTTTTAATTAAACAAATGAGCCTTCGCACAAATCGTTAAATTTTTAACCAAGAAGATTAATTTTTTTATCGAAAAAGACAAATTTCAAAAAAAATACATGATTTTTCAACGAAGTAGTTGAATTTTCGACCTGAAAAAATGCATTTTTAACACAAATGTTAATTTTCAAACAAACAGTTGAATTTTCCACAAAATAGATGAATTTTGTGACACATTTTTAACAAAAATGCTACATTTTCGAGCGAAGAGATAAATTTTCAAATTATATCATGAATTTTTAACTGCAAAAATTCAATTTTCAGTCAAAACAATTAATTTTCAACCAAATTTACACTTTCAACCAAAGGGATGAATTTTCAACTTACATCACGAATCTTAAACTGAAAACATTTTCAGTAAAAAAAAGTAATTTTTAACAACAAAAAAAGAACTTTTAACAAAGTAGTTGGAAGATTTCAGATGTCAAATAAAAATTTGAACAAAAAAGTTCGTTTTCATTCAAATAGTTGAATTTTCGACCAAAAAAGATGAATTCTCAACAAAAAAAAATTTTAGTTTTTAATTAAAAACATTTGAATTTATAAAAAATATGATTTTTAAAAAAAATAGGTGACAACAACAAAATTAAATGTTCTAGAAGAGACGATTTTTCTACAATTTTTGTAATCCGAAAATGCACATTTTCATCCAAAAAGATGAAATTTCAACCAAGGAGATTAATTTTCTGTGGAAAAATACCAATTTTCAACACAATACATGAATTTTCAACTAAAAAGTTACATTTTCAACCAAATAGATTAATTTTGAACTAAAATGATGAATTTTATATAGAACAGTCGAATTTTCTACCTTAAAAAATGAATTTTTAACAAAAATGTTAATTTTCAAACAAACAGTTGAATTTTCAACCAAATAGATTAATTTTCTACCAAAAAAGACCAATTTTTAACAAAAATATAATATTTTCAAACGAATTAAGAGATAAATATTTAAATTATATGATGAATCTCTAACTTAAAAATTTTAATTTTCAGTCAAAGCAAGTAGTTTTCAACAAAATATTTACATTTTCATCCAAGGAGATGAATTTTCAACTTATATCATGAATCTTAAACCGGAATAATTAAATTTTCAGTAAAAAGAAATAATTAAAAAAAAAAAAAAAAAAAAAAAAAACATTTCTACCAAAATAGGTGAATTTTCAACCAAAAAAGACGAATTTTCGTCAAAGCCGTTGAATTTTCAACCAAAGAGAGTGGTTTTTTTTTAACAAAAGTGTTGAATGAATTAATAAAAACTAGATTTTTATATTTAATTTAAATTAATTCAACTTACACCTAGTGAATCAATTAAAAAAGTATAAAAAATAAATTGAACACAGATTGTAGGCGAGGAAGAGTAAAAAAAATGTATTCAGTACTGAAATTTAAATTTATTATGCGTCTTTTAATATATATATTCATCTTATTTGTATAAATCTTGGAAATATCCATTTGTACTTTTTCTCCTATATAAAAAAATACCGATACGTACATTCTTTAAAAAGATAGTACAAAATGAAGTTTCGATACAACTGTAAATTTGGCAATCACGTTTATTTCCAGATAAACGTCGATTCGATTCAATATTATGTTCAACATGATATAAATATAATTCAATTGTCTCCGCAGTTACAAGTGTTCCATTGTATTTAATACCATGGGTCAAAATTCTTTTACAAAATACACTTACCTATCGGATCGCGAAACCTAAAAAGGTTTCATAATTGTAATTCAAATGACTAATGCATAAAAAAAGGCTCTTAAAAAAGAGTCAACATTGTACAATGTACATTTATACATTCAGAATTATAAATTACTATAATTATTTTATACAACCATGTATTCCACTCATCGCAGCTCGAATACTTTCTTCCACTTGGCTGCGAAGATCTTTAATTACATCATTCTCTATCCTGAGTCGTTCATTTTCCTGCTTAAGCTTCTGATTTTCATCCTTAAGTTCACCATTTTCTTCCTTAAGCTGTTGATTTTCCCTCAGAAGTTGATTCTCCTTTCTCAGCATTAAATTCTCCTGCAATAAATCTTCGTGAAGAGGCCTCTGATAATCAGGAACCCTCAAATTCGGCCTACATTCGGATTTCACAACAGATTCTACATTTTCAGATTGCTCTTTATCCTTTTTCTCTGATGCTTCAGATTCCAGAGTTAGAGCCTTTTTCGTACTTTCTTTGACTTTCTGAGCTTCCGGTTTCTCCTCAAGTAGAACTTCCATCTTTTCTTCTTTCACCGGAACTTGAAAAACTTCGTCAGATGTCTTTCCTTCTTCAATTTCAGCAGCTGCAAGTTTCTCCTCCAATGCGGCGAGCCCACTCACACCGATTTCCTTCTCTTCTTCCTTCACTTTGGCATCTTCTAGCTCTTTCTTCGAATCCTCCAGCTCCGGAGATTCCTTTTTGCTTTCCTTACTTTCTCCAGCTACGGTATTTGTCACCAATTCACTAACATCAGACCCTACTGGAAGTTTCTCCTCATACAACCCCTCATAAATAACAATATACTTATTCGCATATTTCAACTCCTCGGTTTCAAAGTCCCTCTCTGGAATGAAACTCGCGAACGGATTGATTTCACAGCAATTGCGAGACACCGATTTCTCGAAAAGATTGCAAAATCTCTCGTGATCTTTCGTCGCTCGATCCGCGGTTCCTGCAGTCAATATAAACGGCGCCTCCACCTTTTTCAGGGTCAAAATCGTCTCTTTCCAGGTGCATTCTGAAAGTCCGAGTTCACTCTCATGCAAATCGAGATTATACCCGACAATGATGTCCGGCTTCGAGTAGAATTTACTCTCGAAATACTCATCATATCTTGAGCGTCGACTGGATACGAGGGCAGGCTTTTTACTCACAAAATTACAAGACTCACATGCTGTGATGGCAAGTTGGAAAGGCCCATTAATTTCGGGCCCGACGAAAGCTACCTTGATTTCTTTCAATTTTGGAAGCCAGTGGAGAAGAATTTCCCAGTAGCCTGCGCACCTAAATTCCTCGTTGGTGGCTCCAATCACATGAATCGTGAGGGATGAAGCGATGGTCAAATTCAGTTTTTGAATCCCATAAAGTAGAGTCAAGGGCCTGGAAAGAACTTCGGAGAAGATATCAGGGTCTCTGGAAAAGAGTTCGGCAACCTCGCCAGAGGATATTATGCAGGAGTCCATAAATTCCTTGATTGTACTCGGCAGGTTCTTCAGTTTTGTTTGGATTGGCACTGATCTGATGGAGATCATTGTTGACCCTTGATCAGCAATCGTCGGAAGAGATTTAGCTTTTGTCTGCTGCAAAAGCAGGAAGTTTTGAAAAGCTGCTTTCAAGTTATCACAGAGATTCTGGTGCTTTAGGTTCTTTTTGTGTTGTTTGCAGAGGCTTATCTGCAACATAAAAACATGCATCAAATTAATAATTAAATATATTTAGACTAACAAACATAGCTTATTACACTTTTATAATTTTCATTGCCTAATTATTAAATTAAATCTATTTAAAGTACTATAAAATATAATTAATGAGGATAAAACTTTCTCTAAACAATAGGTGTGTCACGAAAATCTCGAAAGCATTGTGAAAAATTTTATCATTACATTTTCAGTTAAATAATTGATTTTCAACCGAGAAAATGGGGATTTGCAACAAAAAAGTTAAATTTTTAACCAAACTGATGAATCTTTGATGAAAAAAAAAATGAATTCTCAACAAAAAGTGTAATAGTTGATATTTCCACCAAAAAATATTTTAATTTTCAATAAAAAACTGTTAAATTAAACCCAAGAATACGAATTTTCAACAAAAGAGTTGAATATTCAACCAAGAAAGATTTTTCGATTAATAGAGAACAAATCTCACGAATTTTTTGAAAAAAAGTTGAATTTGCAACACAAAAATATGCATTGTCTACCAATATAATTGAATTCTAGACTAAGAAATATTTTCATTTTCTAGCAAAAATGAAACAGATACATTTTTAGTAAAAAAATTCATTTTCAACAAAAAAAACGAACTTTCAACAAAATTTGTTGAATTTTTAACCGAAGAAATGAAGTTTTAACTAAAATGATGCATCTTCAATCAAAATCATAAATTTTTAACCAAACAGTTGAATTTTCGACCCAAAAGATTAATTGTCTACAAAAAAAAGACAAATTTTCAACTAAAAAAGATCAATTTTCAACAAAAAATAGAATAGTTCAATTTTAAGTTAGAGATGAATTTTCAACCAAAAAGATTAAATGTTCATAAAAAAAAATTTCAACGAAAAATGGAATGGTTAAATTTTTAGTTCAAAAAATTAATTTTCAATTTAGAAAAAAAATGAAATTTCAACCAGAAAGATTAATTTTCTACCAAAAAGTGTAATTTTTAATAAAATACATGAATTTTCAACCAAATATTTTAATTTTTAATGGAATTTTCAACCAAAAAGTTTTTTTTTCCTACAAAAAAAGACAAATTTTCAACAAAATAGATGAATTTTCAACTAAAAAAGATAAATTTTCAACAAAAAAA